>CANIUD010000289.1:42500-282500 GCA_947470075.1 Closterium sp. Yama58-4 | reverse complement strand
GACGCTGAATGCACCTTCGTGGCCTCTGCTGTTGGTGATGTTTTAGTCGATTATAAAATCACTCATCCTTCCTCTTCCCTTGCTGCAATTTCTTCCCCACTGTCCTTCCATCCAGCCGGCATACCTGTTTCTGGACAAGGACCAGCTCAGCCTGCTTGACGCCGAACCCATCCGAATCTCTCGAGACACCTCAAATTCTGTGCTTCCATTTTCCCCCACCATCATCCCATGCAGCCCGCATATCTGTTCCTGGACAAGGACCAGCGCAGCCTGCTTGACGCCGAATACACCTCCGTGGCCTCCGCTGCCGCCGCCGCCTCTGCTGCAGCCGCTGCTGCCACTGCTCCTTCCACTGCCGCTGCTGCTCCATCGGCCCGCGCCTCACAGGGTGAATCTGCCGCCTCGCTCCTCGACGCTTCTGACAGGGAGTTTGCCGCCTCGCCTCTTATCTCTGCGGATGCTGTTCCCAATGGCCATGCTGCTGCCGCTGGTAGTGCTGGTGGTACTGGTGCTGCTGCAGCAGCGGCTCCTCTGCTGCCGTTGGATCTTCTATCCGACGGACCCGCACATCCTGCTGCTGCTGCGGGTCCTCCCGCTGCTACTGCGGCTCCTCCCGCTGCTGCGGCTCCTGCAGCAGCATTGGACCGGTTTGCAGAGCTAGCAAGCACGCAACCTGCCCAATCAGATGCTCCCACCGCAGCACCAGCAGCAGCAGCCAGCACAGCACCAGCAGCATCTGCTGCTGCAGCCCCAGCAGCCCCTTCTGGGGCCACGGCAGCAGGCAGCAGCGGGTTCGACTCCATAGACAGCCTGCTGGGCCTCGCAGCGCCGTCGCCAGCGCCAGGTGGCGGAGCGGGATTGGAGGACATGCTGTCAGGGGCGCATGCGCCTGTGCGGCCGGCGCTGGTGCTGAGTGCCAAGGCATCGTTAGATGCACCGTCGTTCCAGCGCACGTGGAGCCAGCTGCCTGTCGCCGCTACCCTTGTAAGTGCCTCAGACTCTTGTGTGCCATGGGATGGCTTGTGAGACTTACAAGCCAGTGTTGGTGCTGAGTGCCAAGGCATCCCTGGATGCACCATCCTTCCAGCGCACGTGGAGCCAGCTGCCTGTCGCCGCCACTCTTGTGAGTGCCTTCTTTCCTCGTGTTGTTCGTGGTTGGTTTCACTTTCACCTCTCTCCGCTTTTGCATGTCTCTTCATGGAGCCATGAGTCTCACCCACCGACTTGATTGGGAGCCTTCTCTCTCCTCCCCTTCCCCGCACCCCACTTGCTTTTCCTCGTCTTCCATGCTGATGTGCAGGAGGAGAAGCTGCCTGGAACCTTCATCACTGCACTGTCAGCGCCAGCCCCTCTGTTAAGGCACATGGCCCACAGGAACATTCAGTGCATGGCATCAGGCGGCCAACGCCCCGCTTTCCGATTCTTCTTCTACGCGCAAAAGGCCGATGCGGCGCCAGGTGGCATGTTCCTAGTGGAGCTCCAGGTGAACACGAATGCTGGCACAGCAAGCGGCAAGGTGAAGGGGGCGGCAGGAGCAGCTGACGAGTTTGCTGCCTTGTTTCGTGACGCCTTGCTGTCATTTGGCCAGCTTGTCTAGCGTAAGTGGGAAACTGTAGGTACTGGGTTGGAGATGCTACCTGTCAGGCTCCATAGCCTGCCTCATATATTGATGCTAGACGTTTGGAACCAAATTCTCGCTGTGTGTACATGATGAGAATGCAACAAAAAGCTAGTTGTATGACCAGGCGGAAGCACTTATGGAATTTCTGTGTGGAATGTAAATTCAATTCATCTCATGGGTCAGTTAGCATCTTATGCGAGCTCGTAACGAGCTTTCTTCGAAAAATTGGTCGTTACATTCGACTGCATGATCGCAGGACGATCACGGAAGATAGCCATCGAGTATGTAACAAGTATCGAGTCCATTCCGTCAAGCTGTCGCAACCAATAGGCATTTCTGCTCGTACATGTCCCGTCCCGTATGCTTCACGGTGTCCGATTATTCGGACCCGCGCCGCATTTCTGAGATCTACAATTCTTTTCAGTCAATATGCGATGTCTAAGAACGAGCAAGTTTAGCGTGCCCGTTACGGGTTTCGATTGGCGACATCCTGTGGGAGGAACTAGCTTGCGACGGTGTTACAGAGATGAGCCTGGCACATCGTCGTAGTGCTTCCGCCCCCGTGATGAACTTGATTTCGCTCACGATTAATTCGCGACGAGATTCGCGAACCACGGTTAGTGAAGTCCGAAACTGACCCACCTTCGCACATCCAGACTTTCTGACCATTGGGGCAGGTACATCGCGGCGCGACAACGCCCCAGCCAAATGTGTGATTCTGCTGTGGGCTGGTGAGTACAAAACCACCCACTCCTCGCTCAAACCACATCAACAATTCAACCATTCCAATTGCAGCATTCAGAGCTACTCGACATCCCTTACTTCGAGTTGTATACCTAGTTCCATTAGATTTGTCGGCTAAGCGCAAGCCATCAGCCGTTCGGCACTGCTACGAGCGATATTTGCACGGAAAGTTTGATTTTCACCATGAGGCACGGTCCGACAATCGTGATTCTGCTGCTGCTGGGGGCATTTCTTCTGGCCGCGCAGCCATCCATTGCAAGCCGCGCGTCAACTTGGCGCAACCTGAACCGCGCATGGCGGGAAGGCGGCGAGAATGATCATCTCGAGGCGCCCTCCCAGGAAAACTCCGGCACATTCGCGACGCCAGCAGCGGACGGATCCGCCGTCTACATCGTTCGCCTGAGCACGGCGCCTCCCCTCTCCGAATATCGCGGCGGAATCGCGGGATACCCCGCGACGGCCACGTGGGACGACGGCAGCGACGAGGAGGACAGCGACGCCGTGCCACAGATGATTCTCCCCGCCGGCGACTCCGCCGCCGCCGCAGGCGACGAATCTGTTGATCTGGACGACACAACGGCGACAACCTCCTCCCCAACGCAACTGTGCCCGCGCCGCCCGTAAACGGCACATCTGACGCCGCCGCCACTCCCAACGCTCGTGGCGGTCGCGGCGGTCGCGGTGGTAACGGTAACGGCGGGCATAACGGCGGCGGCGGGTGCCCGCGGCACCGGCTGAGTCTGAGCATGGACCGCCCCCAGGTGGCGGCGTACGCGGGGCTGCTGCAGCGGCAGCAGGCGCAGGTGGCATCTGAGGCGGGCGTACCCGAGGACGGGCTGCTCTACAGCTACAAGCACACGTCCAACGGCTTCGCCGCGCGCCTCACGCGGCGCCAGCTGTGGCGGCTGCAGCGCCACCCCGCCGTGGCCTCTGTGCGCGCCAGCCGTGTGTTCAGCCGGCAGACGAGCGACTCGCCGCAGTTTCTGGGGCTGCCCGGGAAGGTGTGGCCGGCAGTGGGCGGGCAGAGCAAGGCGGGCGAGGGAACGGTGGTGGGAATCGTGGACTCGGGTATCTGGCCCGAACACCCGTCCTTCAGCGATAAGGGCTTCTCCTCGCAGCTTCCAGCGGGGTGGAAGGGCAAGTGCGAGCAGTCGAGCTCGTTCCGGTGCAACAACAAGTTGATCGGCGCCAAGGCCTTCTATTCCGGCTTCCAGCAGAGCATCGGCCGGCCCGTGTTGACCAATGACTGGCTCACGCCGCGAGATGCGGACGGCCATGGCACGTGGTGCGCTGGAGCAGCCGCGGGGAACCCGGTGAATGTGAAGGGCGGCGGGCAGGTAAACGGCATGGCGCCGGCAGCGCGCATTGCGGCGTACAAGGTCTTCTGGACGGACGGCAACGGGGAATTGACCGCGATGGAGTCAGATATCATCGCAGCCGTCAATCAGGGCGTGGCGGACGGTGTGGATGTGCTGTCGCTGTCTCTGGGCAGCAAGTATCCCGATCCCAACGACCACTATTTCAACGATCTCGCTTTCATGCGCGCCAATGCTGCCGGGGTGTTTGTCACCTTTGCTGCCGGCAACAATGGGCCTCCCGGGCGTGGTGGGAACTACCGCACGCTTGACAACTTCGCGCCTTTCTACCTTACTGTTGGCGCCAGCAGCATCGCTAGAGGCGGCGTGTCCCTCGTCTCCTCAACTGCCGGCACCCAGTCGCTCGCACTTGGCGCCACCATCAGCAGCAACGGCACTGGCGGCGACTTCAATGGTAACAGCACGGATGGCACTGATGGCACGGACGGCAGCAGCAGCAGCACGGTTCTGACTGCAGACGGGGGGATCACCTTCACCTCCTCCTCCTCCTCCGCCCCGGTGGTGGCTGACTTCTCTTCCCGCGGCCCCCTGCTGCAGCCCTCCGCCACGGCCCAGCCGCCCATGGCGGGTGGGCACTTCCATGGCCACCCCGCATTTAGCGGGGCTAGCTGCTTTAATCATCCAGAAGTACCCCAGCTGGACCCCGGCGCAGGTGATGTCAGCGCTGATGACGACGGCGCGGGTGACGGACACGAGCAAGAGCGCCATCAAGAGTTCGACGGGTGGGGAGGCCACCCCGTGGGAGATGGGCGCAGGCCACGTGTTCCCCCCGGCCATGCTTGACCCCGGCCTCACCTACGACGCCCGCGACCGCGACTACCAGAATTTTCTCGCCGGGCAGGACCTCAACCGCGCGAAAAAGGAGTTCCCAGGGGTGGCGCTCTCGCCTCTGGCTGTTCGGAACCTCAACCTGCCCACCATCACTCTGCCTCGCCTGCAGGGCTCCCTGCAGGTCACCCGCACCGTCACCAATGTGGGGCAGTCCAGGTCCACGTACAGTGTATCTGGGAAGGCGCCGCAGGGGGTAAAGGTGACTGTGTCATCTAAGTCCCTTACGCTTGCTCCCAGGGAGAAGGCCACCTACACGCTGACAATCACGGTGGATACCCCCAGTAATGACGTACGGGTATATAGTGTGGGCCGACAACTTGGGCCATAGCGTGCGCTCCCCCCTCGTGGTGCAGCCGATTTCCCGCTGAGGAGGTGACGTACGGAGGCACTTTTGTGATGTGGAGGGAGGTTGAGCTCCCTTGATCATGGCATGACAGGGATACATATCGTTGTGGTGTATGGCATGACATGGCATTGGCGCATGGCATGGCAGTGCCACTCCTTGTGGCCCGTGGGATGGCAGGGCATGCTGCTTGGAACATTGATCTGGAAGAGCTCGGTGTGTGTCGCATGAGTGATTATGTGTGCGCTGGCTGGATAGCATTTGGCCGATTCCTTGTTTGCATGCTATTTATTTGAAATATACACCTCCAATCCAGCCGTAACAGACTACCAACACAGAGTTGTATACTACTGAGGCAAGCACAGAGACACTACGGTACCGCTCAGCAAACCAAACACAATGGACCAAAGCTCAAAAGCGAAGAGTCAAGTAGAAACACCACTTCAACTGCAGGTCAACACCAGTCAAACTTGAAGTTCACTACCCCAAGGCCATGCCCCTCAAAGCACAATTATGGCCCAGCTGCCACAGCAGCTCGCACTCCCTGAAGCACCTTGCAGCACTCTCTACCTCACCACGGGACTCATTCCATGAGACACTTATTCCTCACAACACTTACATGCCTCACATGCCCCACGCATCAGCCAGCAGGCGCCAGTAGTAGAAGTCCCCTCCTGCATTGAATCACTCATGCTATGCGCCCCACCACTCTGCCCCCCTCCCCTTTCAATCCTCACATCCCCCATGCATCGGCCAGCTGTCGCCGGTAGTCGCCTGCAGAGCGCCCCACCCAGCTGCCCCCATCAGCGCTCACCACCTGCTGCAGCGCTGCCAGCACGTGCTGCTTCAAATGCCCATCCACTGCTGGGCCCTCTGCTCCATAGGGCAGAGAGGACTCGTCCGTCACTATGTCCAGCAGCTGGGGGGGTGAATAGGAAGGGGAAGAAGGGTGGGGAGTGAGAAATGAGGGTGTAAGCACGTGGTGCTTCAAATGCCCATCCACTGCTGGCCCCTCTGCTCCATATGGCAGAGAGGACTCGTCCGTCACTATGTCCAACAGCGGGGGGGTTTGATGGGCAGGGGGGATAGGGATGGGGAGACATGGATGGGGAAAAGGAGCGTGTAAGCACGTGGTGCTTCAGATGCCCATCCACTGCCGGTCCCTCTGCTCCATAGGGAAGAGATGACTCGTCCGTCACTATGCCCAGCAGCTGGGGGGGTGAATAGGAGGGGGGAGAAGGGTGGGGAGTGCGAAATGAGGGTGTAAGCACGTGGTGCTTCAAATGCCCATCCACTGCTGGGCCCTCTGCTCCATATGGGAGAGAGGACTCGTCCGTCACTATGTCCAACAGCTGGGGAGGTTGATGGGCGGGGGAGATAGGGATGGGGAGACAGGGATGGGGAAAAGGAGCGTGTAAGCACGTGGTGCTTCAGATGCCCATCCACTGCCGGCCCCACTGCCCCGTATGGCAGAGATGACTCGTCTGTCACTATGTCCAGTGATTGCATGGGTCATGGGAAGGGAAGAATGGGGGAGCAAAGTGAGGGGCACAGCCAGCCCGCCAGGATGTGCTGCTTCAGATGCCCGTCCACTGCCGGGCCCTCTGCTCCGTATGGAAGAGAGGACAGGAGGGGGAGACAGGGATGCGGAAGAGGAGTGTGTGAGCACGTGGTGGTGGCCTCAGATGCTCATCCACTGCCGGACCCTGCGCCCTGTAAGGGAGAGATGACTCGCCTGCCACTGTGTCTAGCAGCTGGTGATTGGAAGGTGGGAGTGGGAGGAAATAAGCACGAGGAGTCAGGGGAAGGGGAGAAAAGGAGATGCCAGCTTTCTAATCACATACTGCTGCAGATGAGAGATAATGAGCGGTTGTGATGGCATGTGAGCACCCAAATGCATCAACAAGCCAGCTCCCACAAGCACCATGCCTTTCCTCCACAACACACATCACATCCCATCACATCACATCACATCACATCCCATCACATCACATCCCATCACATCACATCCCATCACATCACATCCCATCCCATCACATCCCATCCCATCACATCACATCCCATCCCATCCCATCACATCACATACCATCACATCACATCACATACCATCACATCACATCCCATCACATCACATCACATCCCATCACATCACATCCCATCCCATCACATCACATCCCATCCCATCACATCACATCACATACCATCACATCACATCCCATCAAAACACATCCCATCACATCACATCACATCCCATCACATCCCATCCCATCACATCACCCCTCCCATTGCCTCACCTGCCGAACCCACGGCAGCAGGTACTCCACGGACGTCCCCCTTATAAGCAGCTCCACCATGCGTCGTATAACCTCCGCCCCAGTATCTGGCGACAGATGCCCCAGCACAGGCCCAGTTCGCCCCATCAGCCGCACCATAGCACCCGCATCTGCAGCCTTCAGCACCTCTTTATAAGCACCCTCGAACCCCCCGGCCTTGAGCTCGTCTAAAGCCACAGCCCATGACCAATTGGCTGGTGCCACCTGGCGCTTCAGCGGCCCTAGAGGCTTACCTGCTGCTGCTTCTGCACTTTCACCCCCCCCTCTTCCTCTCCCTCCTCCTGCTCCTCCACCCCCTCCTCCTCCCTCTGCTGTTGGCAACGCCTCTGCTCTGGGTTGCTGCTGCTGCTCGGGCTGAGCCTGGTGAAGGTTCATCTGCTCGTCCTGATCCTGTTGCTGACTAGAGTTGCCTCGCCACTGCAGCAACAACTGCTGCTGCTCCGGCTGCTGCTGCTGCTTCTGCTGCTGCTGCTGGTGTTCTGTATTCATGCTTGTGTTGAGAGGCAGGCGAGGGGACGAGACAGTAGAGGAGTGGGGAGGAGTGCGGGGAGGGCCAGTCGGAGGAGCGGTATTCTGTCCGCGGCTCAACGAAGTGGTTCTCCTTAGAGTTAGCACGTCGCTGCTGCTGCTGCTGATGCTGCTGTTGGTGCTGCTGACTTTGGAATGAAGCCACACGCGCCGCCTCACGTTGCTGCTGCTGCCGCCGCTGCTGCTTCAGCCACAGCTGCAGCAGCCGCAGCATAATCGTCCTCCATATAAGCTGCTTCATTCCCTGCTCCGGTACCACCAAACCCACCCAAGAATGGCTGCGCCTGCACGAAACCACCAGCCCCAGACCCACTGCCTATCCCCCCTGCGTTGCTTCCTATCCCACCAATCCCCCCTCCTCCCTGCAACGACAACCTTCGTCCAGGGGCGAGCCCCCTGCTGCTGTCACCACCAGCAGTGGTGCGAATGCGAGCGGGCAGGTAAGGGGAGGGCATGGTAGGGAGGGCGGAGGTGGAAACGGGGTGAGGAGAGGTGGGGACAGCGTGGGGTGAGGGGGAGGCAGCAGCAGCGGAAGTCCAAGGGAGAGAGGCAACCACTGGAGAGGCAGCAGCAGCACTGTGCATGGCGCGTGTGGTTCTGAGTGCTGCTGCTGCTGCTGCTGCTGCTCCAAATATGACAGCTTTGCCTGCTGCAACTGCTGCTGCTGCTCGTGGTAAGCCTGCTGAATCTGCTGCTGCTGCAGCTGAACCACTTCTGCTTCTAACGCCAGCTGCTGCTGCTGCTGCTGCTGTTGCTGCTCGTGCTGGTTCTGCTGCTGCTGCTGATGCAGGGACTTTAGGGTAGAAAGCGAGCCTTCAAGGGACAGCATTCGCAGCTCCAGACTGTCCATTGTCCGCCTGGTAGCACTCATGAAACCCTGACGAATGAAGGGCAGGGAGCGCAGGGGAAAGGGGGGAACGGAGGGGAATAAGTGGAATTGGGAGAGCGAAAGCGGCATTGAGCTTTTGCAGCTCCAGAAAGTCCATAGTCCGCCTGGTAGCGCACTCATGAAACCCTGAGGAGCGGGGGGCAGGAGAGCAGAAGGGGACCGAGAAGATGGAGAAAGGAGGGAGAGAGACAGGGGAGAATCAGAAGAATTAGTCATTTGCAGCTCGAGGCTGCGAAAGGTTCGTCTGAAGGTGCCTCATGCTACCATGTGAAGAGCAGCAGCGAGGGAACATGGGGAAAAAGCGTAGACGAGACGAGTAAGAGCAGCCACTCGATTGCACCATGCCCCAATCGCTGTCCTGCTGTCACGCTCCATATCCACACCACTTCAAGCCCAATATATCCTCACGGCTCATTCAAGCAGCCACTCACCTCCACCATGCCCCAATCGCTGTCCTGCTGTCGCACTCCATATCCACCACTCGTTGCCCTGATTCTTGAGCCTAAAATTCTACCCTTGTGCAGCAGCACACCGTTTTAAATGAACCACTCACCTCTACCATGCCCTGGTAGCTGTCCGGCTGTCACACTCCACATGCACTACTCGTCGCCATGATTCTCGCGACTAGAAGTCTACCCTACCCTCGTGCAGCACGGCTCATTCAAGCAGCCACTCACCTCCACCATGCCCTGGTAGCTGTCCTGCTGTCGCTCCATGTCAGCCACTCGTTGCCTCAGTCTCTGCACCTCTGCTTCCACTGCCTCCGCCACAGCTATTGCAGCAGCAGCGCAAGTGCCTTTACTGCTCCTTCCCCTTCCTCTCCGCCCTCCCCCGCTGAGCCCATTCTCTTCTCCCTCCATCACCCCCTCATCCTCATCTTCCTCCTCATCCTCATCTTCCTCCTCATCCTCATCTTCCTCCTCATCCTCATCTTCCTCCTCATCCTCATCTTCCTCCTCATCCTCATCTTCCTCCTCATCCTCATCTTCCTCCTCCTCATCCCTCTCCCACTCCCTACCGCCTCCCTTCCTCACACCCCTCACCCCGCTCTCTTTCTCCCTGCCACGAGGGCATGGCCCCACGCCACTGCCAGAGTCGCTCATAAGTACCATCTGCGCGGTCTGCCCTCCCCACTCCGCCCTCCGCCCCCTTCCCTTCTGAATCCCCTCCCATGGCTGCTGCTGCTGCTGCTGCTGCTGCTTCTGTTGCTTGCTCTGGTAAGCCTGACTTAAATCATAGGAGCGTCTAACTTGCATTTGCTCCCCATCAGCCTTCTTCAATCCGTTCTGCCTCGTTTGCTGCTGCTGCTGCTGCCCCTGGTGCTGACTCTGCTGCACCCTCCTGCGCCCGAGCTTCTCCTCCTGACGTGTCACCTCCTGCTTCTGCCACGTGTCGCCCTGCCTCTGCTGCTGCTTTACACCCTTCCCAACGCCGCACCTTCCGTCTCTGCGCCCTCCTCTTGGACTCGACTCCGGATCATCCTCGTTATTAGCCCACCCACGCCTTGTACGAGCACGAGAAAACGATTCCACATAATCCTCCTCTTCCTCGCTTGAAGACAAATGACTGCTAAGCGAACCACACCTCCTCCTCCCCCTTCCATCTTCCCTCCCCTCCTTTCTCCTCACTCGCCCTCTCTCCATCCTCCCCTCCTCTTCCTCCTCCTCCTTTGCCCTGCACGTCCCTACCTTCCCTCACACCCCTCACTCCCCCCTTTTTCCCTCCAACAGTGGTATCAACATCAACAGACAGACTACTGCTCCAGGAATTACTCCTCCTCATACCACACCCTCCTCCCCACGTTCCCCTATCCCTTCTCACACCTCCACCCACCCTCCTCCCCCTCTCTTCCGCCTCTCTCACGCCCTCCCTTCTTCCCCCGCCCTTACATCCGCGCCCGGCCTTCCCCGCGGCCCCCCAGTCATACGACTGGCGCAGCTCCCCTCCCCCTTCTCCCCTCCCCGTCTCCCCCACACCCCTGCCCCTCCTACCCGCCTCCTCCTCCCTCTTTCTATAATTCTCCTCCTCTGTCTCCCCAACCCCCTGCCCCTGTCCTTGCCCCTCCCTCCACCTGTTCCTGCCCTTACTCCATTTCTGTCTTTCCAAGGCATCACCCCGCCCAGTTGCCTTCCAACCCTTCCTTTCCTCCCAGTCGCCTGCCCTACCGCCCTGTTGATGCCCATCCTCGTCATTGTCAGACTCGCTAGAGCCATAAACGCCATTCTCAAGACGTGTCTCCTTTTCTGGTGTCTTTTGCTCCCAGTCTCTTCCCTCCTCTTCCTCTTTCTCCTTCCATCCCTCCCTCGCTTCCTCCTCCCTTTCCTCCTCACTCTCCATCCCAGTAGCATATCTCGTTGTAGGCCCTCCCGCAGCATTCGTTACCCCCCCCACTCTCTCCTCCTGCCCCCTGTTATAAGCACCACTGGATTCAGTATTTTCTCCTGCCTCATTCTCTCCCTTAACCTCTCGAAGCATGTGCTGCAAAAAATCTTTCTTCTCGTCCTCTTTCTTCTCCTCCAATCGCTGCTGCACCGGCTGATTATGATACTGCTGCTGCTGCTGCTGTTGCTGCACTTGCTGCTGATTCTGCTGCTGCTGCTGCTGCTGCTGATACTGCTGCTGCTGCCGCTCTTGCTGCTGATACTGCTGCTGCTGCCGCTCTTGCTGTTGATACTGCTGCTGCTGCCGCTCTTGCTGCTGATACTGCTGCTGCTGCCGCTCTTGCTGCTGATACTGCTGCTGCTGCTGATTCTGTGGCTGCTGTTGCTGCTGACCCTGCTGCTGCTCTTGGGACACCTCTTCCTGCTGCAAAGCAGCCTTACCCAAACCGCCATTTCCCTTTATCTCCGAACTCTTCTCCTCATCAGCCTTGCTAACCACCTCCCGCTTCTCCTCTGGCTCGCAGCCGCCCTTGCCCCATCCGCCACGAGTCTTAGGCACTAAAACCTCCACGTTCCAGTCGTTCCCTGCACCTCCCCCTTTCCCGCCCCCTGCACCCTCCTTGCCTCTCCCACCAGCTGCGGCCGCAGCCTTAAGAGCAGCAATCCCCGAAGTCGAATTCCTACGCGCCTTAACACCATCCGCTTGCGCTCGACTCTCTTTCACACCTACCCCTACCCCTGCCCCTGGCCCCGCCCCTGCCCCCTGCCTGCCCTCTCCCTTTCCGTCTCCCTTCTCTTTCCCTCCACTGCCCTCAGCCACTCCCCCGTTACTGTCACCAATCTCCCCCACTGCCCCTGCCTTCGATTTAGGAACCATCACTTCCACGGACCAGTCGTCACCTCCCCCCGCCTTCCCCCCGGCGCCCGCCTTCTTGAAGAACAGAGGGTTCCCTCGCAAAGGTTGCCGCTCGAACTTAGGCCGAGCAGCCTTCCCTCCAGCTCCATTATCCGCGTTAGAAGCTTCTCCTTTGGAAACTTCTCCGGGTTTCGACTGAGATAGTTCTGGAGCCCATGCGTGGGACCCAATCCCCCCTTTGCTCAGTCCGATTTTCCTTCCGCCCTCTTCTCCTCCTCCTCCTGCTCCTCCTCCTGCTCCTCCTCCTGCTCCTGCCACTCCCCCTGCAGCGGCAGCACCTGCTGCTGCTGCTGCCGCTGTTGCTTCCTTAGCTCGAGCTCGACCCAGCCCGCTGAAGGTGCGAGCCAACATGCTGCCCACTCCACCACGCTTTACAGCAGGGGTCGCACTGACAGCAGCTGCTGCCGCTGCTGGTGGTGCTGATACTGCTGCTGTTTCCTCTGCCTCTGCTGCCTCTCGAGTGTCTTGAAACGGGTCCGCTACAAGCGAGGATGAGCGGCCTTGAAGCTTGAGAGAGTGGCCGCCGATGCTTCTGTCTTTCTCTGCCGGAGCAGGCGAGAAACTGGCACGCCTTCCTGGAAGGTGCAAGGGGGAAATGGACAAGAATAAGAAACCGACTATGCTAATGTTGTCACACACTGCCTCATATGCGTCTCACACCACCTCATATGCGTCTCACACTCCCACACATGCCTCTCGCACAACCCCCAACGTGTCTCTCCGTACCTGATGCGCTGCCAACAGCAGCAGCAGAGGAGAGCGACGGAGTTTGCACTGCAGTGACTGCTGATTCCGACGCGAGGGACGGCACAGACAACACTTGGTGCTGCCCGGCTGCTGGCGGGTCCTCCCACTCCACACACGCCCACGCCTGCTTCGCCTGCGCCAGTGAATCGCGCACATTCTTCACCTGCAAAACAGGTTCAATGCAAGCGGTTGGCGGGATTGGAAGGGTGTGCATGTGGTACATTCAAATGGCTGCCTAGGTCCAACTGTCGCAGCAAGTCTCCGTTGCAGTGCTGCACGCTCCCAACCCAACGCCCAAGATTGCCACTCCTGCTTATCGTGTGCGCTGTGCTTCTCCGTGTGCCTTAACCGCCGTGGTGTGGCTGCAAACAGGTTTATGCCGAGCTGTCCCAGAAGATCCACCGCTATCTTACCTCCACCCCACCTTTTCCTTTCCCTTAACCCCCCCCCCCCCTCCCCTCTTACCTTGCCTCGATGTGCTGCCGCCCTAGAGTACCCCCTTCAACTCGCCCTACCTTATCGCCTTTGCACTGGTCCAGTGCCTTCATGACTGCCGCGCGGCTCTCCCCCAAAAACTCCGCCGGCAGGTTGATGGCGAGCTGCCCCAGCAGGTCCACCGCCGCCTTGCGCGTGGCCCAGTCCGCGGACGCCACGGCAGCGGTCGCGGCGGACACCAGCACGGGCACCTGCGCGCCCATGGACTCCCCGCACACCTGCGCGGAAAGACGGCGCGGAAAGGAACGAAGGCGGTGGGGGGCAGCTCTTGACGACACGGACGAGGAGGGGATAAGATAACAACGAATAGCAGCACTTGTCGAGTTCCAAAGGACCTAAATGAACAATAGTCGATGAATTTGAATACCCCGAACTCGACCGATACACATCCCTGAAAGCAACTCATATACTGACGGGTAGGTGCACCGCCTACCTCCGGGAGGCTCGCAAGTCCGTCCAGCTCAGGCTGGCAAAGTACCAGGCACCCGAGCAAGGTGAGAAAAGTCAACGTACCTCGGCAAGGCTCGCAACGGCGCCCAGAAGCTGCGCCTTCGCTTGAAACCCCTGCCGCGAGAGCATCCCGTTCGCTCGCATCAGCACGCGCGCCGCGCACGGCTCCATTTTCTCCCGGGCAGCCCGGAAAACGCGGTCGAGACAGATCGCCGCGCCTGCCTGCGAGTTTCGGCTCTGCTCGCCGAGTGTGTCTAGCAGAGGCCGCACGTAAACGCCCATAGCTCCGAAGCCGCCGACGGGAATGGCCCCCGGGACGGTATCGTGGGGAGGTGGGGGTACGTGCTGAACGAGTGTCGCCATGGCTTCTGCACAGGATTCGATTAAGGTGGACTCGGGGTCGCGCAGGCGACGGACGACGGCTGCGACGATCTTGGGGAGGTGCGGCGACAGAAGCGGGCCGAAGGTCATCGCAAGGATGGCGAATTGCCTGCGACGGCGCGGCGAAGGTTCACGACATGGTTGTTCAGGTGGACGAGGAAGGGAGGAAACAGTGTATGCTACAGAATGATAAAAAAGCTATGGTACAAAAGAAGCTATGGTCCCATTGATCGTATGGGACGACGACAAATCTTTGAAAGTAAGGATGAGCAGTGAAGGCCAGAACTATCATCAGTAAAGCGCTCGAAACGGGGCATCCCTTTCCGACAGCACACGAGAAGCGGAACATGTGTAACATCTGCGACACGGTAGATATACGTTTCGTCGACTTCTTATACTAGTCAGCAGCTGGTGGAGGCTTCACTTGAAGCATTGTACTTGACCTTTCTTTAGGCGATTTTTTAAAATTCTGGTGGAGATGGCGGAGGCGTTACCTGAGGCATTCTTTCCGGACGAAGGTGCGATGGGTGCTATCAGTCTCGTAGAGGCAGGAGAGGAAGACGGGAATGTTTTTTTGTCGACTCGAAAGAACATTCTGGTGGAGGTGGTGGAGGCGTTACCTGAGGCATTCTTTCCGGACGAAGGTACGATGGGTGCTGTCAGTCTCGTAGAGGCAGGAGAGGAAGACGGGAATGCCTTCAGGCGGCAGGCACTCCACGATGTTCTGTAGATCGCCGACGGCGTTCTGCTGCGTGTCGCGATCGTTGAGCTTCCCGAGCGCCACTAAGAGGCTCTTTTTAACGTCGTTTAGCGCCACCCTACTAGTCTGCAGCGGCTGCGGCTCGATTAACTGCGTGATTGCCATGGCTAGGGACCCCTGGCAGCTATTGAGTGATTGTGGTTTATATACGCACGTGGGATTTGCTTAATCCATAAGCTCTGCTAGGCCAACTCGGGCTGAACTTATTACGCCGATGTAGTTAAAACGTGAGGAGTCACAATTGTGGAACGACGAACAGCTACACCTCTGGTGATGGTTAATCTAGCTTTTGACGGGGACTGGACAACCAGCTAGTTCGAAAGACGAGGAGACGAGAAAGACGAGGCCGCGAAAGGGAAGAGAGCTCAAGGCAAAAGAACAACCTGGAAGTATGGCGAGCGTGTTCACATGACGTCGGACCAACCATAGAACGCGATCTGGGCCTGTTCAGTTGTGGTCTTGAAATTCGACCGTTGGGGGGACTTGACTGGGACTTTGGAGTGAGGGAGGGGGTTGGTTTGGGTGCTCATTCCAATTTCTTTGCCTAGGATTTTGTTTCGGGCCGGGCAGCCTCTGGAAATTGACTTCGTGCCACGATTCGTTCTGCCAGAGTGTTGTGATGAAGCTTGCCCGCACTTCACGCAGGGCTTTGGCTCCACGCTGCCCGCGCCGCCGTGATTCCCTCCTGCCATCTTTGGTGCTCTGCGGTGCCTGACAAACCTCGATATCATCTCAAAATAATAAATCAGTGAATAATTTCTGGCTTCAAAAACAGAGAGATCGCACTGGATTTCTTCAATAACGCGTACACATTCAGAATGCCTTCCCGCGTACCCTTCTCATCCTGACCTCCCCAACCTGCAGACCTGGATCTGACAGGGTTCTTTTGCGACTAAGTAGAAATGTAAGCTGTTTTACTGCCTCACAGTCTTAAAGCAACAGTATACTTTTGAAAGTTGGGTTTTCAAAAACCTTAGGAACTTGAAAAACTGGTTACATGATTACAGCCCCAACCCCCCGATTGACTGGCGAACTAAGCCCCCAAACGCCCCACGTCCAGCTCCCCGCACTCACAGTTCAAAACCTTAGGAATCGCAAAAGGATACTAAAACTTCAGTTCAGTCGATAGCACACGCTCTCACACGGCGGTAGGTTATTTGGCGTAGACTAGGCAACATATAAACCGAACAGCTAGATTTAGGGTTAGAATCTGTTTTTTGTACTGCGTAATGCTGTTTGCGCGCACGCGCGGACAAATCGCCACGCCTACGCACTCGCTTAGCGCCTCGCCACCTTAGACAAGACCGCCCCACGCCTCCTCTCGCTGCCTCACCGCGAGGCCATTAGCGACAGCGCTTCCCCTCCCCACAATGTCTCGTTTAGCCTTGACGCGCCAGCATCTGCGGTCCCATCCCGTCCTCCCACTCCAGCTCGCCGTCCCCCGTTCGTCCCGCGCGGGGAGCCGCTGCTTCCCGCTCGCCGCTCGCGTTCCCTCCCTTTCGCGTTCGCCCTCCGCCGGACGACATCCGGAGTCGTTCGGACGACTCCGCCCTCGCCCTCTGCCATTCGACGTCCGAAGTAGTCTCCCCTCACCGACCCACACTGCCTCGTTCGTTTCTAATTTATACCCATTCGTGGCTGCGAAAATGCCTCCATACTGGCTCGGTTCATCGGACGGGCCCCACGCCTCCTCTCGCGGGCCCGCCGCGACCACCGCCACGCCATATCCCCTTCCCGCCACGCCATATCCCCTTCCCGCCACGCCATATCTCCTTCCCGCCACGCCATATCCCCTTCCCGCCTCGCCATATCCCCTTCCCGCCACGCCATATCCCCTTCCCGCCACGCCATATCCCCTTCCCGCCACGCCATATCCCCTTCCCGCCACGCCATATCCCCTTCTCACTTCCACTCCCCATACTCCCTCCTCCCATCACCTCCACTCCCCATACTCCCTCCTCCCATCTCACCTCCACTCCCCATACTCCCTCCTCCCATCTCACCTCCACTCCCCATACTCCCTCCTCCCATCTCACCTCCCCTCCCCATACTCCCTCCTCCCATCTCACCTCCACTCCCCATACTCCCTCCTCCCATCTCACCTCCACTCCCCATACTCCCTCCTCCCATCTCACCTCCCCTCCCCATACTCCCTCCTCCCATCTCACCTCCACTCCCCATACTCCCTCCTCCCATCTCACCTCCCCTCCCCATACTCCCTCCTCCCATCTCACCTCCACTCCCCATACTCCCTCCTCCCATCTCACCTCCCCTCCCCATACTCCCTCCTCCCATCTCACCTCCCCTCCCCGTACCCCCTCCTCCCATCCCACCTCCACTCCCTGTACCCCCTCCTCCCATGCCACCTCTCCTGCCCCTATCAGGCACTCCTTGGTCACCTTCCCTCCCCCTACCAGGGGCACTCTTCTCACCTTCCCTCCCTCTACCAGGGGCACTTTGCTCATACCCTGCCCCTCCAGGTTCCCCACACTCATGTCTTCTTGTTTCCATGGCGATACTCTTTCAAACCGTGTCCCCCTCTGCACATCCTACCACCTGCGCCAGTCGCCACACATCAAAGCCACCTCTCCCACACTACCGGTAGTTTCAGCGTCACCAACAGCCCACACATTACATCCCTTGATCAGTTTCTGTGCTTCTGTTGCAGGTGGGGAGCAACCTAAGTGACAGCAACCTGGGCATGGATAGGCAGAGATGGCAATGTGAATGGCAGGGGAGCGTGGCAATGGCCACAAGCGAAGCAGCTAGGTCACTCGTCCTGTCATTGGTTGATCCAACCATCCAATATGCCGCATTGAACAGTAGCATATACTGTAAACCCACCCTCTCTCGTCCCCTTTTGGGTACTGTTTTTCTTACTGACCCAATAAATAGTGCCATCAAACGCTTGTTCCAGTGTTTTGTACCAACAGGTTATTGACCGCGGTGTTTTGTGACATCATTACAGGTTGCAAACATCACCAGTATTGTAGCATGTACTGCACCATAACACAGTATGTAATCAAAACAGTTTGGTCACAAGTGACAGCACAGACAAATCCATGCATACAGCCAACTTTGTGACTCTTGATTGGTCAAGTGTGCAGCCAACTTCTACTTGTAGGCGACGCGGCAAATGTGACGGTGCTGGCAGGCGATGGGGAGGATAGGCGAGCGAGGTAATGATACACGCAGCAGGTCGCCTTTCCTGGACGCCACAAGCTTTTGGGGGTGCCAGGCGGACCAGAGATTATGGTTTATCGATGTACAAATTGCCGTAATGGTCATATGAATTCCATTCCTCGCTTCCCTCCTTTGTCGGCCAAATGATAATAAGTTCAAGGAAGTGTGTGAGGGTCTGTAGGGGTGGAAGTGTGTGCGGAGTGCAGGAGGTTCATGTTGCGTGCAGCGAGAGAGGGACATGCAGCAATTGCAGCGGGGTGGCAATGGGGTTGGGGACGAGTGCCGCAGAGGGATGAGGAAACGAAGGAAGGGCGTCGGAAGGAGGCGTGTATGGAGGTGTGAGAGGACGAGGCCTGGTAGAAGGAGGCTGGGAGGGTGGGGGGATGTGCAGAGGCAGAGGGGCCTTTAGTGGGGAGGGGCAGTTGAGAGGTGGTCAGAGGCGGGAAGAAAGTGGGAGTCGATCTGATGGGCAGTCAGGGACACAGACGGGGGTGGGAGAGTGGGGGTGATTAGAGAAGGGCTGACTGATGTCGGAGAGGATGTTGTGAGCGAGGAAAGGAGATGGGCAGACGCACACATGTGATGCAGACCCAAGTTATGAGCAGAAGCAGAAACCACGAGCAGACAGAAGCAGCTTCCACACTCACTCACCTCATGGGCAATCCCACCCCAAAAGTCCGTCCAAGCCCACCTCCTCCCCTGCAGCATACGCACCACTTTTCGCCCCTCTGTCACCCTCCTTTCCTCCTCCTCCAGCACTTCCTCTGCTCCATTGTCCTCCTCTCTCGTCTCTCCATTCATCCCTTTCTCATTGTCCACTGGCCCGCTACTCTCACCATCCTCTCCATCATTCCCCCCCACGCCTCCACAGGAGCCTTCATCCAAGTCTGCACCCGAGCCTAATTCCAAACCAACTCCTGGCACAGCATTCAGGTCCGTGTGGGCCAGAGCAGTGGCTTGGTCAGGAGGGCAGACGATGGGGGCTGGAGTGAGGCTACCAGGCAGGAAGGGGCAGAAAGAGGCTTCTGTGACTCTGACGCCACGACACCTTCGGGTGGGGGAGGCAGTTGAATGCGTGTGTGACATGAGGTGGGGAGGATGGTGGGAGTGCGGAAATAAGGTGGGCGGGGGAGGAGGGTGGGGGGAGCATGAGAGGTGAGGAGGGCAGAGCTGGGATGCCAGACCCAAGCCTGGTGCTGCTGCCACTGTCGCTGCTGCAGCCGCTGGCACTGCCACTGGCACTGCTGATGGTGACTGTTACTGCTGCTGCTGTTGTTGCTGCTGCGGCGGATGACGCGGTTGCTGATGATGCTAGCTTCTTTGCTTCTGCCATTGACGAGGCTGACGATTCCTTGGTGGCCGTGAGGGAGATGTGTAGAGGCAGGTTCAGCTCTGCATATGAGGGGTGGGAACAAGAGAGGGCAGCAGAGGATGGAGAAGGGGAGGAAGAGGTGCGGAGGGAGATATGATGGGGCGCGTTCAGTGGAGAGAGGAGAATGCAGGAGAAATGGAGAGGGGAAAGAGGTGGGGCTCGTTCACCCACCCTAAAAGCGGTTCCGTTTGTACAGATGTGAGTTCTCCCCCCTTCTTTCTCAGCTTCCGTACCTTTCCATCTATGCCCTCCCCCTGCCCCTCACCAACCTTTCGGTTCAACTCCGTGGGGCGCGCTCAGCTCTGAGTTTGTATAGAGGCAAATGGTGATATGATGAGGACGATATGGTGTGGAGAATGTGCATCAGATCCGTTTAGGTCTGAGTTTCAGAGTCATGCCTACCCCATCCCCTCACCTCTCCCCCCCACACCACCTTCCCCTTCCCCGCAACTTCCACCGCCCCACACCTTCTTCCTGCCCTCACCTCAACTTCATGGCTGCCATAAGGGATGTCCTTATCGGACGTTTGAGACGTCTCCTGCATGGAGAATGAATTAGAATTGGAGATTCACCATTTGAGTAACTTTCAACCCGGACCGATAAATTGAACGACATGTGTGCAAGGGGCACAGTGGGCACAGTGGGTCACACCATTCCAAGAACAGGGTAGACAAAACTCACCAAACAGGGTGCGTCGATATGCAGTGGTTCCTTCATTGGTGTTACGCTGTCTCTTGGTGGGCGGTTCCGGCGTGGATGGAGCAGTGACGGCAGTATCCCTAGGTCCCCCCTCCTCTGCAATGTCAGGCGACATACAATCCCAGTCCCTCATGATGTCATCGACCCAGCTCCAATCCATCGGGCCTAAGATCCGGAAACGTTTGCCTCGCCGAACCCGAGTAGCACGGCGTATCCTGATTTTGGTTGCCCGCACTTCCCTTTCCAAACCCTGGTTCCAATGCAGTACAGTTAGCCCAACTCGGGCTCTCATGCTTCCACGAAATAATATGCGCTTTGGAGCATACTTGCATATCAATGAATGAACGAAATTCATTCATCCAGTTGCAAGCCCCATGCACATATGGTCGCATCTCCTCTGGGCCACAGTTCTCGCTGAGCCACTGCCTGAAAGCAAGATGCGTTCGCGAACCATACTCGTATAATGCGCTCTCTTTGCCCCACTTATCTGTCACACATCTTGATCTCTCAGATCCCCGACTGCAGCGCGAATGATCACCCGCCCAATGATCAGCTGCAACTCCAATCTCCTCGGCAACCTCCTCAGGTGTCATGGGACGGTTTGCTCTGAAACGAGCGGCACACCGTGCCATCACATGATGAAAGTGTATGCTAAATCTTTGCGCCACCGAGACCTCCTCTAACACCCCGTCCGAACCCTCCCCCTCCTCATCTTGCAACGAGTCTCCACTCCTCTTCCGACTGCGTGGTTGCCTTTCCACCCACCGACGAGGTCGCTCTGGCGAATCGTTCTCCTCCCCAGCCGCGCCCGCCTGGCTGCCTGCATGTGCACCATGAATGAGGAACACGAATTGGTTATCTTATATTCACAAAGCATGTATGGTTAGTTTTATTAGTCAGCAAAAAAGCATAGTAAAGAACGTACCCGAGGGGACTACGTTGCAGGTCGACCTCGTCGCTGATCTCATGCCTCGAGTCGCGTCGGTGTGGCACGATGCGGACGCATGCAGGAGAAGCAATGACGCGGCCGAGCACGGTCGCACCCCATGATCAGGATGGGGATCATAACCCCACAGCTCCCCGACATCACTGTAATCTAGATTTGGACCGACATCCTCTTCCACAGACCCAATAGTGTCATCATCGAGAATATCGATGGCAACAAAACCATCATACTTCTTAGGTGCATGCATGCCACCAGCCCTCGCTCCCCCCTTGCCACCCCCCCCAAGGCTCTCATCTTGTTGGGACTGCATGACAGGTACAACCACCGACTCACCTGTCAAACCCCCGCCGATCTCTAACCCCTCTACCCCAGTCCTGTCATGACATGCATTGGACACGCTCCTTGCAGTGCATGTCGTACCTAGGTCACGTTTGCGACGCACTCGAGTGACACGTCGCATCTCAGGATAAAGATAAGGGGAGTTATCTTTAGACAGGTCAACGAACCGGAACTTCCTCACACGACAGACAGCCTCAATCAAGTCCCGCTTGGTTTTCTTACCCTTCACTCCTTTTAGACTAGGGCATAAATGAACCCGCAACCAGGCCCGGAGATCCTCTACCTTCACAGACCACAAGTCTTCACACGTTTTCGCCTTTTCGATGTCCAAAACGACCTTGCGTGCATCCACAAAAAACCTAACAAACTTGCGTGACAACGATCGACCCTTGTGCCAGACATCCATCTGGTGCTCAATCCCCTCGTGAATGACCCCAACCTTGAAACTCGAACCTTCATCAGTAATGATACCTTTGACTGGAAACTCCCACCTTTTCAAGTCATCCATGCCCTGTTTAAAAGCAACTCCCTCAAGCTCCGTCGACGAAACCCCCACCTCTGATTTTGGCAGTGTCACACAATGAATTATCTTACGTGTTTTGGGATCCATGAACGTGACACTGACCCACTCAGCCTCTCGAGGTTGCCCCCACCTCCCATCGACACAAACCCAGTAACCGTCCTCCTTCCTGGCTAGCATACACTCACGCGCCCTTTCCATGCATCTGCTCGCATGCGTGATTATCTTCTCCCACAGTCCTCCCGCCCCACTCACGTACCTATAAAAAGTTCTTTTGCATGGGATAGGCACTCCAAGGTTTCTACCAACCTCCGACAATGCCTGATAGCCAAAGCCACCTAGGGCGAACGACGCAAGGAACCGTTGCAACATCGGTAGACGTTTCCGTCCTGGTCGGCCAGCATCATTTGGTGGTGGTTGGCGGTCTACCGACCACAGCGACATAGATTTACCGCACTTATCACACCTCCAAACCATGCCGAGGGCAGCCCACATCGTGTTCCAAGACCGCAACCTCATTGAACCTCCACATCCACCCCCCAGCATACAGTGCAGCGTCACCACCATGAAAAATCGAATGAGGTGGACGGGGTTCAACAGACAGACGACGTCGTGCAATCCTGAAAGGGACGGTTGGGCTGGCCACCGTCCGGGTGAGGTCTCATGGTGAATCTTGTACCCTGGCGCGTCCCTAAAGGGGTTAGAACATGGGGAGATTACAAAAAAAATGTTCGATTTCGACAACTTTGAGACCTCACAGTTCCCCCCCACGACAAATTATATCATGGAGTGATTGCGATGCAACCATAAGGTCATGAGAGAAAGCGTCACACCAACACGTACCCTGCATGAGCTTGATTCTCATCGTTCTCTGGGGTGTTCGTAGGGGCGCATTCAGTAGGCGCGCCATGCCCATCGACATCCTCGTGCTGGACGGCCGAGGGGACATCACCAACAGCCACGGGTGCATCCGGGTCAATGTCAATGACCACATGATGACGCTCCTCAGGTTCCTCGCTCTCGTCCTCGACAGCTAGCGTGGGTGTCGTGGCCGTCTCTCCACCTGCAGTTTTAGAGAATATAGGAGCATTCTCACCATTTAGACATGACGGGTGCTATTGGAAGCTATCACCGTATGAAGGGTCTAGAGACGTTTGATTCACAAACTTGCATTCATACCTTTCTGCAGCAACTCTGAATACGCAGCCCCGCGACGTGCACCCCCATGGCCAAACCGAGAAGCGCTGCTTCGTGTCGTGCCGTTGGTCACGTTTGATGGGAACGCGTAGACCAACCCTCCAATGGCACTCGCACGTCCAGTCACCAAGGCCTCCGGTCGGCCAATCGCCCGATCCTTTCCTCCTTGAAATTTTCCGGCAAACTTTTCCAAACATTCTTGCACGGCCATTTCTGCCTCCACACCGTCAGCACCTGAACGCATGACATTCACAGCAGACCTTGCATCAATGCATGTTCAGACTGTCCGTCCTCAAAACATGCACTTGATATGTCGTTATGTTTCCGCGTTGCTCACGGCTTTCCGATTCAAACTTGCGACTATGCATTGAGTCACTCACCAGCATTCCTCGCGGCCATCATAAGCGCATCCATTGCTCCGGGACCAGTATGTAGGAGGAAGTACACTAAATCACCCAAGGTCGCCGTCCGAACTTCGCCCATCAAGGCGCTCAATCCACAACGTAAGTAGCATATCGGAAGACGCATGTGTTTGGCTATCGCAAGACTCTCGTTGTCCTTGGTGTTCACGATCTCTTTCACCTTGTCCTTCCGGGCCGTGGTCGTTGTTTTTTTCGGACGACCCATTCCACACACCTGCACGGAAACTACTCACCATGCAAACGGGGCAGTGAGGCCAAGCAAGTTAGATACTACTAGCAAGGCAGAGGGGGGTGGGAGGCCAAGCAGGTTCCAGAGTACTAGCCATGCTATGGGGGAAGTGAGGCCAAGTAGGTGGAACATTGCTGTTCATGCACAGGTGAAATTGCTGGTGAGGTAGAGGGGGGATGTAGGACCGAGGGGGAAGGGCAGCGGGGGAGAGGCAGGACAGGGTGTATACGGCAAAGACGCGTGAAGCCAGGGCAGGGATGGAAGGGAGTGATAAGGTTGACTCACCTCGTGTAAGAATCACTCCTTTTATGGGTGTAGGTGTCCTAGGCTGCGGTGAGGTGGTGGAAGGGAGGGGAGATAGTAAAAAGGGAGGCGGAAGAGGGCGGATATGCGTAGAAGCATATGGAGGATGGAGGGGAATCAGAGGGGGAAATAAGGGGAAGGAGAGGGGAGAACGAGGGGAAGTAGAGAGGGACAAATGGGGGTGGAGTGGGGGGAACGAGGGGAACCAGAGGGGGAAATAAGGGGAAGGAGGGTCGGGAACGAGCGAAGCAGAGGGGGAAATAAGGGGATGGAGAGGGGGGAACAAGGAGGGGCAGAGGGGTAAATAAGGGGAAGGAGATGGGGGAACAAGGAGGAGCAATCTTGGTAAATAAGGGGAAGGAGATGGGGGAACGCGGGGGAGCAGTGGGGGTAATTAGGGTTTGGAGCGTGGAAACGAGGGGACCCAGGGACAAGCGAGGGCGCTCGGGGACATTTGAGCCAAGGGCAATCAGGACGACCAATCCAAAATTCCCGCAACCTAAACCCAGTGTTACTTACGGGGAACTACGCAGTTACTAGCGCGTGTGATGTGTTTAGGGACATGCGAGCAGCTGGAGATGCGTTCAGTTGGTGACGCAAGAAGCCCGCAGAACTGAGGGGGAGAAGTGGGGGGGAGCCGGTGGAAATGAGGGGGAGCAGTAAGGGAAATGAGAGGGAGAAGAGGGTGAAGTGAGGGGGAGCAGTGGGGGAAATAGAGCGAGGGAGGAGATGAGGGGAAGAAGGGGGACCAATGGGGGGGAGACGGGGTGGGGATGAGATGCCTAAATGGGGAAATGAAAGGGAGTAGTAGGGGGATGTGTGGAGGAGCAGTTGGGGAAATATCGAGGGAGCAGGGGGGCGAGTGGTAAAAGCGAAAACATTGGGCTAGCAGGGGGGGAATATGGGGCTATCGACGGGGAAATATGTCCGTGTGCGCTCTGGGGAAACATGGGGAGTGCAGGGGGGAAACATGGGGCGTGCAGGGGGGAAACATGGGGACTGCGGGGTGGGGGGGGGAACATGGGGCGTGCATGGGGGAAACATGGGGCGTGCATGGGGGAAACATGGGGCGTGCATGGGGGAAACATGGGGCGTGCATGGGGGATACATGGGGCGTGCATGGGGGAAACATGGGCCGTGCATGGGGGTAACATGGGGCCTGCATGGGGGAAACATGGGGCGTGCATGGGGGAAACATGGGGCGTGCATGGGGGAGACATGGGGATAGCTTTGGGAGCCTCCTGATGTTAGCACGGGGGGAAAACGGGGCGAGCATGCAGGCATGGAAGTGAGAGGAGTGTAGCGAGCATTCAGGAAGGTTGCTTCTGGAGGGAGGAAAAAGAGGATGTGACAAGCGTTGGTGAGTGAGAGTGTGCGGGCTGAGAGGGACATTTGCTGGTGAGCACTCCACATGCTGCCGTGAGCAGCGATGCACTCACCACCCAGCCTTGGAAACATGAGGATAGCATGAAGGAACCATGGGGCTCTCACGGAGGGATCTTGGAGCTATCAGGGGGGAGAAATGGGTCTGGCATGGGGGAAACAGGGGGCCTGTAGGGGAGAAACGTGGGGCCTGCAGGGGAGAAACGTGGGGCCTGCAGGGGAGAAACGTGGGGCCTGCAGGGGAGAAACGTGGGGCCTGCAGGGGAGAAACGTGGGGCCTGCAGGGGAGAAACGTGGGGCCTGCAGGGGAGAAACGTGGGGCCTGCAGGGGAGAAACGTGGGGCCTGCAGGGAGAAACGTGGGGGAGGCAGGGGGGGAAGGAAGGAAAGCCGTGAGGGAAAAGGGGGGAAGCAGAGGGGGAAAGGAGGTGAAGTGGGGGCGGAAAGGAGGTGAAGCAGGGGGGATAATGGAGGGGAAGCAGGAGGGGAGAGGAGGACAAGCAAGGGAATCCAAGGAGGGGATGTAGGGGGGGAAAGGGCGGAAGCAAGAGGTGAAAGGAGGGGAAGCCATGGAGGAAAAGGGGGGAAGCAGGGGGCAAAAGGAGGGCAAGCGGGGGCGGATAGGAGAAGAAGCAGGTGGAGAAAGTGGGGAAATGGCGAGACTCACCTTGTGCACCCCGGTGAGCACTGGGGGAAGTGATAGGGAGAAGTGGGGAAATGGCGAGACGGCGTGCGAGGATCGCGGTCCACAGCGCGTGAGATGAGTTTAGGGGCATGCGTTCAGCTGATGACGCGCGAAGCCGGTGACATGCTAAGCGGAACTGGGGGGGGAAAGTGGGGGAGAAGCGGCGCAATGGGGGGGGGGTGGGGGGAGCAGTAGGGGAAATGAGAGGGAAAAAGGGGGGGAGTTGGGGGAGAAGGGAAGGAAAGGAGAGGGAGAAGAGGGAGAAGGGAGGGGGACCAGTGGGGAAAATGGAACATGGGAGAAGATGTGAGGAAGAAAGGGGGCCAACGAGGGGGAGACGGGGAGACGGGGAGGGGGTGGGGGGGGGGAGTGTTTGGGCAATATGAGATGGATAAAGGGGGGAAATGAGTGGGAGTAGTGGGGGGCAGTGTGGAGGAGCAGTGAGGAAAATAGCGAGGGAGGCGGGGGGAAAAGAGAGGAGGAAGGGGGGAAAATGAGAGGGAGAGATGCGGAAATGAGGAGGAAGTGGGGGAATTGTGAGTGGGGGAAATGAGGGAAGAGGGAGGGGAGATGATGGGAACGGGGATGGAGGTTGGACGACGGGCTACTTGCAAACATGGCGGCGCGCCCATTCAACGGTGGCGATTTACCCTGCTCCACGAATGGCTGAGCGCGTTGGCGGCAAAGGTGAGACGAAAGGGCGGCGAGTTGCGCGTGACGTAGTTTGTTTTGCGGGGCGCAGCATATGAGGTGCATTCGAAATTCGCACTGGGATGCGAGCAGCATGTGAGGCGCGCAGAGGGTGAGCGTGAAGCCGGTGACGTGCTAAGCGGCGAGGCGAGCTGTGGGTTACACGGGAAGCAATCGCTGCCGACCTAGCTTGAGAGGAATCGCAGTGGGTGAGGCGCTACGCAGAGAGGCGCTAAGCGGTGCGGCGCTAAGAGGTGCGGCGCTAAGAGGTGCGGCGCAATGCGATGAGGGGCGCAGCGAGGTATTTGGCGCGATGCGGTTGCACGGCGCGCGGTGTCGCGCTAAGAGATGAGGGCCGCAACGGGGTATTTGGCGCGATGCGGGTGACGCGCTGAGAGGGTGTCGAGCGCTGCGGATACGGCTAGAATGCTCCCGGCGGGCACCGGATGGGATGCGCTGGCGGTTGAGACTTCGCTTACGAAGACTGTAAAGTAGTCTATCCTCGAAGATGTATTGTGTTTGCTGAATCCTCGTCTCTAAAAATAGGGACGTTAGTGTCTATGGTAGGAATTAGTCGCTTATACTTGGTCTTCGTGAGGAACTTCTGGAGTTGGGTGACGGGAGGGGTTCTCGTGGTCGCATCTCCCTTCCAAATTTTCGCCCAGTCTGTTCGCGAACCCCACATCGTTTTCGTTGGGGTTGTCTCTGAGGGAGGGTACTGTTCCAAAGCAACAGTACTTTCAAATGTATACTCTTGCTTTAACACAGCTCATGTGTATCGTCCGAAGCGTCCTCCCGACGAGTCGGCTAGTTGGTCTTACTCTAAGTTCCTAGTTTGCTCAATCTGAATTTGTGTGTTGCGGAATTCTCGTTCTCCATAGCGATGGAGCAACTACCGTCAACAGAGGAACTTAAGACTCTAGCTCTCGAGTACCTCTCAAAGGCTGAGACCTCCCTTTGGAATGTTCTTCCCCCTGTCGTGCAAGAATCTCCCGTATTTCTCGATATAAGCCGAGCCCTTAATGTTCGCGTCGAGACGGCTCTGTTGCTGTCCACGATCGGCGTCCTTCTGGCCTCTCTTATATTCCTCATAGGTAGGTGAACAAGTATCAATCATTATTCCTCCTAGGTACGTGAACAAGTATCAATCATTTGAGAGATAATCAAAAGCAGCGTCATTCTTCTAATATTTATATAAAAAGCCCGTCTTTACGCTCGTTCTTCGCATGTCCGTCTCTTTTCTCATGTCCTGATCGCTCGAATTCGTCCGGTCACGTGCCTCCTCTCCGCTCCAGCTGTGCGGTTAGCCTTCTCGGGCCCTCGATTCAACACCATCGTGCTTCTAGGCCTGTGCGGAGCCGGCAAGACGTCCCTCTGGTACAAGGTGCGGATTGGATCATTACTCGAAACCCTTAAAGCGTCTGTTGTTAAATTTTTAACACTGTCAACTGGCTCTAGGAGCCATTATTATTTCACTTTCGAGTTATTTAAGGAGCTCTGCCCCCTTCTTCTTGACTCGCACGTTGCAGCTACGGGATGGGTCAACCCACGGCGGTACAGTGACGTCCATGGCAGTCAACGATGACAAGTTCCCCCTGCACGCCGAGCTGAGCAAGGTAAGATGTTAGCCGTCTCAAAAACAGGCAACGATGGCAAGATTTTCCTGCACGCGGAGCTGAGCAAGTTAGTTTCCTAGTCGCCTCAAAAACAGTCAACAATGACAAACTCCCCCTGCATGCCGAGCTGAGCAAGGTAAATCAAAGGTGGAAAGCTGAACGTGCATGGTCAGGGACACGCAGGCAGCATAGAAAGGCTATTTTTGCAGCTTATGCTTATCCTTGGTCCCTTTTCCCGGCATGTTGGGCGTGCTCCATAATGCCCTTTCTCTTCTTCTCCAGGCTTCATAATGCTCATTCCGTTCTTATCCCTTCTTGGATTCCTCATCTTCGTCCTCCTTCCCATACCATTGCTTCCCTCTCCAATCCGTTGTGTGTTTACAGAACCCCAGGGCCCGTCCAGTGCATCTGGTGGACCTGCCTGGCCATCCCCGCCTGCGCTCCCTGGGGGCTCCGTTCCTCTCCCGCGCATGTGGGATCGTGTTCCTGGTGGATGCCCTAGATTTCACTCTCAACATCCGACCTAACGCAGAGTAAGTGCTCTATCAGCCTATGTGCCATGCGCTTCTCATCTAATGCGCGTTTGCATGCGTGAATGCTTATTATCTCGTGCACTTGTGCTGGTCATATTATGGTCTCTCTGCTTATTGGTGTATGCTTCTGCTCCAGGTATCTGTATGAGCTGCTCTCATCAGCTGCAGTGCAACGGAGGCGGGTGCCGCTGCTGCTGGCATGCAACAAGATGGAAAAGGTGACAGCACACTCGGTGGAGTTTATTCGGAAGCAGCTTGAAAAGGAAATGTGAGTCACATGCACGTGTGCCATTTTTTGTTTCTTCGTTCCTGGATCAAACAGCACCGCCAGCATTACCGCTACCTTACGACTTGACATGCATTCCTCCTCCCATTTTCCTTATTTACCATGCACCACTGTGCTCGCGCATTATGTGACACACACTCTTCTCTTTTATCTTTTGGCAGTGAGAAGCTGCGCTCGTCACGCCATTCCATGGCTTCTGTTGGCTCCAGCAAGGACGGAGGGTCACAAGGGCTTGTTCTGAAGGGCAGTGGAGGTGTCTTCCGGTTTGCTGACTGTGTCAACCCAGTGACATTTGCCGAGTGTTCCGTGGCCAGTGATAATCTGAATGACGTAGAGACCTTCATTCGCGACCTTGTCAGGCCTTAACACCTCAGCAAGTGAGGCCTAAACAATAAGGCTGCAGGATGCTTCTATAATCTATGACTGCCACTGCTAGTGGCAGCTTAATAACCTAGGTACAATGTTCTGATGAGTAAGGTACTGCACGTGGTGATGAGGGTTCTGATTATCTCTGGCCACGGAACACTCTGCAAATGTCACTGGGTTGCGGATGAAGGACTAGCAGTAGTACAAGATAGTGAGGACAGCCAGATTGAGAGATTCTGGCAGAAGTGGATGAGGTGTGAAGACCGCCACATGAACATCCAAAACTGTGCGGTGAGCGTGGATCGAACACGCGACCTTCAGTCTGACGCTCTCCCAACTGAGCTAGCCCTGGAGAAGTGGGGTATCGATCCCCATACCTCTCGCATGCTAAGCGAGTCTCTCATTTAGGGATCCTGCAAAACTTGTAGTTGCTATCAAGAACCCACGCCGCTACTGTGGCAAACCACGCTTCGGTGTTGCCTTAGAGCTCCTGCGTTTCGCCGATGCTGTTACAGCCTCCATTCCAAACCTGCAGTTGCCATTCCTCATCATGCATGGGGGATCAGATGGTGTAACAGATCCAGACCAGTCCAGGGACTTGCATGAGAAGGCTCCGAGTAAAGATAAGACGCTCCATATTTATCCGTCCGCTTGGCACCAGCTGCTGCAAGGTGAACCAGAGCCAGAGAGGGAAAGAGGTGTGGAAGGATGTGCTGGGATGGCTGAAAGAGAAATCACAAGTATGAATGGTAACATAAACAAGTTCAGTGAGCCATTGTAACATTTACCTGTCACTGGTCTTCGAATGCCTCAAGTTCACTGTAGTAAATACAGCCAGAAACAACTCCCAATACTTCTCGTATGCTAAGCGAGCGCTCCAACACCTGAGCTACCGTACATCCCCATGCGAACGAGTTCATGATGGTTCATAAAACCTGATTACGCTTCTACCATTGTCGAGTCACAAATACTCCCATCTGTTCGCAATCATGGCTACTGCGCAGCCATTGGAAGCCACGGAGGAGGAACTCGACAGGACCCTCTTCGGAACGAGCGCAGCGGCCTTTTACGAGCAGAATAAAGTGGTTCACTCCGCTGAATTCATCACGAATTCGAGAAACATCCGCCTCTACACGCAGTCATGGTTGCCTGGTGAGGATCACCAATGTTTGGATCGATAATCAGCAAGTAGCTCTGCATGCGAGCTAGCACGTCTACTCATTCGCGATTCGCTCTTGCTTGCTCCGTGCCTGATCGAAACACTTCCTACTGCCATTCCCATTTTCCTCCCATGATCTGCGTCCTCTGGACCTTCTCGTCGTTCAGCCGATCGCAAGGCGTCGGCCCTCCTTTTCTTCTGCCACGGCTACGCCAACTGCTGCAATTGGCTGATGCAGGCAAGGCACCCCCTCTCCGATTGATCTTTGGCAAGATCACAATTTGTTTCCTGAATCCGACTATCCTGCCACGACCAGCTATTTTCCTTCCACCTCATAACTTCTCTCCTGCGATCCTCACAGCTAACAGCCGTTCGATTCGCCTCGGAGGGCTTCGCAGTGTTCGGAATCGACTTCGAGGGTCATGGCAAATCGGACGGTTTGAGATGCTCGTTCAGGTCCGCGGATCATCTGGTGGACGACTGCTGCGTCTACTTCGCGTCCGTCAAGGCGAAGCCTGACTTCGCTGGACTACCGTCGTTCGTGTACGGGGAGTCGCTGGGAGGCGCCATCGCCATGACCGTTGCATTGTAAGAAGCCAGCAGCACCTGCGTTTGATTTTCGAGCCAGTCCGACCATCCCATTCGTTTCTTTCTGCCTCTTTTCTATCAATGTCAGGTTTCAGACCGGCCAACACTTGCTCAGTTCCTTCCATTCTTTTCTGTATTATTTCCAACTTGTTTTGTGCGCTTGCTTATGTGGTGTGTTTCTTTTTTTGTTCTCAGGCGCGATCCTGATAGCTGGACTGGGCTGATCATGGTGTCTCCCATGCTGCGCATCAAGGAGGAGCTGCAGCCTAGCTGGGCTGCACTGCAGGTTCTTCGAGTCCTTGCAACGATCATTCCTGACAGTGCCTTTGTGGCCACCAAGGGAGACCTGATTCGGTGAGGCCATGTGCTGTGTTGTTCTGGCAATTATCTTCCTTCTTTTGGTCTTAACACTGTTTTGGGCATCAGTCTCTTGAACTTGCTTCACATCTACTCCTCCCTTGAACATACTACACATCTTCAACTTCGCTCCGTCTTTTCTTTCTCCTTCCCTCCTCTCCCATGGACTATCCAGTCTCTCGTGCCGGGATCCTGCAAAACTTGAACTTGCTCTCAAGAACCCGCGCCGCTACAGTGGCAACCCACGCCTTGGTGTTGCCTTTGAGCTCCTGCGTTTCGCCGATGCTGTTACAGCCTCCATTCCAAACCTGCATTTGCCATTCCTCATCATGCATGGGGGATCAGATGGTGTAACAGATCCAGAGCAGTCCAAAGATTTGCACGAGAAGGCTCCGAGTAAAGATAAGACGCTCCATATATTCCCATCAGCTTGGCACCAGCTGCTGCAAGGCGAACCAGAGCCAGAGAGAGAAGAGGTGTGGAAGGATGTGCTGGCATGGCTGAAAGAGAAATCACAAGGATGAATATAACAATGGCATGTTCAGTGAGCCATTTGTAAGTTGTTTTTATGTAAATGATCTTCAAATTCACTGTTAAAAGGTGAGGCATAAATAACATCTAAATCATCTGAGAAAACCAGATAAACTACATCTTAGAAGCACTTGGTGTACCAATTCCATGGTAATGATAGCTGAGGTTCGGTTTCCAGGCAACCCACTGAGCCTCCGCCGTTGACCAAGCTCTACACAAAGATCCAGAGCAAATCGAAGCATCCGAACCGTTCAGTAGCTCGGAAAACCTGGTCCTAAGCTCCGCTGGCAGTACCTAGGCTCCGAAGGAGGCTCGCTGCCCCCTAACCTAGGTCCACGTGGCATCGGCTGATTGTCGAGGTCGAGAGATCAAGGTTCCTGAAGTATCCATCCTCTATGAAGGTTTCAGGACCTGACTCAGCTTCCATTTTGTCGCTCACCTGTTTCTCTACTGCCCAGTCCTCGTCCAACTTTCAAGGTGTGTTCCAACTTCCAAGTTAGTGCCAGGTTCAGTGCCTTTGCATAAGGTCCTTCTGTCTCCCATGCTGTAGGTTCTAGCGTTTCCTGTTTAATAGTGTCTCCCTGCTTACTTTACAGCTACTATTTTCTTAAAGATGGAGAAGGAGCGCGAGAACCACGTTTACCTTGCTAAGCTTGCGGAGCAAGCCGAGCGCTACGATGGTGAGTAAATGCAGAGCTAAGTACATGTCGTTCTCTTTTATAATTTGTTTTCTCTTCCATGTTCTCCACGTCTACAGATCTGTAGTGCTTTTAAATAACACAATCATTTTTCCTCCTCAGAGATGGTTTCATCCATGAAGGATGTTGCCAAGCTCGACGTCGAGCTGTCCGTTGAGGAGCGCAACCTCCTCTCCGTTGGCTACAAGAACGTCATTGGAGCTCGCAGAGCTTCGTGGAGAATCATGTCTTCCATTGAGCAGAAGGTCCGACCTGCGCATTTTGTAGCAAATCTCATAAGTGTCTTTATTTAGATCCCTGAAATTCTGATTTCGTAGGTCCTCATCGTTCCATTATGTCCCCTACATTCAGGAGGAGAACAAGGGCAACGAGCAGAATGTGGCGAGGATCAAGGAGTACAGGTCCAAGATTGAGTCGGAGCTCTCTGATATCTGCCAAGACATCCTCAACATCATTGACAGCAATTTGATCCCCTCATCTGGCACTGGGGAGTCGAAGGTCTTCTACTACAAAATGTGCGCGTTCGTTTTTTTTTTTTCGTGCCTAAGCAGGGTTGCTTCCATTATCTGGTTCTAAGCTTTTGCCCTGTATTTCAGGAAGGGTGACTACTACCGCTACCTCGCGGAGTTTAAAACTGGTGCTGACAGGAAGGAGGCTGCTGAGCAGTCGTTGAAGGCGTACCAGGCAGCTTCTGAGATCGCCACTGTCGATCTTGCACCTACCCACCCTATCCGCCTTGGTCTCGCTCTGAACTTCTCCGTGTTCTACTACGAGATTTTGAACTCCCCAGAGAAGTAAGTACCTTCTGCATCTTGCAGAGATTTCTCCTGTGAGGGCTTTCATCTAACACCGTTATTCTTTTTACAGGGCCTGCCAATTGGCTAAGCAAGCCTTCGACGAGGCTATTGCCGAGCTTGACACTTTGAGTGAGGAGTCCTACAAAGACAGCACCCTCATCATGCAGCTTCTTCGTGACAACCTGACACTCTGGACATCTGATCTCCAGGACGAAGCCGCCGCTAAGGACGAGCCTGGTGAGTAATGTGCTGGTTAGCCCTATCTATGCACGCACTTTTTTGTATCCAATGCGGCTGCTTACATGCTGTCATTTTGTTGTGATTTGCAGAGGAGAAAAAGGACGACAAGCCTGCTGACGAGTGATCAGAGTGATCATCCGATCTGACCATTCCACGTCTTCACACTTAGCTACCCTTGGCACTACATTTCTTGTTTCGGTTCTTTTGTTCACCTCTTTTAGCCTAGTCCAATGATGTACTGCATCCGCTGTACAATCTATAGTTGATGTAAGAATCTCTACATAGCTTGAACACTCCTAACAATGAGAGGCAACAGAACCCTTCACAAACAAGGAAGCAAACAAAAAAACACAGCGGTTAACATGTTGAGAATACCAGTGTTACGACTTACATGATTCTGCCATTTGTTTTGCTGTGCATTTTGCAAGCATGGTTCCAACTCGAAAGATTGTTGAAATTGCTCGACGGAGTCAAAGCGGGAAAAATAGGTTCGGAAAGGCAGGCAATTGGAGGTTTGGAAAACTTTCGAAACCCCTTTTGCATGAATCCAGTGGGCCAGTTTGTGAAGGCTTTTCTGTAATTCGGGGGCTGGGCTTTAAAGAGAACAGAACAGACACACTATTGAACTTCAGAATCATGGAACAAGCACTGTCAGTCAATCTGAACAATTTAATCATGGTCCATGTCAGTGGCCTCAGCGGTGGAGTTTTGTGGATCACCTGCTGCTTCATTCTGAGATGCTGCGTAATGGTGCGAGCTCCCAACTCTCCGGTAGAAGAGCACATAAGCTGCAGGTGTTTCAATCTGTGACTCGTTCGCAGGAGAAACAAAGCTGTCGTCGAAGGTGTGCCATTGGCGATCGTTGCCCAGCTGCCAACATCATTGAGATGACGGGAAAACAGACCAGAATCGATTGAGTACAGTGCATGCAGAAAGATGTGAATGGCTAGTCTGAAGAAACAACGTGCATTGAATCCCGTCAATGGACTCTACCAACCAACTCACCAGCACATATGCAGTATAATGCCCTCCACCCATGCCACCATAATGATTGCTGATCGCATACAGCTCATACACGTTGCCACCCGCTTCAGCGTTGCAGGGCGGGAGGTACGGCGAGAGGTCAAAGTCATGAATGGGGAAGGTGACGAGCGTGTCGAGCTTGTTCTTGAAGTAACGGCTGTAGGAGAATCGCTTCAAATGCACCACCAGGATCTCTGGCAGTCGCCAAAGGTCGAGCTTCTTGGTGGCCTGTCTGTGCTCCTTGCACTGCGGGCAGTACCTGATTGGGGTGGGGGGGGAAGAGGTCAGAGAGAAAGGGGGCAAAGAAAAGGAGAGAGGATACAGGGAAGATGTGACAGAGAGAAGTCATAAAAAACCATGAGGTCAGACACCATGACTCAGTGAGACAGACACCATAGCACATGGCACCATGCACATGCAAGCAGCAATATGCGTAATCAATCAAAACAAATGGAAATGAACTCACCATATGATGCATAAGAAATTACAGTGCAATGCAAAGCCATGAAAAGAAGCAAAATCACTCACCACATGTCATCAGGGCCCAAGGGTTCCTCCTTGATAAAAGCATCCAGGCATGAGAACAGCGTCACTCCCTCCTGCCGCTTGTTCTTCATGGGCAGCCCTGCACTGCCCGAGCTCACCTCGGGCAGCTCCTCAAGCTTCCCGACATCGTAAAGCTCCTTCAGCCCCTTGACCGACCAATCCAGAAGCAGCGCAAGCCCATCCTTTGAAAGCATATCGGGAGTAAATCCCTTGGGTAAATCAGTGCCATCGGGAATCCGAATAGCATCAGCAGCTGTCTCAACATGTGCTCGAGTAACTGACAGCGAGAACGGCGGCTCCTCTTCAACTGCCACTGCCTGTCCCTCTCTCCCCTCCTGCCCCGCAACATCTTCAGCCCCTGCAGATTCCCCTGCAGTCGCCGCAGTCCCTCCCTCACCCTCACCACCCGCTGCTGCTCCTTTTGCATCACCAGCATTGGCGTCCCTCCCTGCAGATTCGTCCATAGGGTCATCCTTCCCTTGCACGTCTCTGTCTGCCGTGCCATCTGCACCAACACTACCAGCACCACCATCACCAGTTACACCACCAACACTGGCACCAGCACCATCACCATTGGCAGTGCCACCAGCAACGACACCACCAGCAGCAGCACCAGCAGCAGCAGGAGAAGGGGCAACGGCTAGAGATGCAGCACTGTCCCCAGCAGGGGAGAGAGAGGCCTTGGTCTCGGACACCCCTGGTCGCAGGAAGGGCTTTAGGGCAGTGCTCACGTGGCGGTAAAGGTCAGCGCCGGAACGGATGTCAAAACGGGAGACTGGGAGGAGGAGAGGCGCGCCGTGCAGGCGCCAGAAGAAATCCTTGGTGACTGTGGAGCTGCGGATAGAAGAGGGGATCCGTTGGAAGAAGAGAAGGAGAAAAGAGAGATAGGAAAGAGAAAAGAGAAAAGAGGGAAGAGCGAGAAGAGAAGAGGAAAGAGGAGAGAGGGGAAGGAGAAGAGAGAGCGGAGAAAACAGGGGATGAGGGAAGGGAGGAGTGGGGAGGATAATGGGGAGGAGAGAAGGGAGGATAGTGGAGATGATGATGGGGAGGAGTAGAGCGGCGGCAAGCAGCCGCCAGAAGAAATCGTTTGTGAGTGTGGAGCTGCGGGAGGGAAGGAGAGAGGGGATGAGAGAAGGGAGAGTGGGGAGGAGGAAAGGGAAGGAGAAGGGAGGAGGAGAGCGGAGGAGCAGAGGGGAGGAGAGGAGGAGAGGGGGGGGAGCAGAGGGGAGGAGGAAGGGGGAGGAGGAGAGGCGCGCTAAGAAGCCGCAAGAAGAAATCGTTCTGCGACTGTGAAACTGTCAGGAGCAGATTGCGTTGCGAGGGGGGCAGATTGGGGAGGAGGGAATGGGGTGAGGGGGAGGAAATAGCTAAGACATTTCCTTTCTCGCATAAAACATTCCTACATTTACCCCCCAATCCCCCCACCCCCTTTCCCCCCCTTCCTCATTCACACTCACGATTCCTTGATTCGCTGTGTGACTATAACAGGGGCTTCACAACCCCGTGGCACACGGTAAGCCAGGAGCCTGTCTCTGTCCTCTATTGAAGAGATCTGCTCCAGCGGTGGGAACGGGCGGAAGATGCGGTTGTTGTAGACCTGGCGTGTTTGGGGCAGGGGAGGAAGAGTTGTGGGAAGGGGAAACGTGTGGGGTAAGGGAGGCAAGAGAAGATGGCACGCGGTAAGCAACCAACCTGTCTCAGACCCCTATGGACGAGATCTGCTCCGGCGGTGGGAACGAGCGGAAGATGTGGTTATTGTAGATCTGGTGTGTTTGCGCGCGCGCGCGCGTGTGTGTGTGTGTGTGTGTGTGAGAGGAGGGGGAGGATGGGGGAGAAGGGGGCGGGGATGGGGGTAGAGAGGGGAGGAGGGGGTGGTATGGAATAAGTTAAGAGAGGCAAGTAAAGGGCACTCTGGAGGTCACCAGCCTGTCTCGGGCCACCAGCCTCCTCTATGGACGAGATCTGCTCCAGCGGTGGGAAGGAGCGGAAGATGCGGTTGTTGTACACCTGAGGGAATTAGGCGTGTGTAAGCAGGGGGGGGGGAGCAGGGCAGGTGAGGAAGGGATGTGGAGGGGAAGGGGTGTGAGGTAGCAGGATAAGGATGCAAGAGAAGATGGCACGCTGTAAACCACCAGCCTGTCTCTATCCTCTATGGACGAGATCTGTTCCGGCGGTGGGAACGAGCGGAAGATGCGGTTGTTGTAGATCTGGTGTGCCAGGGAGAGCGGAAGAGGGGGCGGGGGGGGGGAAAGGGATAAAGAGGAAGGGCGATGAGAGTCAAGCAAAGTGCCCAGCTCGTTCTGTACCTCTGTCCACTGCTCTGAGTATGTGGGACTGGTGAGCAAGTGGGGTGAGTGGGTGCGCGGGGCTCCTGAGAAGGCAACAGGCATGCGACAGCCAGCACTCGTGGTGTTCCCTGCCACCACTCAGGCATAGAATTGCACCCACCACACCGGCAACAGCTCACCTCAGCAACAGCTCACCTCAGCAACAGCTCACCTCAGCAACAGCTCACCTCAGCAACAGCTCACCTCAGCAACAGCTCACCTCAGCAACAGCTCACCTCAGCAACAGCTCACCTCAGCAACATGCAGCCTCTCCCCAGCGGGTAAATGGCACGCTTCAGCCAACGCTCTCTGCAGGTCCAGCACCCTCCCCATGCGCGGCACCGTGACAGTCAGCGCACGGGGCGGCTGGTCCTTCAAGGACGAGAGGGGGGAGAGCAGCTCACCTCAGCCACGTGCAGTGTCTCCCCGACAGGCAACTGGCATACCTCAGCCAGTGCTCCCTGCAGGTCCCCGTTCCTTCTAGCACTCAGACAAAGGAAAAGTGGCTCCAGGTAAAGAGCAGCAACAGCAGCTCACCTCAGCCACGCGCAGCCTCTCTCCGACAGGGAACTGGCACGCCTCAGCCAACGCTCTCTGCAGGTCCAGAATCCTTCCCGTGCACGGCACCGTGACAGTCAGGCGCACAGGGGGGAGCTGGTTTCCAGAGGAGGGGAGCAGCTCTAAATAGGGGTTAAGGTAGCAGCAGCTCACCTCAGCCACGTGCAGCCTCTCCCCGGGAGGCAGCTGGCACGCCTCAGCCAGTGCTCTCTGCAGGTCCAGAATCTTGCCTGTGCGCGGCACCGTGACAGTGAGCGTGCGGGGGGGCTGGTTTCCAGAGGAGGGGAGCAGCTCTAAGAAGGGGTTAAGGTAGCAGAAGCTCACCTCAACAACATGCAGTCTCTCTCCAGCAGGCAGCTGGCATGCCTCTGCCAACGCTCTCTGCAGGTCCAGAATCCTGCCTGTGCGTGGCACCGTGACAGTGAGCGTGCGGGGTGGTTGGTCGCCGAAGGAGGAGAGCAGCGTGAGGTGCAGCGAGCGAGTGGCCTTGGAGGGGAGCGGCAGCGAGAGGTACATGAAGGGATCGAAGGTGACTGAGACCTTCTTGCAGTGCGGACAGACCAGGGTTGACTTGTATTGACCCTGGGGGTTGAGTGGGGAAGGGGGGTGTTGGGAGGGGTGGGAAGGCAGCGAGAGGTACATGAAGGGGTCGAAGGTGACTGAGACCTTCTTGCAGTGCGGACAGACCAGCGTTGACTTGTATTGACCCTGGGGGGAGGAGGAGTGTGTGGGGGGAAGGGGGGGAAGGGGGGGTTGGGCGGGGAGGGGCAGGGGAAGGCTGGAAGGAAGGAAATGGAATAGGTGCTTATGAATTGGGGGGAACTCGTCAGTCGAGTTATAAATATGAGGTGCAGCGAGCGAGTGGCCTTGGAGGGCAGCGGCAGCGAGAGGTACATGAAGGGGTCGAAGGTAACTGAGACCTTCTTGACGTGTGGGCAGACCAGCGTTGACTTGTATTGACCCTGGGGGGTTAGAGGGTTTTGGGAGGGGTGGGACACGCAGCGGCAGGGAGAGGTACATGAAGGGATCGAATGTGAGTGAGACCTTCTTGCAGTGCAGGCAGACCAGCGTTGACTTGTATTGACCCTGGGGGGAGAAGGGTGGAAGAAGGATGGAGGGAGAGGTTGGTGTTTAGAGTTTTTTGACAGGGATGCACATGCTGCAAGATACATACCACCTAGTAACCATGTGGAAACTGGTTACCACATGGTTACCACCGCAACCCACCTGGAACTTGTCAACAATAATCGAGTCGTTCCGCGCCTTGTGGTTCTCCCAGTTCTCCCACGCCACCTCCTCATCCGGCCTCCCGCCAGCAAGCTCTTATGCACCTTGGACTAACAGCCCAGCTGGTTACTACTAGGCTACAGTCGGGGTACAACATGGTTACCAGCACACTCACCTGGAATTTGTCAACAATGATGGAGTCGTTCCGCACCTTGTGGTTCTCCCACTTCTCCCGCGCCACCTCCTCATCCGCCCGCCCATCAACAAGCTCTTATGCACCTCGGACTAACCGGCCCAGCTGGTTACAATCGGGTTACCACATGGTTGCAATAAGGAGCCCACCTGGAACTTGTCAACGATGATGGAGTCATTCCGCGCCTTGTGGTTCTCCCAGTTCTCCCGCGCCACCTCCTCGTCCGGCCGCCCATCGGCGTCCTTGGCTTCGATGTACGGCTTGCGCATCACCCTGTTCAGGTCCTCGTGTAGCCCATCCAACAGGAATGCCAGGAGCTCCTGTTAGTGTGTTGACAGAAGAGGGGTAGGAGGGGAGGAGGGAGGAGAGGAGGGATGTACCATCAGCGTCCTTGGCTCCAATGTACGGATTGCGCATCACACTGTTCAGATCCTCGTGTAAGCCGTCCAAGAGGAACGCCAGGAGCTCCTGAGACAGGCCAAGGGTTTCGAGTTTAGAGTTCAAGGTTTCGGGTGTGATTGTGTGAGGGCCCACTGGTGGCCTGCCCTTGGCTTCTGCTCATCATGCAGATCACATCATGCAGAGCAGAAGGCCCACTGGTACGACATGCTCATCATGCAGATCACATCATGCAGAGCAGAAGGCCCACTGGTACGACATGCTCATCATGCAGATCACATCATGCAGAGCAGAAGGCCCACTGGTACGACATGCTCATCATGCAGATCACATCATGCAGAGCAGAAGGCCCACTGGTACGACATGCTCATCATGCAGATCACATCATGCAGAGCAGAAGGCCCACTGGTACGACATGCTCATTATGCAGATCACATCATGCAGAGCAGAAGGCCCACTGGTACGACATGCTCATCATGCAGATCACATCATGCAGAGCAGAAGGCCCACTGGTACGACATGCTCATCATGCAGATTACATCTTCATGCCAGTATAACCCACCCTGCGAGTCTTGCTGGTTGTAACCCCGCGCACATGTTGACTTTTGAGTCGACTCAAAAGTCATCGCGCAGATCACATCCTCACGCCAGTATAACCCAACCTGCGAGTCTTGCTGGTTGTAACCCCGCTTACATCTCTCAGGAGGTTACAAAGGCCACTACCAGCGCCCCACCTGCGAGTTGTGGTTACAAAGTCATGCCAGTTTGTGGCCAAACCTGTGAATCGTGCTGGTTGTAACCGCTGAACTGGGGAGCAAAGCGCGAAAGGCGCGCCTTGAACGCCCTGGGAGCAACAGGGTCCCTTCCTGGCGCCCACAGCTTGCGCAGAAGCTCGCCAAATGCTGTTGCCATCTCACCCTGGTGCGGGTGTGGGGGTTATGAATGAGAGGGGGAAAGGTGGCACAGGGCAAAGTCGGCATTGTAAGAGGTGTGTGAACTCATGGGAGCCACGGGGTCTCTTCCTGGGGCCCACAGCTTGCGCAGAAGCTCGCCAAATGCTGTTGCCATCTCACCCTGGGGCGGGGGGGGTTGGATGCAAAGCAAAAAGCTGTTGTGGGACGTGGTGGGGGCTGGGAACGAGCAGAAACGATGTGAGAGGAAAAGCATGGGCGAGACGAGGGCAAGTGGGGTAGGTTTGGAGGCGGTAAGTGGGAGGTGGGAATGGGTGGGGGATAAATTGGGGAATGTGGTTGAAAGGAACAAGCGACTGGGACAGGGAGTGTGGACTATACTAGGGTTCATAACAGGCACAACAAAGCGAGCATAACAAAGCGAGAACAACAAAGCTAGCATAACGAAGCGAGAACAACAAAGCGAGCATAACATGGAAGAATTGAGAGAGAAGGGACGAACAAACAAACACAAAGAAGGAGGCAGCCATGGTGAGACCGGTAGTTTCCAGAGCCCACTAACCTCCATTCCCAAGGGGTTGCTTCTGTTGATCTCCCTCATATAATCCCCCATAAAGTACTCCACTAGAGGTACAGTGTGCACCAAGCCTTTGAATTTCCAGTTATTGATTGAACCCCCACTCACCTCCATTCCCAAGGGGTTGCTTCTGTTGATCTCCCTCATATAGTCCCCCATAAAGTACTCCACTAACGGTACAGTGTGCACCAAGCACTGCAGCGCACTGTTCATGAAGCACGTATTCCCAAGGTTCACCAACCCTGTCAACCCCACTGGACCACCCTGGATCCCCTGCGACCCCCCTGCTCGCGCCCCTGCTCCGGCTCCCACACCAGCTGCTGCCGCACTTGCTGCCTTGGCACTCGAGCTGCCGAACCCGAACCCGAACCTGAACGGGAAACCCGAGCCTGAGCCCGAGCCTTTCTTCTCCTCGGCACCAGGCACGGGGACAATGGCCATAGAGGAGGAGGAGGAGGGGGGAGGAGGGGGTGCAATGGAGAGTGTGAGCCCGGACGTGGGTTTCTTAGCTGGCCCCACATCTGCTGGGAAGGCTGCTTTCAGCTTCCCTCTCACGTCACCAGCACTACCCCCCCCTGCAGCAGCAGTGCTGGTATCAACTCCGCTTGCAGCGGACCCGCCCCCTTCGCCCTGTTCTTCACCCCCTGCCGCCTCGGCATCAGTCATTTCCCTCACAGGGGACCAGGTCGATCCCTCCACCCCTGTCCCTGCTTCTCCTCCTGCTGCCTCCATTCCATCCCCAGCGGGGTTTGGAGGCCATGAGGTGATGAACAGCGCACCAGGGGGGGGGGCAGCCCCCACGCTGCTATAGTGGGACAGAGGGCCCCCTGCTATGGAGACGTTTGGTTCGGCGGCGGTGGGTTCGGCTGTTGAAGCGAGGGTGGAGGTACGGGGCGAGGTGACGGTGTGGAAGGGGGAGGTGCTGGCAGGTTTGGATGTGCGGGATGGGGTGGAAGGAGAGGAGGGCGAAGAGGAGGACTCTAGATGCACAGCCTGGGCGGGCCATTGGCCGTTATCCCCCACCTCCACAAGAATCTGAGAAATAGGGGGTGGGGGGAGGATTGGGAGGAGTAACAACGTTACAAAACGATCAGGGAGCATTGCGGAAAGAAAACTGGTCGGTCGCTTGAGTTTCGTTTGAGTGCAAGTGTGTGTGTGAGAGATAGGTTTCCCCATTGCCCACCTGATTACCCATCTGCAGTTCTGCGTCCTCCAGGGCCTGGCCCTCATCGCTCAACACCTTGTGTCGCACCCCCACCTGCTCCATGCACACACACATGCACGGTTGTACGTTCACAGGTGCTCACCTGATTACCCATCTGCAGCTCTGCGTCCTCCAGGGCCTGGCCCTCATCGCTCAACACCTTGTGACGCACCCCCACCTGCTCCATGCACACACACATGCACGGTTGTACGTTCACAGGTGCTCACCTGATTACCCATCTGCAGCTCTGCGTCTTCCAAGGCCTGGCCTTCATCGCTCAACACCTTGTGACGCTTGCCCCCGTAGTTGTCCCACACTCGCACCTGCTCTCATGCACAAACACATGCGCAAATGCGAATTCACACGTGCGACATGGCCACATGCAACATGCAACATGCACACATGGGACGTCACACATACACACACGTCACATACCACATGCCGCGTTCACGCAAACGCACGCATACGCATAAAGCACACGGAAACACAGAGGGCAGATCCGTGAAAGGGATTGAGGCGTTCGGATCCCAATGATGAGCACGGAATGGGCTCAGCCCAGGCGAGCAAAGTGCAGGCTCAGAGCAGACCAATGTGTCCACTTCAGCTAACTCAAAATTCAACAGTCTAACATGTTTCCTTCATTCTCAAACTATCAAGACGCACATTCTCTGGTTGCAGCCCAAAGGGCTCGCATGCGCAGTGCCTGAGCTGCCCCACAGTCGCGCGCTTGCTGATAATCACCGACTCCACACCCAATTCCCCAAACACGTCAGTCACCTTCACTCATCACTCCCAGGCCACCCAACGCACATTCTCTGGCTGCAGCCCAAAGAGCTCGCACGCGCGGTGCCAAAGCTGCTCCACAGTCGCGCGCTTGCTGATGACCACCCACTCCACGCGAGGGGGCTATAGGCTTCGCTATTACGTTACCTTCACTCACACGGACACCTTCAATGTCAAGTCACCAAGACGCACATTCTCTGGCTCGAGACCAAACAGCTCGCACGCGCGGTGCCTGAGCTGCCCCACAGTAGCTCGCTTGCTGATAACCACCGACTCCACACGAGGGGGCAGCGAGGTGGCGGCAGAGACGCAGGAGAGCTCGAGGGAGAGCGGGTAGACCTCCACTGATAACTCCTCCCTTCCCCCCATGCGCACCACGTGGCGGGATACCACTGGGCCTCCTCCATACCTAGGGAAGTGGGAAAAGGGAAGGCGGTGGGCGTGTGGGGGAAGGGAGACGTTCGAGCAGAGAGAAAGGGAGCTCGAGGGATAGCGGGTAGACCTCCACTGATAGCTCCTCCGTTGCCCCGATGCGCACCACGTGGCGGGACACCACTGGGCCGCCTCCGTACCTAGAGTATTTGGGGAAGGGAAGGAGGTGGGGGGGGGGGGGGGGGGGGGGGGAGGGGAGGGGAACGTGGCGGCAGAGAGGAGAGCTCGAGAAAGAGCGGATACACGTCCAATGAGATTTCCTCCTTACCACATGGCAAGACATCCCTGAACCGCTCCCTGTACCTGACGCCTGCATCCCATCACTCACCTTGACTGCACTGCTCATCAAAACGCGTCTCTACTGCACTGCTAACCAGGACTCACCATGAATGCAGCACTGGTAACAAGGACTCACCACGAGTGCAGGACGCGCCAAACTGACTGCGGCACCAGCACGTAGTCTCCTTCCTCCATCAGCTCCAACCGTAGGTGAGGCTCGGCACCGCCGAACCTGTCCTGCGCCTCCCGGTCCACCAGGCTCGAGTTGTCTATGGGTAGCGGCTTCACAGTAAGCTTCTGCGCCTCACCCTCTGATTCTGAGTAACCAGAGTATCTGGACCACGCGCGCCACCACCTGCACGAGTCAACGCGAGTGAACGGCGCCACACATACCAGAGAGTAAGCGGGAGTGACGGAGGTGGAGAATGGAGTAGAAATTGTCACATTCATGAAACCACTCAAAGTCCCCAGCTAACTCCAAAACAACTGTACGCTCTTTTGTGAAATGAATTCAACCAAGCGTCTACGAGGTTATACGCGTCCCCTTAATTCATTTGAGCATCCGCCGCCATCTCCATCATCTCTCCCACCGCCCCTCGCGTTCTCGTCCCACCACCCCTCGTGTCCTCGTCCGATTTACGCGCGCCTCTAGATGCCCCGAATCACGCGAACGCACCTGGCGTCTACGAGGTTGTACGTATCTCCTTCCTTCATCCCAGCATCCGCCGTGTTCATCAGCTCCCTCACCACCTTCGCCTCTTCATCTGCCGACGACGGCTGCACCAGCTGCAGCTTGCCTCTCCCCTCCAAGCCACCCAGCGCACTGCTACCGCCGACGCTTGGAGGCTGAGTGTCCATGGCGACAGGATCGCTGCTTGACTCCAGAGCTGGCATTCTCCGCCTGGGGTGATAGAAGAAGCCAGGAGGCCGAGCAGGAAGAGACGTTACAAGTGAGTTGCTTCATCAAGTGTTACTTGTGAATTACAATGGGCTATGTCTGGAATTCGAGCGGCCTCAGAAACCCAGAAACCTGGCGAATCCAGCTTCACCCACAATGCGATTACATTCCAAAAGAAATGAAGCCAGAAACGCTAGATCGGCCATTAAGGTACTATAAAGGCACTGATTCATATTCCTTTCTTGGAATTCCAATAAGAAATGTTAAGTTCCGGTTGAGCTTTGTTGAGAAGACCATGATTCCTTTTCATAAGACGATCAGCTCTCAAACAGGAAAGAAACAAATAAGCTGTTGTCAACGTTGAATCAAAACCTACCGAGGACAATGTCCCGAAGCGAGGCCTCGGGAGAATGGTGCGATTGATTCAGATTATCATGGAGATTCAAGTTCTTCCTCGGCTTAGCACAGAACTATTCCAAAAACGAGCCTCGTCCAGATTGGTTGGTGAAGACAACTGCTTCGAGCCACCACTCTGCTAGTTCAATCGCTTCAATCGCTGCAGCTAAAGGACTGATATGCACAAGCTACTGAACACAATGGATTCTGATCATGAGTTGTGTAGGGAGATCATGTGTGAGTAAGACGTGTGAATTCCAGAAGCCCGCCTCTGGAATCCAGAATGAATGGTCAGCCCAGGCTTGGACGCGAAGGTCAGAAACACAGGGAATTGCGACTGAATCGCCGCGCCGAACCTCCCGTCAGTCGAGCCTCGCGTATTGGCTAGTTCGGAAAGCCAACTGAATGTGGATCCATGGCCGAGGTTCATTTGGAAATCCCGAGGCAGAAATTGAGTGACTCAATTTCTTGGCGGGAACTGGTAAACCAATGGATTTGCAGCATGCTGTCGCAAACTCGGTCGCCGAATCCGATCAGCGTTGACCCGTCAAGCTGAGCTGCTTTCAGGGTGGTTTTCTGGAAGACGGCACACTGCCAATTTTTGCAATATTTACTTATGATCCTAAATTGATTCATATCACCTAATATTCAGGACATTCCATGTGCAAGTGGTTTTGCCTTGCGCTTGTGGCCAAGAGCGTTCACCAGTGCCCGCCGTGTGCACACCGGGAACATGTTTGGTTTCACCAGGTCAAGCCGTCGGAGAGTGTAGCCAAAGCTGAGTTGATCACGAGCAGTGAATCGCACCATCTCATTGAACCACAGGCACATGAAAAGGTTCGTGGCTGCTGTGTGCTCCCGCACTATGATGGAAGCCTCTGCCAATGCTGGAGATAAAAGGAGGAGAACATGCTTTGGTCAGATACCTCACACACGCAAAAAAATAAAAAAAGGAAAAAAGGAATTAGCATTCAAAATAACTGTCAATCCAGCAACAAAGCCACCCTCACGAACCACCACATAAAACCACTTTTCCTCACCTTTCTTCCCATTGTAAGTGGCATTAACCGGGAGCCCCTCGGTGCGATACTGGTTCAGCTGCACCGCAACCTCCTCCGGCTGTGCCTTGTGCTTCCTCACGATCGCCTCCCCCTCCGCATAGATGCAGCTCCTTGCCCCATGCTCCGAGATCGCAAACTCTGCCCGCGGCTGCTGCCGCCACAGCAGCGTATCAAGCACTTCGAGGGGGTCGCGGCGGAATTGGTACTTCGAGTCGACCCAGATGGAGAAGCGGGCGCGCGGGAAGAGGCGGTGAGATAAGATCTGTTGGGGGGCCATGGTGGGAGATGTGAATATGCGCAGCCATGGGCGAATATGGAGAGAAGAACAGGGGTACGACAGGGGACATGGGGCAAAAGGGGTAAAGGGGGGTAGAACAGGAAACAGGGGGGTACATGAGGCAGAACAAAATATGCCTCACCTTTGGGATCTTCCCATTCCTCCGCTGGTCCACGAACGGCAGGTCCTTGACAATGACAACGCGCCATAGCCCCACTTTCATGGTCTCCGCATCCGGCACCACCCCTGCCTCTGCCTGCGCTGCTGCTGTCACATCGTCCCAAAACGCCACATAGCACACCTGAAGGTACGCCAGGGGCGGATGAGAAATGCAATATGGATTCATTCATTCATACGCGAAGCCTGTGCGTAGCTGCTGATCAGCTTGTCTCAAACCCATCCCGAGACCATCCTTACCTCATTCACATACTCATAACCATAAACATTCCCATGCCCCTAGCCTTTCTCGTACTCCCAGTTCACACCATGCATTAAGATTCATTTCCCCATCCTCACATAGCGCCAATCCCCCATCCCACCATCCTCACATCACACCCCACCAAACCCCAACCCCACACCCCATGCACCCATGCACCTTCTCTAGGGATGCCTGTGTCATCCCAATCGGCTGCACCAGGATGTCACCTCCTCCAAATATCGCCGTCACCACTTTTGAGTCGACTCAAAAGCTCACCCACCCACGCACCTTCTCTAGGGACGCCTGTGTCATCCCAAATAGCTCCACCAGAATGTCACCTTCCCCGCCTGACACCGCTTTAGCCACCCACCCACGCACCTTCTCTAGGGACGTCTGTGTCATCCCAATTGGCTGCACCAGGATGTCACCTCCCCCGAATATCGCCGTCACCACTGCCACCTGGCACCGCTTGAGCCACCGCTGGTCCGCCTCTGCCACCGTGAACCCCGTGTTGGGCCCTGCAAACCCACAGTGCACCTCCATGCTCGCCTGCACCTGGAAGCTCTTGGCCCTCTCGCCCATCGTCTGCTTCCCTGTGAACATGTCCAGCTGGACGGTGCGTCCCAGCTGGCCCTGCCTGGCACCTAGTGTGGTTTCGATCTCGATTGCATCCTCGTCCATGTGATAATAACGAAGGCGCGTCACTACTTTGTCAGGGAGAGGTTCGGGCAGCTGCAGGTGCGAGAGCTCAGGCTCGGGTGGCAGAGGGAGGCAGGCTGGGGGGTTTGGAAGGGGAATGGATTGGGCAGACGAGCAGGAAGACAGCGAGTAGGATATTCAGAGAGAGAGACAGAGGAATGAGACAGAGGAATGAGACAGAGGATGTTATACTGAGGGAGAGATGCATGTGGATTAAGAAAGACTAAGCTCCGACTTTCCAATCCCAAATTTCCAGATTTCCAGACACTCACATTTCAGGACATGTCCATATTGCCCACATTCGACAGATCCTGCTCCGTTGAGTCGACTCGAAGTCACCTTATTTGTTTCAACACTCACGTTTCAGGACCCCGTGCACTTTGTGCATGGGCATGTCCATATTGCCCACATTCGACAGATCTTTTTTTGAGGCGCCTCAAGAGTTTAATTTCCCGAGTTGCATGTATTCAAACACTCACGTTTCAGGACCCCGTGCACTTTGTGCATGGGCATGTCCATATTGCCCACATTCGACAGGTCCTGCTCCTTCCCCTTCTTCCGCTTTCCCCCTTGCCCCTCGCCACCGCCTTTCCCATTAACAACCCCGCCGCCCACCATCCCCCCAGCGCCTCCACTCCCCCCGACTTCCCCGCCACGCTCGTCCCCCTCAGACGTGTCAGCAGCGAGGGTGTCTGTAGCAGAGGCTGAGTGCGAAGACACGCTGCTGATGTCATCATCGTCGTCCTCGTCTGGTCGCGCAAACAGACAAGGGAGCACATACGCACACATAGAGTCAGGGAGAAACCCGTATACACACACACAGGTAGGAACAACATAGGGACGGCGAAGTTGTCCGTCATGAGTGAAATAACAATCTCGGGCAGGTAAGACTGAGCAGAAAACGCACGTCGTCGCAATGTAAACCTCAACTTCTCCTGCTCAAGCACGGGATGACACTTGGAAACGGAAATGTCAGTTCAAGAACCAGCTAACGTTGCCATCGACAGCTACCTGAAGCTTCTTGCAACACACCCCCTACTGGCAAAACACGAACACACCTCTTCCAGCCCCAGCACGAGACGACAGACGGAGTCTGGAGAGGTAATGGGAGAACCAGCCAATGTTCTTGTCGATAGCGGCCTGAATTTCCATCTCGTGCTGCCTCAAGATCTTCCTCAACGATTGCTCTCGCACTGTCCCAGCGATGGTTGGATGGAAAGAAAACAACGGGAGAACTGAAGGTGAATAAGGATAGCGAGGGCACTAAGAAGGCGAACTAGCGGTGGAAGAGTAGTGAGAGGGAATAATGAACCCGAACCGAATGCAAGCAGAGACAGAGAGGAATTACGGAGGCGCTTTGGGAGAAACGTATGCATCGTATAAGTAAAGTCGATTAAGAGAGAACCACGGGAAGCAGGGACTGGCGCAGAACACATGGCAAAAGTGGCCAGCTGCATGGGGGATGTGTTTAAACTCGGAAGTAAGAACCTTACGCTCTTCAAACTCCGACTTTCGTTGTCTGTCTGCGAGCTTTCCGGTCTCTAAGATGAATACGACCATAACGACGACGAACAGGAGGATCACAAATCTGAGGCCGAAACGGAAGAGGCCTGCTGGCGCCTTCTTTGACGGCGTCCGCATCGATCCCATGGCACCACGACAGTAAGCTCTCCGCTTCCCCGGATGCGGACCCGCTACCATTCAAAAAGGACGACACGATAGCAGTGGTCAGAATGCGGAGGAGAGGTCGGCGACTCTAGACACACTTCATGATACAGAGGATTTAGACAACATATACGTCGGGGATTGCGATGACGAGTCTAACGGCTCCAGTTAAGATACGGCACACAGCCGACAGGCTAAAATCTAAATCAACGAGACATCGTGTTGTCTCGGGATGAAACGCAGGGAGCAGATCACGCGAATTTCGTGAACTGTGGTAAGTCCCCCGAAGGCGGACCTTCTCAAGAAACACGAATCTGGTCTTAAGGACTTGCTGGGCAGCTCATGTGCCATTTCCCGCCTGACACACCTGTGTTGTGTGTACCTGACGGGTCGCGGCTTGGCGTGGTTGCGACCTATACTCGTTTGAAACCGCATTCAATAGACGGCGCGAAGGCATCCAACATAATGTCTTAATTCCAACTTGATGGCCCCAACAACACATTAAACATGTTACATGCAGTATTTGAGCTCTAGGCTTGAGAGGCGTACAGATTTTTAATAGCCTCAACATCATCATAACTGCCCAGAAAAATTGGGGACCTGTCATGGATCTTGGTTGGAACGAGCTCAAGGGCCTGCGAACGTAGAAAACAGTAGTAATTTATCTTCCATAAATAAACGGAAATAATATAACTAAGCGGAGAGAAGAGTAAATAAAAGACCGGAAGAAACCCTGCTGCCACACACTTACACGTTGTTTTCCTGTGAAAGCCTGACCGCCTGCTTGCTCAATCAACATAGACATGGGGAAAACTTCATATAGCACCCTGCACAGTAGAGGGAAGTCGTATCCATGAGCCATGAGTTATTTGTATCCAATAAAACCATAAAAACTATCAAATGTGCCATATTTTCGCAAGCTTGTGCCTTGAAAACATCTCTTACCTCAGTTTGCCATTGGGACTCTTCTTATCAGCTGGGTACATGAAAACTCCACCATACAGAAGTGTCCGGTGCACATCCGCCACCATACTGCATTAACAGAATGGACAACAAACGTGATTACTTCCGCTTCCACTGAAGGTTGACAGTAAGGGACACTGGCATTCAGTTGTTAGCCTCACCTTCCAATGTAGCGAAGGGAACGCGGGGCCGAGCCATCAGTTGGGAACTTGCAGGACTCCACAAACCTGGACCACGGCAGCTCAAAGATGAGACACCAGCAATACACTACTACACATATGTTCACCAGAATGCTAAAGGATGGCGTTTTTACTTACTTTCTGGTTGGCTCATCCCAGTTCAGTGCATTCCCTTCATTAACCGAGTAAATCTTCCCCTTCTTGGGCATCTGCAGGTGCATTCGCGGGGTTTACTTCACACTGAGAGAACTGAACTCCTGGTAAGACGAGTTTTGTGCACATATGCTCCGGTGCACGCTTGCAACATTTCCCACGCCGAAAAACTGCAATCTTCACCTGAATGTCGGGGTGAGTGAGGATGAACTCCCCGAGAGACGGATCCAGGGTGAACCCGTTAACTCCATTACCGGTGCTCAGCACAAGCTGCAGAACCACACAGTAGGAAACTGTCAGTACCAGAACATAGAATGAAATTCCACGAGATAATACAGCGTTTATAAGCTCCATCAAAGCAGGTCGGGGCAAGCTCAAGAACCACAGCCGTACCATGCACGAACTGCCATACATGCAGTACCCTGCTGCCACCATCTTGGTTCCAGGCTGCAGAACATCCTCAATCGTGCCTTCGGGAATGACGCCATCATCGCCCGCTTGGAGCATGTAGATGCCGAAAATCTGAAGTAAGTGATGGGGGAGCCTCGGTTATTATCATACATGAGTAGCAGCGGCACATCTTGCGTTTATGACTTTCATCTATCGCCCATTACTTTCACTAACAAATTGCTGTCTATCTGGCTATCCAGGTTTTGCATTCATTCAAGTCCTTGTCTGATAGCCCACCTTTGAAGAGCGTGGAGATTTAGGAAGCACGCATCGACTGTACGTTTTAACGTCCAAAATACATTAGGCTAAATCATCCAGCACTCACTGTTCCAATGGACACTCCGCAGTCGATGTTGGAAGATCCATCGAGCGGGTCGAAGACCACAATATACCTGAAAGAAGAACAACAACGTCATTCGCATACTCGGTGACAAAACTCAAGAAAATAACACGGTCAGAGATTGCATCACCAGAAACGTTACCTTCCGCGGAGTCTTTTATCGACAAAGATAGGATCTTCCAGTTCCTCTGACACGAGAACGTTCTGCAAACAAGAATGCATATGTGAAGTGAACATCACATCCCGATTTTATCATGGTGTATCGAGCGTCCGCTCGCTGGAACGTACCGTTCGGCCGCTGCTGACAAGGGCCTTGACGAACACATCGTTGGACAGAATGTCAAGCTTCTTCTGCTCCTCTCCTTGGACGTTTGTCTCACCAGCCAAACCAATAAGTTTTGCGAGGCCAGCCTGCAATTAAAATACGATCAATCGTATCAGCAAGACTGGGAAACAGTAAGGGAAAAACGAGGCGCCTATTCGGACCGACTGCGTTCTTGAGTGGACTGTGCACCTTGTTGACAGCAGAGCAGACGAATTTGCAGCCAAGCACAATGTGATTTAGCAAAATGGTGAGATCTCCACGAGCTTCTGGGTGCTTGGACTGCTCATTCAACACATGTCTGGTCAGTGTCATAAGGTCGGTCCTGGCAGCTTCAGAAGCGGGATCCATGGCTGCTAGACGTGTGAGATGACAGGCAAATTTCTGTTGGTGGACAGGTCTAGAGTGGAGACTGAAGCTTAGTAATTTCAAGATGATCAAATTCAATCGAAGGTATCTGCGCTTGTTGAAGCTGGATTCTCGTGGCGTGGGGTGGACGCTCCGAAGGTTGTGTCAGTCAGATTGCCACCGTGTAGAAGTGACCAACTTCCCGCCAAGCCCGAGTGGTCCATTTGCGAACGTCCTCCTTGTGCGAGGTCGCGATGGTTTCGTGGAAGGGCATCTAGCAGCCTCTGGTAAGTCTACGTGGCGTCGCAGAGAGACAGCGACGCCATGTAGGCACTTCAGGACCAATGATTCAGTTGTCGTGGAAGGGATGGTGAGGGGACCACACCACACCCACCCTCAGCATAACTGGTGGTGTAGCTCCCCACCCACAAGTGCACGAAGCGCATCTCTCGCCGCGCCTGTAACGATTCCTTTGCGACGACGACGACTGCACTGAAACGGGATGCTTCCATAAGAACATACAAACAATAATAGCGGAAATGGCAATGACCCCCGTGTAAAGGACAACATCTTATAGTATTTTATAAGAATACTGGCATAAGCCCCACAACAATAGACACAACCCGAGACAGCCAATACAGTATCCACAAACACAGGCAAATCCCTCTCAAGTGCCTTGGGTTGACCAACAGCCCGTCACCTTTCCCCCAACTCTCCTTTCATAACCCCGTCCCATTCCCTTGTTACTCAAATCTGAAGGCCCCTGCTGATCGTGGAAGATCCGTCGGCTCTTGTGAAACCTTCGTGCGTCAGGGTTTCGTTTGTTCAGGCATTGACCTGATCGAATTCACGTGCCAAGTAATCGAGATTGTCATCTGAGTGGGGATGGCTGATTATGGTCCACAGCCTAGGCAGGCAAGGTATTTTAAACACAACAGTTGTCATGGTGAATTTTTGCGATCATGCAAATGTTCTAGTTTTACCCGCAAGTCACGCAATCCTTGTTTTTCTCCCTTGTGTTTCGTTGCAATGTCTCCCTGCAGTGGATCCAAGCGACCCGTTCCACTGGAAGACGGGAACTGGGTCTGCGAAGATTCGGCTTGTCTCAATGTTAACTACCCTCGTCGCACTGAGGTATGGACTGTCATTACCTAGCTTCGTATCTCAATAATAATAAATAATAATTGCAAAGCCAAAATCTTTTGTTTTTTGTGACCCACTAACTTAGAACGTTGTTTTTTCGCAGTGCCATAAATGCGGGAGACAACGTGGACCTTTGGGCGACACGATCGTGGCGGAGTACAACAAGCGAATGAGAGGCCAGCGAACGGGCGATGCGGGTGGTTGCGGTTACAACCAAGGCAGAGTAAGGACATAAAAAGAAATTGCTCAACGCGTGTTACATTCCCGGTCTAGGTCGTAAATGGTTCTATTACATGGTGCTCTTGGTAGGCTTCCTATTCGATATCTTATTTCCGGTATTGATTTGGTGGTTTGCACGGTCGTCTGCTCTTGCGCTGCGTTTCTCTCGTTGGTTTGTCGTTTATCTTTAACTCGGTGCATACTGTGCTTGTGCCTTACTCTCGTGGGTAAACCGCTGCTGGTGGTAAACCACCGCATTCATTGTCCGCCGGTTCAGGTGCAGGTACTGCAGCATGACCCGTACGGTGCAGCTGCGGCAGCTGGTTTTGGTGCTGGTGCTGGTGGTGGTGATGGTGGTTTTGGTGCTGGTGCGACTCTTGCTTCTCAGTATACGGTGGCTGCTGATCCCGGTTATGGTGCTGGTGCAGGCCGAAGGTCCACGCTTAGGTAAGTAACGGCGTTTATTCACGAGTGCAGTTGTTGTTAGCAACAGGCATTTGGTCGTCGGTATGCCGTTTGTTGATTTGGTAAGTTGCTTAATCCAGCCGCTTTCTTATACCCGTATTCCATTCGCATTCATTTCTTATACCCTCCTTGCACGTTCACACAGCTCGCACGATCTCCCGTGTCCCTGTTCACTCTCCCTGTTTTACCATCCTCCCCTTATTCTTCCCCAGCGCGGCTGCCGAAGGCAAGCGGTTAGCGGAGCAGCTTGTAGCGAGCTTCGCCATGTCAGCCGACCCCATCGCTGACGCGGGAGAGTGTCTCGCCCCCGCCACGCTCTGGCTCCAAACCATGAAATCGCGCATGAACATCCCCGGGGGCGGCGGAGATCCTTCCGCGGCCGCCGCGAACACCGCGGCAATGGCGGCGGCGGCCGCGTACGGTTACACACCCGCAGGTCCAGTGACAGGGGATCAAGCGGGAATGGCGTATTTCTACCAGCCTGCGCCAGGGGGATTCGTACAAATGGGCGGGATGCCGCAGTTTGCGGCCATGGCTGCTGTTCCTGCTGCCCGACCTCCGTCTGTGAAGCCCATCCCCGCTAATATCAGCTTCGAGGATTATAAGGATCGCCCGAGTGATTTCCTCAGGGTGAGTGCTGCTTGTGTTTGCTGCTCGTATTGGCCACCTTATTTTGCATGTGTCTGATAGCTGGTCTTTGTGAAGAGATTTGGTTCTGGCTGTGTGTGAGTGTAAGGGGGGCTATGAGGACAATCGCTATGGCAAGGCAGCAGCAATGCTGCCGTTGTGCCGAAATACACAAAACTAATGAACTTCAGGCTGATGCCCCCTTGCGTATTGTCTCAGTAGTCTTCATCCTTCCCTTCTCCTGCGCTTTAGCCTTCCCTGTAACGTCCCTCCCTTTTGTTGCTGTGATCTGTGCGTTACATTGTGTCTCGTATGACGAGATGTACTAATATTGGGGGCAATGAGGATAACCTATTCCGGCAAGGCAGGAGATGGTCCTGTGGGCCTCTGCTGCCCTTGTGCCAACAAAAACAAACTAATGAACTTCAGGCTGATGCTCCCACTCTTTCACCTCGGCTAGCTCTCCTTTGTCACCCTCTCCGCTTTCTGCTGTAGCTGTCATTAGTGAGTAGCAGATCGAGGTTGGGGTTTAATTAGCTGCTTAGATGGTTGTTTTTACATTGTTGCGTTGTCCACGTTTGTTAGTTTTGAGGGCACAGATGATGTGGAACTACAAAAAGGCAGGGAACCGAGAGTGCATGGATGGGCTTGGCTCTACGAGTCTCTCCTCGTCTATGTCACGCCTGCGGATGACAATGTAATCTGATGAGACTGATGTGCCCTTCTGCCCGGATGCCTTGGTCTTTCGGTTCCCTTTTTTTTCGCTTGAAGTAAGTTCAAAGTACGCTACCATGTGTTATAGTCTTCCATGTGATTCCACCCTCCATGCTTCACCCATTTTGCTTCTCAGGAGTTTGGAGATCCAGCAGCGCTGCAGTCCCAGCGGGGGCTGAACCACACACGCCCCGTGGTGGGAGTGAACGGCAACTGGGCGTGCTCCTCGTGCCAAAACGTCAACTTTCCGCGCCGCCACAGCTGCCACCAGTGCGGCGCCAAGCGGGGTGAGGAGGGGGAGGAGATTGTGCGAAACTATGTCAAGCAGCTGATTGAAGATTCAAAGAAGCAATCTGGGGTTTAGGTGCTGTGGACTGGCGATCTATACATGCCACAGTTGGCACCAGTGCAGCACCTAGTGAAGATGGGGAGGAGATTGTTCCTAACTATGTGAAGCAGCTCACAGAAGAGGCGAAGAAGCAAGGCGGGGTCTAGCCTCTTGGTGCACTGCTTCTGAGGGTGTTGGTTTGAAAACTAACTGTGGTTTGCTAGTAAAAAGTATTGTAGCACCTCACTGTACCTACATCTTATTACTGGTCACTGAGTTAGTACCACCCTGTGCATATGCGCTGGTCAATTGCCTCTTTCGGATTTCGTTTGCTGTGCCATCCCCTAAAACTACTGTACCAGAACAAGTTGCTCTGTCATGATTACAGATCATTTGAAATTGTGCACTTACCGTATCTGGAAGGGGCAACTGCAAGCATTTCACCTGTACTGTACATTGCACACAAAGGTGCTATGTTCAGACTCGTCTCATCTCATCGTACACTAAACTAGCCTGACTGAATCTCGCTTGCAATATTACCCATACAGCTTCAATTGTATGTCATCAGGCCTGCCGGTGTCGAATCACTCATTAGCACATTGCCATCAATACAAGCTTGAACGAGCCCACTGGTGGTATATCAGTCAGTATGCTGCAGAGATTATTTCTTTACAGCTTCAATCTGGTCCTCATCCTCTAGGTCCAGGTCTGCCGGTGTTGAATCACCCTTTAGCGCATCGCCATCAAAGACAAATTTGAACGAGCCCACTGGCAGCCCCCCCACCTTGTTGGCATATGCAGTGAACAGCTTCTCCAGCTTGTCACCCTGGCAGGAGGCAAGAGAGAAGAGAGAAGAGAGAAGAGAGAAGAGAGAGAGAGAAAAGGGGGAGGGAAAGGTGGACACATGGGGACCAAGTCACGACAGGCTAAGCCCACTGGCGACCCCCCTGCCTTGTCGGCATGTGCAGTGAACAGCTTTTCCAGCTTGTTACTCTGACAGGGATGCAAGGGGGAGAGGGAGATGTGGGCATATGGGGCTGAGTCACGACAGGCTGAGCACCACTGGCAACCCCCCTGCCTTGTCGGCATGTGCAGTGAACAGCTTTTCCAGCTTGTCACTCTGACAGGGATGCAAGGGGGAGAGGGAGATATGGGCATATGGGGCTGAGTCATGACAGGCTGAGCACCACTGGCATCCCCCACCTTGTTGGCATATGCAGTGAACAGCTTCTCCGGCTTGTCACTCTGACAGGGATGCAAGAGATGAGAGAGGAAGAAAGGGAGAGAAATGCAGGGACATGGGGATGGCAGACTGAGGCAAGTTGCAGCTGGTGCCCCCCCAGCCATATGGCATCTTGTTGCCCTGGTACCAAAATGCTTTTCCAGCTGGTCACCCTGGCAGGGAGCACATTCTAGTGCAGGAAAGGGTTGGAAGAGGGAATGGAAAATCAAGTTTTCAAAAGACAGTTATGCTACAGCACAGGCAAACATTCTCCCCACCTTGGCCCAGTCGAAACATGTGCTCTCCCAGGCTCCCAATCGGCCCCAGTAAATTTGTTAGCTGACTCGATAAGGTCCCTTTCGGCCTACCTTGCCCAGTCGAAACATGTGCTCTCCCAGGCTTCCCGTCACCCGCAGCCGAATCCGCTCGCCTCCCCCCTCCCCTTCTGGCTCCGCTGCCTCCCCCCCTCCCGCCACGTGCCCCCCGTTCACATGCCCGCCTCCCATATGCCCTGCACCCGCACTTGCATTCCCTGCAGCAGCGCCAGTGGCACCAGCAAATCCTGCTCTTTGCTGCACTGGGGACCCGTAACTGGCGGGAGTAGCTGCCCTAGCAGCGGCGATGGCTGCTGCTGTTCTTTGCTGCATTGCGATCCTGTAACTCGCGGGGGTAGCTGCCCTAGAGGCGGCAGCAGCTGCTGCTGATGCTGGAGTTGGTGCTGCTGCTGCCCCTGGTGTTGCACGAGGGTGACTGAAATGTGGTACCCTCACTGACGATGCTGTTGCTACTCCCCCTCTCGACCCTGCAACACCTGCTGCTGCTGCTACTGCTGCTGGTGGTGCTGTTGGTGTTACTGCTGGTGCTGGTGCTGCAAAAGCTGCTGGTGCCGGTGCTGTTGTTGCTGCTGCTGCTACTGCTGCAGCCCACCCTTCTCTAATTACGTCCACAGTTGTTGTTCTCCTCCTGCCGCCTCTTGATCTCAACCTACTCGCTGCCTCCACAGCCGCCACCAACGCTGCTGCTGTTGCTGCTGCTGCTGCTGCTGCCGCTGCCGCCGCCGCTGCTGCTGCTGCTGCTTGTGTTCCTGCTGGTGCTGTCGCCGCCGCTGCTCTGTCCAACTGGCTTCGAGTTTCGTTCTGACCACTTGGCCAATTCGGCTGTTGCTCTGGTGAAGGCAGGGGGCATGCTGACATCACGTGTTGCCTCAGCCCCCTGTCTGATAGCTGCTCCCTCATCCGGGCCAACTCTGCCTGCTGCTCCCTGAAATGGCTGCAAAAAAGTCATGTAACATGTACAACAATGAAGAAGATGAAATTGCTTGAGCTGAGCGAACGATCCTCACGCCCCTGTCTGATAGCTGCTCCCTCATCCGAGCTAATTCAGCCTGTTGCTCCCTGAAATGGCTGCACGAAGGAATCGCAAAAGTACGACAAAGGGGGGGAAAAGAGATGTACAGCAGCATAAAATCCAGAATCTGTATTCACCTATTTGTCGACCATAATCGCTGCATTCAGTTTATGGGTCATCCACCCCTCACCTCACCCCATCCATCCTTCACATAACCACTCACCTCACTTCCCTTCGATACAGCTCCAGCTGGGGGTCGTCCAAGTTACCAGCAGCACCATCCTCACTCCCTTCCGCCCACCCGTCCCATACATCCTCCCCATCGCCCCTCTCTTTCCCTGCCTCTGCATCCCCATGCGCCGCTGCATGGCCTGGCATGGCTGCTACATGGGAGGCTGGATGGCTTGGCATGGCGCCATGCATGGCAGACGGGTGTGGGGCATGGGGCATGGTGGAGGGGATCCCAGCTGCGCTTGTCTCGCCTGCCTTGGCCGAGCCTGAACCCGAGCCTGACGCAGGTTCGGAGGCGAGGAACGCAAGAGCCCTATGGCGGTGACCCTTGGATTGGTGCAGCCGAAATCTGTTTAGCTCACTACGCGCCTCTGCTTCTCCTGCTGCTGATCCTGATTGGGTGGGACTTAGCACATCGTAGCAAGCTGGGTTCTGGCCGGTACCGGTAGGACTCATGCATCCGCTGGGACTGAGAGGATTTGCACGAGGCGGGGCAGCAGGAGAGCTGAGCGGGGAGGTTAGGCGTGGGGAAAGCGGTCCAGGGTTGATAGGGTTACCACCACCCTCGATTCTCTCCTCCTCCTCAGTGCCATCACTACCAGACGCACCCACGGGTCTGTACGGCTTGCAAGGGAGTGTGGGACGCGAAAAAGTCATACCCAGCTTCCCATACGTGAACAGGTCCTCTATATCCTCATCCGCTTCGTCCTCCTCATCCTCAGCATTGTTGCTAGTGCCGCCATTTGTTACGAGGGCTCCGGCCTGTGCTGCTCCTGCTGCTGGTGCTGCCACTGGTGCTGCTCCTGTGGTAAATGATCGAGTATTTACACCAAAGCTTGGCTTACGATCAACCACTTGAGTACCGCTCTCCTTCACAACGCCCCCCTTTGCACCGCCTGTCACCGTTTCAGCTGCTCCTTTTCCTGCCTTCTCCTTCTCAATCTTCTGATGGTTTTCCTTCTTCTTCTCCTTCTTCTCCTTCTCCTCCTTCTCCCTCTCCTTTTCCCTCTCCTTCTCCCTCTCCCTCTCCCTTTCCTTCTCCCTCCTCTCCCTCTCCCCCTCCTTCTCCCTCTCCCTCTTCTTCTCCTTCTCTCTCTCCCTCTCCTTCTGCTCTTCCTCCTCCTCATCGTCATCATCCAACACAATAAGAGAAGCACTGCTGCACGCAGCAGCGAAACCCTTGCTAGCTGTATTGCCCCTTCTTCTCCCCCTCGCGCCTCTGCTGCCCCTCCGCAGCCTCCGCGGCCTAGCGTCACAGTCACTGTCACTGTCGTCGCTCAGTGCAATCACATCTGCGGCAGGCGGCCGAGCTGAGGCGAAAGAACCTCTTCCAGCCACGTGGTCAACGTCTACTGGTACACGTGTCACGGATCCATTCGCTGCTGGTTTGCTTGACGCTTGCATGGAAGCAGAGGGGATGGGTAAGCGAGTGGCGGCTGCTGCTGCTGCTTCTGCAGCTGGTGCTGCTGCTGGTGCGGCTGGTGCTGGTGCTGCTGCTTTCCTGACATCCTCACTCGCGGCTGCGACTGAAACAGGCGAGCTCTCTTTCCTGGAAGCCTCCGAAGTGGTTGCCAATGAAACCGGCGAATACACCTTCTTAGAAGCTTCAGAAACTGCTACAACCGAAGCAGGCGAGTTCCCTTGCAGTGCTTCGAGAGCGACCGCATACGAAACAGGCAACTGCTTCGTTCTAGAAGCTTCCGGAGCGCCGCTGACCGAAGTAGGCGAATTCTCTTTCACTGCTTCAAGAGGAACTGCATTCAGTACTGGAAACTGGACCTTCCCAGCTTCGGAAAATGCCACGTCTGAAGCAGGCGAATGGAATTCCTCCACCTCGCAAGGGTCCTCGGGCGACCGGAACAGAGCCTTCTGAACCGGCTCGGATGGCTTTACCTCCACCGCCGGTGAAAAGAACTTCTCGGCCGAATCATGCGGAGAATGATTCACGGAGCCTCCGTCGTCTGGACTGCTGCTGCTGGTAAAAACCATATTGACAACCTCCCGGCTCTCGGTAGCGTTGGTAGGTCCTCCATTTCTGCTGCTTCTTCTGACGTTAATCGCCTCGCGTTGGTTAATGTCTCTGCTTCCGCCTTTGCTCCCGCTTCTGCTTCTAGTGGAAACCCTGCTGGTGGTAACCCTGTTGGTGGTAAGCTCGTCAGGCGAACTGATTGCAACTGAGCTCGCGCTGACGCCATCCTTCGCAACAATCGCTATTCTCGAATTCCTGGTAATGCTCGCGGCCTTACAACTCCTCCCGTTTTTAGCAGTAGTGGCAGTGGTAGTCGCATTCGTCGCAGCCGTCGCATTCATCGCAGCCGCTCGTCGATTTCGGCTGCTGCACGGCTGGCTATCCGCTTGTAAGGCGACAGAATTTTTATTAACGCGTTTTTTCGTAGAGACAGAGTCCGAAGGCTCTTCGAAGGTCGACACTAAGGATCGCTTGCTCCTTGATCGCGTTTGCATGGTTGCTCGGCCTGGCTGTCAAGATCGTGCAGGTTAGACGTCACGGACCACTCAATTGGCCCAACGGCGAATACTAGTCAGAAACACAACGTCACCGGGTAAAGGAAAGCTAGACAAATGCCAGGCAATGATGTAGTTGTCAAAACTGATTGTCAGATATCAAAGACACTGTCAGAAGCTATGACGCGGGAATTCTTGGGTTGCTCTAGCGCTGCGTAGGTTTCCGATCCGGGGACGTGTTCAGAGTTTCGATTTCGTCTTGCAAAGGCTTGCCTTGCCTAATGTTTCTTGCCTTCATTCACACCCAGTTTGTCCCCGCACTAATCGAAAACGACCAGTGGAGTGTATAAGCGTTTCTTGACACCGCCTCCTAAGAATGCTCAGTTTCACTCACACTGAATCCGCTAGACTAGTCGAGGTGAAGGTCAAAGGGAACACCTATCCTCGCCGTTAGTGGCTCACATTAAGCACTAAGTCTGTACCTGGCGTTTTCATTAATGTGATACCAACATCAGTCCTTCAGATGTCCTTTAAGGTGGGGGGGGCGGGGGGGAAAGGAAGTGGGGGGAGGGTATGTCCAAATAAAGTGTGGTCTCATTTTGGGATATGGCAACATTTGGAGAAGCTTGCTCCTTTAGGATTTCATTTCTTAAGTGTTATTATTGTTTAATTGCACTATATGGAGCGTAATGGTACAAGAAGCAACCAATGCAGTAAGCTTTCATATTGTTTGAAATCTTGAATACAATGTTCACATATACGTCGTCAACAAAATATGAGTTCCACATTTCACACCCATCCTCTTGATCTCCTCCCTCTTTCCTTCTGTTGGACCTTCCCCTCGTTCTCTTCTCCTTCCTCCCTTCTCCTTCCCCCATTCTGCATCTAATTTCTCCCTCCTTATTCCTCTCCTTCAATCCACCATTCCTCACCTCCTTTCCGTCCTTCCATTACTCCTTCCTCCTTCCCATCCTCCTCCGTTTCGTCCTCTCTTTCCTCCGCTTTGTCTTCCACCCATTGCTCCAGTTTTTCCTCCTGCCCTTCCTTCTCTCTATCCCTTCCCCCTACCTCCAGCTTTTCCTTCTCTCCATTCCCTCCTCCCTCCTCTACTTCCTCCCCTCCTTCCTTCCCCCCTCGTTCCTCCTCCCCTTCCTTCCCTCCCTCCTCAATGAAATATTCCTTTCCTTCCTCCTCTCTCTTTTCACAAACCACCATCTCATCCTCCTCCCCTCACACTGCTCCACACAATTCCTTCTCTCCCTGCTCCCCACACACGCTTAACACCTGTTTCTCGATCTTCCTCATGTCCTCCTCCCTCACACCCTCTGCTTGCTTCCCCCCCTCCCCTCCAACCACCACTCCTTCCTCCTCAATGCTCCTTGCCTCCTCCCCTCCCTCAACCACACTCCTTACCTTCCACCTCCCAAATTCAGTCCCTACCTTCTCCCTTCTCCCAGTATCACTCCCGGACCACTCTCCTCCCACCACCTCACTCCCAGCCCTCTCTTTTCCCACCACCTCACTCTCAACCCCCTCCCCTCTCCCCACCTCACTCCCATCCCCGTCCCCTCCCCCACCCCCCACACGCCTGCCCACCTTCACCATGCCGCAGCACTCAACCCGATCCAAAGCCGCCCCACTCTCTTCCTGCGGACCTTCACACACGTCCACAAGCCTCACTGGCTCATCCATTGACTCACTTTCCAACCCAGCCTGCTTGACGCCCCCCCGACACGGCAGCAACCTTACTTCCTGCTGCTGCTGCTCCTTCAGCTGCGCCACCCCTGCCCTGCACCTCCTCTTCGCCTCCTCCGCATTCCGTGCAAATGCCTCCTCCAAGCTCGCTACCTGAGGAGGAAATGGTTGGGGAGAAATGTGGGTGTGCTCTGAGTCAACTCGGTGCGCTCCAGGTCCGTTTTTCTCTCCTCCTCAGCCCTCTACCTCCTCTCAGCATTCGACCTCCTCTCCTCCTCCTCCTCCTTCTCTCACCTCCATGCTGGCTCCTCCTGCATGCTCGCTACTACATGGCTGGGTGTTTAGAGGGGGAGAGGATGGCCGGTGGGCAATGGGCATGTGCAGGCTCGTCATTATCCAGGGATTGATGGAAATAAGGCCTCCGCAGCCCACCTGTTCGACTTCGACAGGCTCGTCATTATTCAGGGATTTAAGAGAAATATAAAAAACAGCTCGTAAATAGGGTGGAATCTGTCAGCTTCTCCAACTCCTCGCCTCCAGCACTCGCCCTCGCCTCATCCAAGCTCGCGACTCGCTACCTGGTGACCAGGCATCAGGGGGTGGAGAGCGGTGAGGAATGGTGGGGAGGTGGGGAGTGAGTGACTAACCCGATTCACCCAGCACTTCCCCCTCCCAATTGTCCATCACCCACTGCTCATCCCCCCCTCCTTACCGCCTCCTGGTGTTGCACGACCAGCTGCTTGTTGTGGCATCCGCACCTCACACAGTGGTCATCATGACATGCAGCTTGCCTCTTTCATGTGCATCAGGCGTAAGAGCTCGGCGCCCAGCGCCACACTAGCGCCACGCGTGCAAGGCGAACGGTGTGACCACACGAGCACAAGAACCCAGCCCGTGTCACGGTGTGACCTCCTCCTCATGCTGCACGGTCAGCGGCTTGTTGTTACGACATCCCAGCCTCACACAGTAGTCTCCATGACCAGCACAGCTAGGCCTCGTACATGTGCATCAGGCGCTCGGCGCTCAGCATCACACTAGTGACAGGAGCAAGGAGAACGGTGTGTGTGACCACATGAGCACATCAACCCAGCCCTCACCTCCTCCTCATGCTGCGCAGCCTGCTGCTTGTTGTGTGCCACTATGGCCTCCATCTCTGCTTCCTTTATGTGCATCAGCTGCACCATGCTCACCACCTTGCTCCCCATGCGTGTGAGGCAAACGGTGTGACCACACGAGCTCATCAACCCAGCCCTCACCTCCTCCTCGTGCTGCGCTGCCAGCTGCTTGTTGCGCGCCACTATAGCCTGCATCTCGGCTTCCTTGATGAGCATCAGCCGCACCGTGCTCACCACCTGGCACTCCAGGTGCGTGTGAGGCGAATTGTTTTACCACACCAGCTCAACAACAGCTCAATTCTCACCTCCTCCTCGTGCTGCGCTGCCAGCTGCTTGTTGCGCGCCACTATGGCCTGCATCTCGGCTTCCTTGATGTGCATCAGCTGCTCCGTGCTCACCACCTGGCCCTCCAGCTGCAGGCGCTGCTGCTTCTCTGCCTCCAGTGCTGACTCCAGCTGCTGCCTGCTCTCCTGCAGCTGCGACGATTTGATTCGCAGCTTCACCATTTTGTGCGACATCTGAGGGACGTGTGGGCACGGAGGAGGGCGAAGGGAAAGGGTTGAAGAGGGGTGATTATGACACCTCGTCCAGCTGCTGCCTGCTCTCGTGCACCTCGTCCAGCTGCTCCCTGCTCTCGTGCACCTCGTCCAGATGCTGCCACACCTGAGACGACTCAATTCGCACCTCCAGCCACCCACCACCACGACTCACCGGCCACAAACAACCATGACTGAACAGCTACTCACGTTCCAGACTAGGGATCACCACCACGACATAGGATAGGTTGAGAACCCTCTCACAGGACCCTCTCACAGGACCCTCTCACAGGACCCTCTCACAGGACCCTCTCACAGGACCCTCTCCCTCACAGGATTTTCTCAAAGGCCCCTCTCTAAGAGTCTAAAGCTCACATCAACGACTTGGGATTTGTAAAACCCCGTCTGTGATGCATGGGCTCCTTCATATGAAACATGGAATCCTCCACCACCTCCCACCATCGCTAAAAATCAATTTTGAGAATTGAGCATGTGGCCCGGTCGGGTCGGGTTGACCCGACCCGACCCGTGTTCTTCCCCGGGCCGGGTCATGGATTTCGAAGCCCTGCCCCGTACGGGCCGACCCGACCCGACCCGACCCGGGAAGAGGCCCGACCCGAGTGCCTTCTACGGGCCGGGTCGGGCCGGGTCTCGGGTCAAGCGTGACCCGACCCGATTTCAGGTCAAAAGTGTCGAAATCGGGTCGGGCCATGAGCGCGACCCGATTTTGACAGTGTTAGGGCCGAAACCCTAACACAAATGTAAATCGCGGGGATTTCTTCCTCGTCGATTTACATTTCGCCAAGCCAGCAGCTAGTCGACTTAGTTAGAGTAGTAGTTAACTGTCCTTAAACTACCACAGAACTTAGGTAAACCCACCCGAATCCTCTTACTTTAATTACCTCGTCTATATGGACGATTCTGGCAAGAAGTAGTCCATTTCGCGCTCTTCACTGGAGTAGTTTTGGGACCACCATGAAACAACTGCAACCCCTACTTTCTTTCCACCACACCGGCATTCCGTGACACACGCGCTGTACTAGACGTTTCTAGTGGCAAGCGCAGCACCATACGTTCGCGTGGGCACCATTTCAGGAAATGTACAAGTCATGGTGAGCACCCCCACCCTTCCCCTAAAGGGGCGGGTCTTCCTGGCCCGACCCGGCCCGACTCGAACTCGGGTCCCCCTTGACCCGAGCCAGTAAGCCCGGGTCGGGCCATCTGTTTCAGGATTCCGGCCCGAACCCGGCCCGACCCGACCCGACCCGAGGGCCCGCATGGCCCGGCTAAATCGGGTCGGGTCGGGTCGGGTCGGGTCACATGCTCAACTCTCCCAATATGAGCCCACCTCAACGACTTGGGATTTGTACAGCTCCGCGTGTGCCGCCTGCTGCTTCATGCGTTGCAGCGGCTCGTCCACCACCTCCCACCGCCGCTTCACGTCCACCTTCAGCGGCCCCTTGCCTGCCACGCACAGACACGCACGCACGCATGCACACGGATGGTTCAATGAGCATATATCACACCTCCTGTGTTCGAGACTCCACAGCCGCTTCACCTCCACCTTGAGCGGCCCCTTGCGGATGCAGAGAGAGCACAGCCTGAGTGCAACCCTTGCCACCACACCTGCCACACATGCATGCAGCATGCCTCCTTGCCCCAACCACCACATACTGCTGTCTCCGCTCCACCTTTAAAGCCACCTTGCTCACCTCCTCCCCCCTCTCCCATCCACCCCCCTCCCTGACCCAGCTTTCAACCCCCCCAAAGGGAACGAAGAACCACTCGAGATTAAAGCCGCCGCTCACCTTTGCCGAAACGGTTAAAGTCAGTGACATCCTGCTGGGTCGCAAAGTATCCAAACAGGTTCTTCTTTCCTGACTGATCCACCAGAGGCACCAACTTTCGTGCAAACCCCAACCGCCCGCGCCCCTCGCGCTCAAACTGCAGCGTCAGGCGCTGCGCCTCCTGAAATCCGTCCGGAGTGGCATCAAAGACCAGCGCACTGATGCCTCGATGGCCCTGATGGTTTTGGTGGGGCAGTGGGGGAAAGAGGGGGGAAAGGAAAAGAAGAGACAAGGGATGTGACGCCCCTCGCGCTCAAACTGCAGCGTCAGTTGCTGCGCCTCCTGAAATCCGTCCGGAGTGGCATCAAAGACCAGCGCGCTCATGCCTCGATGGCCCTGATAATTTTGGGAGGCAATGGGGACAATAGGGAGAAGAAAAGAGGGAGAGACCGGGGACTATTGAAGGACCATTCGAAACGTTGAGGTCGTTTTTGAGGCGCCTCAAAAACGACCTCGATGGCCCTGATAATTTTGGGAGGCAACGGGAAAAATAGGGAGAAGAAAAGAGGGAGAGACCGGGGACTATTGAAGGACCATTCGAAACAGGGGATGTGGCGCCCCTCTCGCTCGAACATCTGTACCAGGCGCTCCACTCCGCCTCGTGGAATCCGGCACGGCAGTGCAAGAGGAAGCAGAGCTCTCGTCCCTTCCATTCAAACTGCTACACCAGGCGCTCCACCTTCCCGGAGCCAGCCGGGACATGCCGAAAACGAGCATGCTTAGTCCTGAAATTGTGGGGGACAGTGGGGAAAAGAGGGGAAGGGAAGTGGGAGATGCAAGGGAGGCGCCCCTCGCGCTCAAACTGCTGGGGCAGCCGCACTGCCTTGCTAATTCTATTGTAGTTCCCTCAGGCATGAGTGGACTTGGTGCTTGGGAGAAGCAAGCAACAGGGAAGATGGGGGACATTCAGGGGCGCCGTGAGGAAACAGAGTAACATTCATGTCCCCTTGGGATGCTTGGCATGTTAGTGGCTGGTTGGGCTGAGAAAGTGCTCACGAAATCACCTGAGGCCCATAGGCATGCTTAGTCTTCATGATGTACTTATAGTCGGCGAAGTGCTCCCGCAGCTCTTTATTGCCCTAATATGCCCAACCACTGCCCTCACATGCACGAGACAAACAGAGGTTGTGAGGCACGGGGGACGTGCATGTGAGGCAGGGGGAAAGGGGAAGTTTTGAACCGTAAAAGGAGAAGGAACAGAAAAGATTCAGAAAGGCAGGAAGGGTCAGCGAAGATTGTAAGCAAGCAAAGAATGAGAGTCGCAAGGCGTTTTTCAAGGCCTCGAACAATCCAGTGAGGAGCCAATTCTATCCCCCCCCCCCCCTCCTTGTAACGTTTGAAACAGATATCCCTTCTTCCAACACTCACCACTCTCTTGTCACTCACCCGCCCATCAGGGCCTCGCTGCAAGTCATAGGACGCGATGGTGCTATTCCTAACAATCACAACAGGCGGCCATAGCACCATCGCGTCCTCTACCCTCCTACCCTCCACGCCGCGCCACTGCCCCTGCAATATCCCCTCCTCCTCCTCCTCCCTCCCGCCTCCCCCTCCCTCCAGCACTACCCCTCTCTCTCTCAGATGCACATGCACGGCGGCAGCAAACGCGCGGTGTTCGCTAATCCGTCTGGACCGGGTCGTCTCTGCGTGCTGCAGCAGCGAGTGTATGCCGGGCCACCAGTGGGTCTCGCCCTTGCCGCCCCTACACGAGGGGCACTTGTATTCACAATCCTGTGCACAGATCTGGTTCTTCCCCATCATTGTGAGATGCTTGAGGAAGCGCGTGATAGTAGGCGAGTGCTTGTAATCCGTGGCGCATGCCTGCCCGGTGGGTGTTGTGTAGGGGGAGGATTTCATATCCTCCTCCTCATCATCGTCATCTTCGTCTTCATCATCATCCCCCTCCTCGTCCTCCTCGCGTCCGCCTTCCCCCTCCCCTTCGTCCTCATCCTCGTCCTCATCCTCGTCTTCATCTTGCAGCTCACGTACGCCGTGGCCTGGGGTTACACCAGCACCATCATCACCACAAACACCACCAGCAGCAGCAGCAGCAGGGGCACTAGCACGTACACAGGTGCTAAACCCACCACCAGCAGCTCCTCTAACCCCCACAAGGGCAAGGGCAACAGCGGCACGGGCCCGTTCAACCGCGCCAGCATTGCTCACACTATCAGAGAAGCCTACCTCGAGCTCACTCACGGGGGGGACATACTCACTGCCGCTCTCCCCTGCTGCCGTGCCGGCAAGTGCAGCACACTAGAGTGCAGCTCCGATAGTGGGTCGTAGCTTGACTGCGACCACATTGAGGCCCCCCCCTGCCGCCACACCCCCCATGTCTTTTCCCACAACTTTTCCCAAGCTCCCCCTTGCACTCCCCCCCATATCTTTTCCCAAGCGCCAGCCACCAATTGCATCGCCCGCATCGCCTCCAAGCAACCCTTGTCCCCCACGTGGCAGAGACTCAAACTCACCATGAACAAAAGCGCCGGTGGCTTCGCCCATGTCCATCCCCCATCCTCCACCCCTGTCAGTTCCCAAAGGACCCCTTCCCGCACCCTGTGCTCTCTCGTTCGCTGCTGTTGCTGACTGCGAGGACGTGTTTGAATGAGTTGGAGAGTCGCTCTCCTTACTCCGCCACTCCAGCTCATTCGTCCCTATGCTGTTGGGGAGTCGGCGCCGCCCCCTCTTGCCCAACCCTCCGTTTGTTGCGCCTACTCTCCAACTATCAGCACTACCAGTGCCACCAGCAGCAACAGTAGCACCAAAAGAATCACCAGCAGCAGGGCTGAAGCCACCGCTGCTGCTCTCCCAAGTGGATGCACCAACACCAGCACCACCAGCACTGCCTGCGCTCATACCGTTGCTCCTCCTGCACGTGGTCCCACCACCACCAGCAGCGCTCGTGCCACCTATGCTTCTTTCCCACGTGGTCTTACCACCACCACCACCACCAATAGCGCTCCTGCCACCTTGGCTTCTCTCCCACGTGGTCCCACCACCATCACCACCAGCAGCGCTCATGCGCCCACCACTGCTCTCCCACGTGTAAGCCCCAGCCTCAGCGCTCCGCTCCGCCCCTCCCCTCGTCCCCCCACCTAGCGCATCACCCTGGCCCCTCCCACCAACCGGCTTGCTGGGTGGCACATACTTGCCAGAGGTCCAACCTGAGCCTCTGCTGCTCCTGGCCGCGGCATCCTCCCACTCCGCAACCTCACGCCCCCCTGCCGCATTGTTGGCGCCACTTTTGCTGGCGTTGCTCCTACTGCTGCTTCTCTGCCAGAAGGCGCTGTCGCCCCATTGGTTGCTGAGGTCCGACTTGGCGTCCGACCAGGCAGTGCTCACTACACTCACGTCCTCGTTAGTAGCTGTGCTCCTGGGATGCATGTAGCCGCTAGAGGAGCTGAACTGGCTCATAGAGTCGTCATAATTGGTTTTCCCCGAGGAGCCGCCCCATCGTTGCTGCTGCTGCTGTTGCTGTTGCTGCCACGTAAGTGCTTGATTCCCAAACTTCTGCTCCTGCTGCTGCTGCTGCTGCTGCTGCTGGCACCAGCGACCAGCGACCCCCGCCACAGCCCCATCGTCAGTTGCAACAGCAACAGCAGCCGCACCAGTGGCGGCATTGGCCGGCACAGCAGCAGTCTCAACAGCCGCATCCTTCCACCCGACGATGTCACCCCACCCATTGAGTATCGGCACCTTGGCGGCTACCTGTCCCTCCATGCCACCACTGTTCGCAGCCTTGGTGCCATCTCCAGCAGCTGTACCTGAGAACCCAGCAGTCTCGACAGCCGCATCCTTCCACCCGACAATATCACCCCATCCATTGAGTATCAGCACCTTGCCAACTACCTGCCCCTCCATGCCACCACAGCTCGCAACCGTGGTGCCATCACCAGCAGCTGTACCTGAGAACCCAGCAGTCTCGACAGCCGCATCCTTCCACCCGACGATGTCACCCCATCCATTGAGTATCAGCACCTTGCCAGCAACCTGCCCCTCCATGCCACCACAGCTCGCAGCCGTGGTGCCATCGCCAGCAGCTGTACCTGAAAACACAGCAGTGTTGACAGCAGCAGAGAAGCCAGTTGCAGCAGTAGATGAGCCAGCAGACGCAGTGCGAGCAGCTGCAGGAGTAGCAGCCACTGCAGAGTCAGCAGGGGCAGACGCGTTAGCACTGAGAGGAGCAGGATAGCTGGACCCGCTGGTGTGGCACCTGCTAGTGATGGAGGCAACGGCTGCATTACTACTACCATGTGCAGCCGCGCAAGCCTGACTCAGACTCCATGAACCATGGGGCTGTTGAACCTGCTGAGACCAAGCTCGGTTCGGTCCGGACCAAGCTTGAGGTTGGTTCGGCAACTGGCCCGCAACACGGGTCGGCCGCATGTTAGCATGAACATCTTCCCAGGACACAGGGGAAGGAGCTCTCGTTGCTGCTGCTGCTTTAGGTGCGGCCAGCGCCAACCGTGTCGCTGTATCTTCCGATCCTGGCATGACGGTGGGTGCGGCGGGGGAACCCCAACCCGTGCTGTTGCCGTGCGTTGTTGGTGCTGTTGGCGCCACCCCACCCCACCCCGCGTATGCGGCGCCGCACGCAGCACCGTGCGCAGCACCGTGCGCAGTGGTGCCCGAGGCGCCCCACGAGCCGCAGCCCTTGTTGCGGCAGGACTCAGCGGAGTCAGTGTCATCGGTCTCATTCGCCCAGTGCTGCTGCGTGAGACGCACGGCGGCGTGCTGCTGCCAGTACGCCACTGGGTCGATGGTCGCCGCTGTCATAACTGTGCTGCACTCACTTGCGCTGTCATCCATGGATTGAAACGAATTAGGAGTCGTCTCTTGAGGAGCCTCAGATTTCGCCTTTCCAGGCACCACAAAAGTCGCTTCTTGAGGCGCCTCAGATTTAATCCCAAAAGTCGCTGTTTGAGGCGCCACAAGGGATGCCGCCATCATGCTCGTGCTGCACATGTTTGCACGGTCGTCCATAGCACATCAGATCTTAGAAAACGCACGATCCTGCAAGAATAGCGACGCGATCAAGGAAGGAAATTCAAGGTGAGAGATAATCAACCTTGCAAAAAAAAGGTTGCCAAATGGAGGGCCAGCGACGCACTCGCACAACGCATATCCAAGCGTCCGCAGGCTCACCTCTGCGTCACCTCGAAGAGATCTTTCTCAGAGCAGCCACTCAGCGCAAGCTTTTCCGCCAAGCACTAAGGGTCCTTCGCCTGCGACTGGCTTGAAGCAAGATTTTCCACTCTGGAAGTCTCTGGGGTTCGAGAGAGGACCAGCACTGCAAGTGAACTTCTCTGCTTTGGAGTTTTTTTCCGAGATCACAAGGTTCTTGATAGCTTGAAACCCTGGCCACGCAGTACAGTTAACGCTTGAAAAACGCTCCAGAAGCTTAAGAATGCGGTAACCTTTGCACGTGAGGGGTGATGGCAATGCCATGCACGCCACGCGACCCGACCATTCGACATTGCGACACGGTACAGGAAAGCATGCACACGAACAGAGCTCAAGGTCTAAGTGAACGCGCTAAAAGATGTTATCTCCTCGCCTATGGAGTGTTTTTTTCTAGCTCTGCTAGAGAGTAAGCTTTCTTTGAGGTGATACTTCTTGTGCTTGTCATCGATAACAACAACTCAGTACACGGATCTACCAGTTTTTATTTATTTTGGCAAGGCTACGATTTGGACCATTTTACACACTGCTGGATCGGCGTGGGGACATGGCAGCCACAAATCGATGACGATGGCCATCATGCCCCCGTTTGAGTGGACCAATCAGCGACAAGGAGGCATGTTCGGATTCCCGTCGCCATGTCTTCAAACCACAAGCGTACATCCTGTTCTCGATTATTTCACACCCCTTAATCTCACGCCCTGAGGTATTTACCCTAGGTCAGTCGTTATCGTAGGGTAGTTATCAGCGTTTAGGAAAACCGCGGAGGAGGGTCCGACGACTTTCGGGTTGGTCGGAGTGGACCAGGAATATAAAAGAGAACCCAACCCTGACTAAACCCTACCCTGAACATTAAGTGCGATTCCTTTCTAGAGCCACCTGCCCGTTGTATCTTTATAGTCCCTCAATCTCTGGGTGTCCGTCGCATCAAGTCAAAGCACGTAAAGGGTACCTACGAAAAACAAAGGTAGGGGTGTGCAATTATCGAGAACAAGGTGTAGCGTCGAGACGACACCGCAGAGGTTGCGATGATGCATCCGAACCGAAGCAAATTGCCAATTTCGCTTCAAGGAAACACATTCAAATGTACCTAACCACTTTGATGCTACATGTCCTTCCTCTTCAGTTCTCCCGACTTTGTCTCCTGATACCTGTGCAGCAAGAACAGTACAAACAGAGCAGAGCAGAAGCACATGGCCAGATCCAGTCGAAAGCTCCACCCACCGAGCATCCCGCGAATCCACTCATATCAAGCCAGCTGCTTGTTGACTGAGTTGTTGCGCGTGAATCCTCTCATCCATACATCGCATAGGGGTTTCCCGCTGTCGGGGTGGAAATCTTACCACCAGCTCGCAGCAGTGTCATCGATCCACCGGGGGGAGAAACTCCTAGCATTCTCTAGCATTCTGAGCGATTCGTTTCCTTATTCATCAATCCCGCCAAGTGCTACGTGTCAGAAGTCCCTGATGGGAAAGGCGTCCAACGCGAAACATAGGAACCACCGAGGCGGCGGCGACAAGCCCGAGAAGGGTTACACCGGGGACCGTGACGAAGTGGAATCGGCTGACGAGGGTTCTAGCGATAGCGACTACCTTTCGGAGTCGGAAGACGAAGGGACTGACGATTACAAGCGGGGTGGTTACCACCCCGTGAAGATCGGCGATTCGTTCAGGAATGGTCGTTATCGCGTGGTGAAGAAGCTTGGTTGGGGTCACTTCTCTACCGTCTGGCTGGCGTGGGATGAAACGGAGAAGGTAAGATGCAACGATAAGATGGAACTGGGAGGAGAAAATGAAGCGGGAATGTAGAGGGTGAAATAGATATGGCGAGGAGGCGAGGAAAACGAGCAGACAACGTGACTGGAATCTGTCGTTATGAGGAGGGCAAGGTGAGGGTTTCGAATACGGAGTTAGAACGGGACAAAGGGTACATTCAATGCGGTGAACGGAACTTACGACTTGCGATCCAATTGCCCCACTTCGTACCCAAGCGCTTCAACCCTTTCTTGACGTTTTCATCTGGAGCCGTCCTTGTTTGGATTGTCTCTTTTCTCAGGAATGCCTTCTTTCTGATCTCTGTCACTTCCCCGTTTCACCCTTTGGGACTTCTCGCGTCCGACTTTCGTGGGTGTCTGCAGCGCTACGTGGCTCTCAAGGTGCAGAAGAGTGCGTCGCACTATACCGAGTCAGCTCTTGACGAGATTCAGCTCCTTAGACAGGTACGGAAGGGTATTTCGGCTTCAGTGTGACAATAATAAATACTTATTGCGATCTGCTAGAATTGTCTCGTGTCGTTCCACGTGTCCTCTCTCATCCCCCCCCTTCCCCAACCCAATCCCTCCTCCCTCTTCTCCTCTCTCTTCGTTTCCCTTGGCCCCACCACTCCCACCACCTCCCCTTCCTGCCAGGTAACGGATGGCGATCCGCGGAGCGACAAGTGCGTGGTGCGCCTACTGGACCACTTCCGCCACTCGGGCCCGCACGGCTCGCACGTGTCCATGGTCTTCGAGTGCCTGGGGGAAAACCTCCTCTCTCTCATTCCATGCTTTCCCAATTCCCCTCCCCTCTCCTCCCCATCCCCTCTCCCCCCCTCTATTCTTCCCCTTTCTTCTTCCCCCCTCTCCCCCTCCCTCTTCCCCCCCCCCCCCCCCATCCCCTCCACTCCCCCCCGCACCCCTCCTCCCTGCCAGGTAACGGACGGCGATCCGCGGAATGAGAAATGCGTGGTGCGCCTTCTCGATCACTTCCGCCATTCAGGCCCGCACGGCTCGCACGTGTGCATGGTCTTCGAGTGCCTGGGGGAAAACCTCCTCTCGCTCATCCGCCGCTTCCGCTACCGCGGGCTCCCCCTCCCCGCAGTCAGGCACCTCGCGCGCCACATCCTCACAGGGCTGGATTACCTGCACCGCCAGCTGTCGATTATCCATACGGACTTAAAGCCCGAGAACGTGCTGCTGGTACGGTCGATAGATGATCAGCTGGGGATTGGGGGGAGATTAGAGGGACCTCCGCCTCCGCCTCCGCCTCCGGTTTCGGTTCCGCGTGGGGGGGATGGCGCGGGAGCCGGGGGAGGGCGCGGGGGAGGGGCTGGGGGAGCGGCGGAAGGGGAGCCGTTGGCGTCACCAGCGTCGTCGGGACTGACGAAGAACCAGCGGAAGAAGCTGAAGAAGAAAGCCAAGAAGGCCGAAGCTGCTGCTGCTGCTGCTGGCGGTGCTGCTAGTGGCGCTGCTGGTGGGGCTGCTGGGGTACAGGAGGGAGGGGGGGAAGAAGGGGGAGAGGCGGAAGCGGGGGCAGCGGATAAAGGGGAGAGTGAGGGGGTGTCGAGGATGGAGGAGAGTAGCGGGGGCGCGGGGGGAGGCGCGGAGGGGATGGTGGAAGACACGGCGGATAGCAGAGCAGCAGGGGGAGCGGCGGTGAAGGGAGGGAGAGAGTCATCCGCGTTAGAAGCTGGGCTGGAAGAGTACCTAGGGCTCGCAGGTAACGGAAAGGCAAGGGGGCCAGGTGCCGCAGCAGGGGCAGGGGGGGGCGGGGATGCAACAACAGCAACAACAGCAGCACCACTGCCTACGGAGCTAGCGCCATCGCTAGCAGCAGCAACAGCAGCAGTGCCAGTAGCGCCACCGCTGGCTGTGGGACAGGGAGCAGAGAAAGGCGTATTCACGTCTTCGTCTTCAATGGAGGATTACCTCGGTCTGACCGACCTTGCTGCATCTGTTGCTGCCACTGGCACTGGCAACGGCACGGGCCCTCTTGCTGCTGCTGCTGGTGGTGGTGGTGGTGTGGCAGGGGGTGGTGGAGGAGCCGAGGCAAAGAGTGCAGGGGAGAAATCTCGGGTAGCTACAGTGGCAACAGCAGGGGGGGCAGTTGCAGCAGCAGGAGCATCAGCTGCAGGGGCAGAGGCAGCAGCAGCACAAGCGGCAGCAGAGGCGGCAGCAGAGCTTGCAGGGAGGAGGAAAAGGCCGGTGGATCTGACAGGGTTGGACTTGAGCTGCAAGATCGTGGACCTTGGGAATGCGTGCTGGACGTACAAGCAGGTGCGTTTTGAGTCGACTTAAGAGTCATCTTGACTCGACTGAAAAGTCACCTTGAGTCAACTCAAGGTCACCAAGGCCAGTGAACCTGATAGGGCTGGATTTGAGCTGCAAGTTCGTGGACCTGGGGAATGCCTGCTGGACGTACAAGCAGGTGCGTTTTGAATCTACTTAAGAGTCAGCTTGAGTCCACACAAAAGTCATAAAGGCTGGTGGATCTGACAGGGCTGGACCTGAGCTGCAAGATCGTGGACCTGGGGAATGCCTGCTGGACGTACAAGCAGGGGCACGCATGTAGCATGCAAGCAGGTGTCATGCTGAATTAGATGATTGCAGAAGCTTCTCTGGCTTCGACATGACCAGTCTGCTGCAGTCTGAGGTGGTGGTAGGAGCTCTGAAACGTCATTTTATTCCTCCTTACTTTTTATCGCCTCTCCCTTTCTCTACTCACTCATCACTTTCCAGTTTCACGAGTGACATTCAGTCGCGCCAGTACCGGTGGCCTGAGGTGCTGCTGCTCTGAGCCAAGTCAACATGTCTCGTGGCCCTGTCTCCCCCCTATCTCCCCCTCGCCCCCCAAACCCCCCCACTTCACGAGTGTCATTCAGACGCGCCAGTACCGCTGCCCCAAGGTGCTGCTGGGGGGGGTGTAGGGTTGACATCCACTTTTTTCTTTGTCTTCCTCTGTTGCCCCCCTTTCCCCCCCACCCCCCCCATCCTTTCTCAGTTCACGAGTGACATTCAGACGCGCCAGTACCGCTGTCCTGAGGTGCTGCTGGGGGCGCGCTACTCCACCTCCGCGGACATGTGGTCCTTTGCTTGCCTCGTCTTCGAGCTCGTCACGGGGGATGTGCTCTTTGACCCGCGCTCAGGCCATGACTTCGACCGCGATGAGGTGGGATGCTCTTGCTTGGAAACTTGGACCTTAATCAGTTCACTCACATGTGGACCTTTGCTTGCCTTGTTTTCGAGCTCGTCACCGGAGATGTGCTCTTTGACCCGCGCTCAGGCCATGACTTCGACCGCGATGAGGTGGGATGCCCTTGCTTGGAAACATGGACCTTGATTAGTTCACATGGGATCCTTCGCCTGCTTTCCTTCAAGCTCGTCATTTGGGATGTGCTTTTTGACCCGCGCTTAGGGCATGACTTTGACCGGGAAGAGGTGGGCTGCGCTTGCTTGGCTTGTTAATTAGTTTCCATGCACGTTGCTTTGAGTTCGTTCGCTGACGAGTCAACCGTGCCACTCCTTCACTGTACTCCTTTTGAGAATTCTCAGAAGTGATTTCAATATCACTGTACTCCTTTTGAGAATTCTCAGAAGTGATTTCAATATCACTGTACTCCAATTGAGAATTCTCATAAGTGATTTCAATATCACTGTACTCCTTTTGAGAAATCTCAGAAGTGATTTCAATATCACTGTACTCCTTTTGAGAATTCTCAGAAGTGATTTCAATATCACTGTACTCCTTATGAGAATTCTCAGACGTGATTTCAATATCACTGTACTCCTTTTGAGAATTCTCAGAAGTGATTTCAATATCACTGTACTCCTTATGAGAATTCTCAGACGTGACTTCAATATCACTGTACTCCTTTTGAGAATTCTCAGAAGTGATTTCAATATCACTGTACTCCTTTTGAGAATTCTCAGAAGTGATTTCAATATCACTGTACTCCTTTTGAGAATTCTCAGAAGTGATTTCAATATCACTGTACTCCTTTTGAGAATTCTTAGAAGTGATTTCAATATCACTGTACTCCTTTTGAGAAATCTCAATAGTGATTTCAATATCACTGTACTCCTACTTCACCAGGATCCCTCCGTTTTATGTGACAGTGAACCGAATTCTCTATTCGTTTTACACAAAATTCTTGAGTCGCTGTTGTCGTGGCTGTGTTGCTGTGTGGGGTGTGTGCAGGATCATCTGGCACTCATGATGGAGCTAATTGGTCGGATTCCAAAGAAGGTCAGTTGCACTGCATTCCAACCAGAACTGCATTCCAACCACACCTGCATTCCAACCACACCCGCATTCCAACCACACCCGCATTCCAGCCACACCTGCATTCCAACCACACCCGCATTCAAATCACAGCGCACACCCGACCATGCTCTCTACACCCATGCTCTTTGCACTGATGCATCTGAATTGACATTTGAGAAGCCTCAAAAGTAAATCGAGGATCGCTCTAGGAGGCAAGTACTATTGAATCTTCTTCTCCCGAGCTGGTGAGCTGAGCCACACAAGGCAGTGGAAGTTCATCCCTCGTTCCCCTACATTCCCTCCTTCCCCCTGTTCCAACCCGCTTCCACCCCTCTTCCCCCCTCACACTTCCCCCGTCCAGATCGCCCTTGGTCGCAAGTACTCCCGGGATTTCCTTCCCCGCAACGGGGAGCTGAGGCATATAAGTCGCCTCAAGTTATGGCCTCTTCATCCCACTGTTCCCTCCACTCCCCTTTCTCCCTCCCCTTTTTGCCCTCCTATCTGCCTTCAGATTGCCTTGGGAGGCAAGTATTCCCGTGACTTCTTCTCGCGCAACGGGGAGCTGAGGCACATAAGGCGCCTCAAGTTCTGGCCTTTGGACCGAGTGCTGATAGAGAAATACGACCTCCCTCCAGCAGAAGCCACATCCCTCACTTCCTTCCTCACCCCCATGCTTGCCTCTCCCTTCCCCGACCCCCTCCATCCCTCCCACCTCCCCTGCTTCCCCAATCCGCCTGCGGTTTTTTTTCTCTCTGCAGATTGCTTTAGGAGGCAAGTATTCCCGTGATTTCTTCTCGCGCAACGGGGAGCTGAGGCACATAAGGCGCCTCAAGTTCTGGCCGCTAGACCGAGTGCTGATAGAGAAATACGACCTCCCTCCAGCAGAAGCCACCTCCCTCGCCTCCTTCCTCACCCCCATGCTTGATTTCGCCCCTGAGAGACGCGCCACTGCCCGCCAGGCCCTTGCCCACCCCTGGCTCGCTGAACCTGAGCCGGAGCGGCCGCTAGGTTTGGATGGTGCAGGAGGTTTGGTTGCGGAGGTAGGGGCGGGTGGTGCGATGGGCCGGGGTGGTGGGGAGGTGGAGGATAAGAGGAAACGGGGGGAGAGTAGGGAGAAGAAGGGGGGTGGGGTGAGGGAGGGGAAGGAGAGTGGTGCGAGGAGGGAGGGGGAGAATGGGGTGTGTGGGGATGTGAAGGGAGAGGTGAATGGGGTAGGTGGGGGAGGGATGAGAGATAAGAGGGAGCGGACTGGGGGAAGGGGAGGAGGTGGTGGTGTGATGAATGGGGAAGGTGAAGGCATGGACTGCGATTCTGGAGATGGTGCAATTGCTGGGCAAAGAGGAGGCAAATCAGCTGCTAAAGCTGCTGTAACGTCGCCATTAGCGGCTTCGGTGCCTTTGTCGGCATGATTTCAGAGGAGCATTACATCCTCTCGCTTTCATTTTTTTTTGTTCCAAAGCATTCACAGCGTATTTTTTGTTGTGTGTATCATGGAATACCACTTTGTTAAGAATTTGTAGAGTATACAATCATCTGTAGTTTTTGTTTCTTCTCTTGAGCTCCTTGATAAGGTTCAGTGTAACGGAGAGCCAGAAAAGTTTCCACGAGGACCTTTCGCAACGTCGTGAGGATAATCCCTGGGTTTCCTCGATTTCTCCAACAGACACCTCATCAGACCTGTCAAGTCAAGTGATGCCCATAGCAAACCAGACCACTGGTCTGGCAGACCTGCTTTTGCTCCGTAGCAAATACAGTTCTGGTCTCCTAAAGTAACGACCAAGCTTGCCGTACGTGAGAACGAAACTCTACCGTCTTCACCTTCTCCCCGGCAACCAATTCCACCTTCGAATAAATCTTCCGTCAACGTGACACCTTTTTCAGATTGATCAGGCGCACAGATAACCGTCAGACTCAGTTGCAGTCTGATTTAACTCTAATCATTTCCTGGTTGTCTTAGGCCCAGTTCGATCACTTTAGCGCGAAGCAGAGTCAGCAACCAAGTTTTCCCGCCATCACTGACTACCGTCGACTTCTAACCAGCCAATCCAGATGGCCGCTTCTGGCGGTTTGCCGTTTAACCCCTTCAACGGGGTCAACGGAGTCAACCCTCTCTCTGACGTGCTCCGTGCTCGGCCACCGGCGGCCCTCTCCTGCTCGCTCTCACAAGGACTATCGCTCTCGCTGCTCTCGTCTCTGTCTGCCACGTGGCAGCACGGCAAGCACCGCCTTAGAGCCAGGTGAGTATTCATCCCGCACTTAAGCCCCAAGAAGGCTGAGCCGTTTGTGTTTATTTAATAAAAAGTAGGAAGGGAAAGTTACTCCATGAAAGCTGATGTTGGACCCAAACTGACGTTCTGATTTGTGGTTTCGGGTTCTACTTTGGGGTTTTGGCTCCCCTCTTGATAGGTGCCACTCGCGCTCTCTCGCAGTAAATGGCATTATCTTCTGCTTGCCCACCTTCCCATTGACGCTTCCTCCCACATTTTCATTGATGCTGCTACCACCAACCCACTTCTGCCCGTTTTGCCTGCAGTGCGTCTGACGCATCTCAGCCGTTGGAAGAACCATCACAGAAGAAAGGGCAACCTGGGTCGTTGCTGGAGGTGGGTAGATGGAAGTTCAACACGCTGACATTTGCTCACATTGCTGACATTGCTGACATTGCTAACATTGCTGACATTTGCTCACATTGCTAACATTGCTGACATTGCTAACATTGCTGACATTTGCTCACATTGCTAACATTGCTGACATTGCTAACATTGCTGACATTTGCTCACATTGCTAACATTGCTGACATTGCTAACATTGCTGACATTTGCTCACATTGCTAACATTGCTGACATTTGCTCACATTGCTAACATTGCTGACATTTGCTCACATTGCTAACATTGCTGACATTTGCTCACATTGCTAACATTGCTGACATTGCTAACATCGCTAACATTGCTAACATTGCTGACATTGCTAACATTGCTGACATTTGCTCACATTGCTAACATTGCTGACATTGCTAACATTGCTGACATTTGCTCACATTGCTAACATTGCTGACATTTGCTCACATTGCTAACATTGCTGACATTTGCTCACATTGCTAACATTGCTGACATTGCTAACATCGCTAACATTGCTAACATTGCTGACATTGCTAACATTGCTGACATTGCTGACATTGCTGACATTGCTAACATTGCTGACATTGCTAACATCGCTAAATTGCTCATACTCCTAACATTGTTGACATTGCTAACATTGCTGTCATTGCTAACATTGCTGACATTGCTAAGATTGCTAACATTGCTGACATTGCTAACATTGCTGACATTGCTAACATTGCTAACATTGCTGACATTGGTAACATTGGTAACATTGCTAGCTAGCTTTGATCTCATTGCTAAGATTGCTCACATTGCTGACATTGCCAACATAGCTCACAGTTCTCACATTGCAATCATTGCTGACATTCTGACATTGCTAGCATTACAATGCTGGCATTGCTAGCATCTTAACAATGCCGGCGTTGATAGCATTGCCTACACCCCCTCGTGTCCCTCCTTTGTCTTTCCCCCCTATCAGAGAGTTGTACCGACGCCGCAGGCCAATAAGAGGGGGATATAGGGATATGTTATCATCTATTGAATCTTAAGGCGTCTTACAACTCAGAGAGACAGAGGAGCGTAAACGATCAACGTCCTCTTGTTCATCTCTCCTTTGTCCCTTCCCTCCCATGTTCTGCTTGCCGCAACCAGAGGTTTCCCCTGAAAGCAGCGGTGACGGCGAGTGGGCTGGCCCTGACGGGTGACACGATAGCCCAGCTGGTGGAGCGGTATCGACGGCGGCAGGCCAAGGAGAAGGAGATAGAGGCGGCATCGCCCTGCTGCAGAAAGAGAGTGAGTTGGCCTGGGTGGGGTGGGAGTAATGGGTGGCGTCTGGGTGGGTCCGCCACACCAGTTGCGGGGAGTGGCGGACAAGGAGATGTGGCAGAATGATTTCATTCGAGCCCTCTGCATGGGATGGCCCTGCAGCTTCCCGCTCCTCCCCTCCCACGCTGTCCCCTGCCACATCAGCTGCGGGGAGTGGCTGACAAGGAGATGTGGCGAGATGATCTCATTTGAGCTTTGCACATGTTGTCCAATGGCTTCTTGCTTCATATATTCCCGCTCCACAGTCTGCTTGTGCGTGGCTGGTCAATCGAGCCTTCCCCGTCCTCCCCACCCCTCCCGCCCACTCCCCCCATGCTCCCCCTCCCATTCTCCCCTCCCCTCCCACCAGTTGCGGGGAGTGGCCGACAAGGAGCTATGGCAGCATGACTTCATTCGAGCTCTCCGCATGGCGTCCTATGGCTTCCTGCTTTACGGCCCCGGCAGCTACGTGTGGTACCAGTACCTCGACCGCATGCTGCCGGCTCCCACACTCCAAAATTTCGTGCTCAAGGTGGGTGCTTGTACTCGTTACAAGCAGTGTACGATGGCTGCATATAATACGCTATGGCTTCTTGCTTTACGGCCCTGGCAGCTACGTGTGGTACCAGTGTCTCGATCGCCTGCTGCCTGCTCCCGCACTGGCAAACTTTGTTCTCAAGGTGAGTGTTTGTACTCGCTATAAGCGGGTCATATGTTGCTGCGGCTAAGATGCTGCTGCAGTAGTGTCCCTATCCCTTTCCCCTGCTCCATCCCCCATTCCTCCCACTCCCCCTCATTCCCGCTTGTTATCCCCTTCTCCCTTTCCCATGCTCCCCAACGCAGGTGACAGCGAATCAGGTGGTGCTGGGGCCGTGTGTGCTGCTGCTGGTGTTTGCATGGAACATGGCGTGGATGGGCAAGGCCAAAGACGTCCCTTTTCTCCTCCCCACCACCACTGCACTACTTCTCCCACATTCCCCACCCTAACCCCCATTCCTCTTGTCCTCTCTTCCCTTGCACCTCCTCCACTTGTTCCCATGCTCCCAGGTGACAGCGAATCAGGTGGTGCTGGGTCCGTGTGTGCTGCTGGTGGTGTTTGCATGGAACATGGCGTGGATGGGCAAGGCCAAAGACATCCCTGACAAGTACCGTAGGGACTTCTTCCCGTCACTTGTTGATGGTGAGCTATATATGTTTCTTTTGAGGCGCCTCAAAGTGTTTGCATGAAACATGGCGTGGAGGATGGGCAAGGCCAAAGACGTCCCTGACAAGTACCGCAGGGACTTCTTCCTGTTGCTTGTTGATGGTGAGCTATGTATCATGTGTGATTGTATTTATATGGTCTTGTATCTATAATGTTTAGAGGAGCACATGATTGTCCTTATCCACATTTCCTTGTTCATGCAAAATCTATGAGTACTTTACTTCTGTGTTCTCCTTTACTTGGCCCCGCTGCCCCTCCTCCTATCCCGTCCTCCTTCAATCATCTCCTATCCTCTTCTCATCTCATCAGGGTGGAAGTTTTGGATTCCAGTTGCGAGCCTTAACTTTGAGTCGTCGCAAAAGTCATCTCCTTAAATTGCCCCCCGTTGCCCCTCCTGCCCTCTCTATCCCTTCCTCATGTGCCCTCCTCCTATCCTCTCTTTTCATCCCATCAGGGTGGAAGTTCTGGATTCCAGCTGCGAGCCTCAACTTTGCGTAAGCCCCTCATCCCGCCCGCCCCAGCACTCCATGTCACCACCACTTTGTATCTCTCTGTATCAATTCCTGTATCTCTCTCCATGTTCCCCGTTATCCAGATTTTTCCCCCATTTCCTCGGCCCCCCACCCCCCTCTCCCCTTACTCCCCCTCAACTGCCCCCTCTTCCCCCCCCTGCCCATCCGTCCCCTCTACAGAGTTGTCCCGTTAGAGGCACGGGTGGCGTTCATGTCAGTGTGCGCCATCTTCTGGAACTTCTACCTCTCCTCCTCCGTCGGCAAGGAAGGCGCGCCCAAACTCCCACCCGCATCTCCCCCTGCTAGTGCTGCACCCGCTGCTGCTGCTGGTGCCTAGATGCCGCTCGTGTCCGAGTGGTACCTAGAGGCATTCATGTCAGCCTTGGTGCCTAGAGGTGTTGTTCATGTCAGTGTGCGCCATCTTTTGGAACTTCTACCGTACCTCTCCTCCTCCGTCGGCAAGGAAGGCGCCTCTGCTGCTGCTCCCAAACTCCCGCCCGCGTCCCCTCCTGCTGCCCCTGCTGTTGCCGGTGCCTAGATGTTGCTGTGAAGGAATAGCATCCTAAGCTGCCATGTACCGCTGCTCCTGCTGCCTCTGTTGCCCCTGCTACCCTGCTACCCAGATGCTGCAGCAATCAAGCATGTGCTGACATTGAAAGTTTGCAGCAGGTTCTTTAGTTGTAACCGGAGTCAATGTGAGGCTAGCCTGAAACCGGAATATGCACACTTGATACTGCAATGCTCGTAAGGGTCAGAATGTCATTGCCCTAATACGGTAGCAGTGAAGCAATCCGGTTGGCTGTTCATGGTTTCAGAGTATCACAATTAATCGTGAATAATGCTTGAGACGAGAAGTTCAGAACACGCGTCACCATAGGAATGCATTATGTAGTAAAGTTAGCTACCAGATGGTACCATAACTGATGCTGACCTGACCACAACTTCGCTGCCCAAGCAAATCCACTAAAAGTATCAGAGCAAAATGTGGCGCACCACTCATGAGACGTCTAAAGGGTCAAATCCACTATACGGTAGGTATCATAAACAAAATGTGGCGCACCACCGAAACTAACTATGGTGATCCGCTAAGCACTGGCGGAATAAACTTGCCGACATTAATTCAGTGCTGACACCAAACGGGTTAGAATGGAAGGACAACCTGGCTGTCAACCCATTTATCTGACAAAAAATGCAGTTTGGAGTCTCTCAAAAGGGTAAAAAGCCCATGGAGCCTGTCTATTGACAAAACCATCTCAGCCTGCCTCTGACGAAAGCGTGTCCGCCTATTGGTCATCTGGAGGGGTCCCGGTGCTGCAGCTGGGCCCACATGCCTCCTCCCAATTGCTCCACCATCACCTCAATCTGGTCGTTGTTCTCAATGCCCAGCTGTTGGTACAAACACACACACGCGGGAGAACAAACAAATCGGGTCTTAGTGTGCCGCTGCTGGAGCCATCTCCCTCCCCCCAATCGCTCCACCATCTCATCGATTTGGTCATTCTTCTCGGTGCCCAGCTGTAGTTGGGGGGATGCAGACACACCACCGGGGGGACAAACAAACCTGGTTGGTGTGGTTGAATGGTGTGTTATGAGAATTGCGAATCGACAACGGTCGGTGTGCTTGCAGTAGCTATGAGATACAGATGGGAGTGGTGGCAGTGAAGCTGCAAATCCTGCTCATAATCTAGAAAAATGAGTGCACGATGTGCTGCAATAGACCCAATCCCACGAATTGTGAAACCAAACGTTGAAAGAAACACTGCGTGTTGATATAGCCCATACCTCAGCAGGTGTGTTGTCTCCTAGGACTCGACCCCTGCACGAATGCAATGTGAGTGGAAAAGAGAGGAGGCAATGTGCATGTGCGCAATAGGGGAAGAGAAAAAAGGGCAAGGGGGGAAACGGGACGGGACGGGAAGGGAAGGTAAGGGGAGGGCAAAGGAGAGAAGGAAGGAAGGATAGTTGAAACTCGAGTTAAGAACAAAAGTAGGTGAAGCTTGATGAGAACCTAATGTGAAGGACAATCATGGGCCCACCACGGTTCTGCTTCCGCTACAATTAAAAACTGGTGTCACCAACCCTTCCCACGAATCACAGGACCATGGAATTACCAAGAACTCAAGGTCCTGACCTTGCGTGGTTTTTCTAGAGAAAACAAAACTACCCTGCAACTCTCAAAAACACCCAAGGTACTCATACAATGTACAGGGAAGGGCACTCACCCGTGGTAAAGGAATCTCATGGTATCTAACTTGAACCCTTTTCTCTCGCTGTACGCCTGGAATAACTGCAAGAAAAGAGATGGCAGCGCAGTTTAGCGGGGGGGGGGGGGAGAGGAGGGGGGGGGAGAGGGGCGGGGGGGAAGAGGGGAGGGGGAATGTTATGTCACATCAACGTGAAAAACAAAAGGCCCGCAATCTGAAGGTTCAGAAGAGCGGTGTGGTTGAATGGATACTTGCGATGGGAAAAATCGCACGGGTGGAAAACGACAGGTCGCAAAGCTCGACAGCACGCAAGGCCACTGACGCAAGCGAGGCGTGCATTCTGGCTGCTGGAGTTGCGACCAGGTTCTGGAGTGTATGAGAAGAGCGAACAGGGTTACTTCTCGTCTTTAACCCTATAAACCTCATCAACTTGCCGGGTGAGCTTTGCTTTATTCAGAAACATTGTTAACTTGATCAACCCTTACCTTGCTGAACTTGGTTTTCGGCTTCACTTTGAACGACACTTCTGTTCCGTCCTGTGGGACCAGCAGGGAGGAAAAAGGAGGGAAGGAACGCCGCACAAGCGCATCACGGTGGGAGGAAAACGAATGGAACGCTCTTCCGTGAGACAACGAAGGACCACAGAAAAGCGAAACATACAAGCATACATCAATGGCAACACCTTCTAGGATATTTGAACAGTAAACAGCTCTTCCATACCTGTAACATGAATGAAAATAAGTTTCACTCGTGAGCCACACTCACCTGGGCGACAACTTTTAGGGTGATTGCTTCCACTTTCGCTTGCTTCCCCTCCGCCATTGGATCGCCGATCAGCGAAGCAGGTGTCGCACGAGGAAAGCGACAAGACAACGAATGCGGGCGATAAGTTTCACGAAAAGTTTTGTTCCGACTGCGTTAGGGACGGGGGTGGCCTCTTCTCGTTGTATACGCTGCTGATGCACGGATGAATGGCTGATTCTGCAAAGGGGGTGATTTAACGGCGCGCCTAGATACGTGTAGGAGGATAAAAAACGAAATAGGGGATTCGAAAAACGGTGCGACAGTTTTAGACAAAGGTGAGGCGAGGCAGTAACTGGCAAACTATCAGATGCGGTGCGATGCGGAAATGAAACAGCGAAACCAGCGAGGCTAGAAACAACTTGACACCTCAAATGGAGCTGTTGGTCAGAATTTGAAGACTCAAAATCAGAGTTGATCCTCGCTTCTGTCCCACCCGCCAACCTGCAGAACTTATGGACCACATATACACGTAGTTTTCATGCAGTCGTGAATAAATATTTCTTAGACATCTGACTTCCACGAAAAAACTAGGGTAATTACCTTCTGGGTAACCAACATGAAGCCCGCTGACGTCAGAAGTCACCTACGTGGCTCGATGGTACCCGTCAGATCATGCGCGCCCCTTCGTGGTACCCATCTTCCCTCCGTGGTACCCATCTTCCCTACGTAGTACCCATCAACTGTGCGCGAATTCCCTGACTGGTACCGCAACATTTCAACCGAGCAGTACACCGTACAACATGGGTTTCAATGCAATTTTCAGTATATTGTACCAGCGTTTACAGTCTTTCAGTGAACATAAATACCTTTGAACATAAATGTTCGAACGTGCCTTACACTAGACAGAGTGCAACATAGAAAGAAATTATTCGGTTATTCGAACATATTTCATAAGGCCGTATGCATATAAATTGAACAGGTGCTCCTACAGATAGATAGAAAAGCAGAAACAAATAACACGAGCATTTATTTGGCTTTTGTGACAAAACGAAAGACAAAAAAGATTAAATTTACCTCACATCATCATTTATATTTATGTGTATGATGATTTTTTGTAATGCGAATGCATTTTGTTTGTTTAGATTGATGCAATATATCAAATTCGCACTATATGATAGCACGTCACTTTGTGGACTTGTTTGATTCTTAAAAACCTACACAATGAATGTGTTTTTAAGCATCCAGATCTTTTTTCTACTGTAAACTAAATGCAAACGTCAGTATATTGTACCAAAAACTAAATGCTTTTTTTGGCCCAGTGAACATAAATACCTTTTGAAAACGCTGGTACAATATACTGAAAAACTAAATGCTTTTTTGGCCCGCTTCCACGTCATGCCACGTCTGTGCTGAACAAACCGGCCTAACCAATCAGGAAGCACTCTCTTCCCGCTCGCGAGGGACAGCCCGACAAAGCGCGTCTGGCGGAAAACACTCTCCGCGTAAGACTACTCTCATGCACTCTACCTTGCGGAGCTTGGGGACCCTCCGCCTCCTTCCGCTTCCGCTATTCTGTACCACATAGATTCCCTGCTCCAAGACGGTTGAGTAGGGTTGAGAGGAAATAGGACATTCTAGGTTTCGGTTGTGCACTCCCTAGGAAATTCCACGAAAAAGCCTCCCTAAGTTGAACTTAGTTACGCAGGCGTGGCAGACCATTTCACTAGTTCCCCGCACTTGTCGGCTCTTACGACTTACCGCCCGTCTTCGTCTCCGCTTCTTCATTTTCCACCGTCAATTACCGCGTAGCTCTGACCCCCGAAACCACAATCATTCACCAAATCACTTTCCATCCCATCCCATCAATCTCCCAACAGTCAATCCCCTTTTAGTCACATTTCGTTTTGGTGACGACTCGCTATAATCACGAGCATGGCGTCAGGCTACACGCCGTGGTGGATGAAGAAGAGCGGGGAGGGCGACGCGAAGAGCTGTCCCACGGTGAACCGCCTCCTGGATCTCAGCCAGGGCCGCGAGACGCCGCTGCCGCGCTGGACTAAAGCGGATATCGAGGCGTTCGCTAAGGAGGATCCCGTTCACGGCAACCAGGTGCGGTTTGCGGCACGCAAGTTCTGTTGACGGCGAGCAAGTGCGATGTCTGGAGGGAAAAAGAATGACGGCTAGACTAGATCCGATACGCCGTCAGCAGCTAGTTGGTGCTCAAGTTCGCTCCTAGTCTCCCGCACCCTTCTTTATCCCCGACCCACCCTCCCCCCACACGCTCCTCCCGCACCTCCCCCCCCCCCCCCCCCCCCCGGCGCAGGTGCTTCTTTCGCGCCAGGCGTCGCTGATGGCGGCTGGCGGAGCGGCTGTAGGAGGTCTGGCGCTCGCGGCGTACAACTACCGATACTCGCGGAGCGCTGGGGGTGAGTGTTGTGGCAGAGGAGGGAGGGGGGAAGGAAGAAGGGGGGGATTCGGGGGAGGTGGGTGGGCTGGGGAGAGAACTCTAAGAGGGAATGTAGTCGGATGTGGGAATTTTGCAAGTATACATGGAAGCCAAACGGTTTGTCGGAGGAAATGCTGGCACGTTCAGCATGAAGACGGCGTTCCAAGTACCTCAATCCCTTCCCACCAGCCCGAACTCTCATTCTCCAAATGCTGCCTACCTACTGTCCGATTCCTATGCCCCTCCTTCCCCTGTCCCCTCTCTCTGCCTCTCTTTTTCTCTAGTTACTAAGGTCATCACTCCATCCCCCAATCCCTTGCAGTGACACAGTAATACACCTCCTGTTCTGCTCTCTCCCCCCCGCCCTCCTCATGCGCATCGCACCCCCAGGTGCTTTCCTGACGCTCGTGGTGGGTGCGGTTACCAGCTGGGCCGTAACAGAGGAGGCGGCCAACATTGGGCTGGGCCTGTACAAGTTCAGTTCCATGGATGCCAATTTCAAGTTCATTGACTGGTGGGCTGCCAAGAACCCCGAAATCCCTGTGGGCGATGTCACCACCGCTTGAGGACTCGCCACATCATTGTCCTTCAACCACCGTCAACCTTGACGTTCTGAGTCTACTGGAATATCGCCTCTATTTCAAGTTCACTGGTTGGTGGGCTGCCAAGAACCCTGAAATCCCTGTTGGTGATGTCACTACTGCTTGAAGGCTCACCTCATCGTCCTTGAGAAACTCAAGAAAGACACAATCAACCTCGAAGCTTTGCCACAATATGTTTTTAGAGTGTGCTGTTGTGGCATGTGAATATGATATGATACTGATTACACTGTATACAAAATGTTTTGTAGGTGTACAACCAGCTTGATTATGAAGTGTGTGATAGGCCTAGTGATGCAATTCTCCCAATGATGCTATGGTATTCCCAAGGCAGACCCATTGCATCTACTCCACCACCACACCTCTGATTCATGAGTACCACATTTTGTCCCTTTTTGTTCTGCCTCTTTCCTTGAGAAACTGATGCTCTCTTGTGAGGCTACCATCCAAATATTTATGAGTGCAGAGTGTATTGCCTTCCACCCATCACTGTACTCATCATACAGTATTCCAGGGCTCAGCACGGTGCACCTAAAACACAGACATCCCCTCTATTGCATGAAGATGCGCAGCGCCTTCTTGTTGCGCTCGTCACTGTACTCATACCCTAGCGCAACCTCAACGGGTGACAACACTTACCCCCTCTATTGCATGAATATGCGCAGTGCCTTGTTGTTGCGCTCATCACTGTATTCATACCCTAGCGCATCCGCCACCGCTCTGAATTCCGCCTCCTCGTGAGGCATCACCTGCAGCCCCACCAGCACATGCGCGATCATCTCCCCCTGGAGTAATGTGAGATGAGTAACACAGCAAGGGGAAACACGGCGAAGGGAAGTAGAAGAGGCATAAGTAATAGGTCTGATCAGCAGCGCCACAAGACGCAGGATCCCACAGCTCAGATTTGACCACCCACTGCCGCCTACTTCCTTGGAATCACGGTGTGGCGGTAGTGCAAGAGTGGGATGTTTCAGCACGCTGATGGGGTCCAGGAACTTGACAAGAACACAATTCGGGCTTTGACCGATCGTTATGGTCACCTGGTAACCAATGTGACTGACTTTACGAGACGACCACGGGAGCCCAGATCGACGCAAACCACTCACGGTGCGGCGGTAGTGGAAGAGCGTGATGTTCCAGCCCAGGCTGATGGGGACCAGGAACTTGACGAGTGCAATGATGGGGCTGTGGGCATGTGAACCAACACCATTAAACGGGCTGGAACCACTGAGATTGACCTTACCACTTGAAGCATGAGCCCACACCGCTCATCTCAACTCAATGCACCTACAGTGCGGCGGTAGTGGAAGAGCGTGACGTTCCAGTGCGGGCCGATGGGGTTGAGGAACTTGACAAGCACTGGCTGGGTTCTGGACATGTGAACCTCAGTGTGGGCACTGACAAGCACAACCGCAACTCAACCAGCAGTGCCACGATCACTGACCGTACAAACTACTGCTCAACCTCTGCAAAATGAATCCTCTGCTCAAAGTACTCACGGTGCGGCGGTAGTGAAAGAGAGTGATGTTCCAGCGCGGGCTGATGGGGTCCAGGAACTTGACGAGCGCGCCAGGCCGCTCAGGGAAGACAAAGCGGAAAAGAATCTCGTTGGGGAGGGACGAGCGCCCGCCCACGAGGTGGCGCAGATGGTCCTTGGCGAGATCGTTGTCCGTCATGTCCACTGTTGGCATGTCCCCGCCTTCTAGGCGCGCGATCATGGCTTCCAGGTCTTCCTCTGTGTGCACGCCCACACTATCCAAGGAGAGTGCGCGAGGGGGGTGCGGAGGAGAAAGTTGGAGGAGAAAGAGAGTGAGAATTGGCCGAGGGACAAAAATAGGGAGAGGGAGACGAGCGCCCTCCCACGAGGTGGCGCAGAATGGTCCTTGGCCAGATGGTTGTCCGTCATATCATGGCCAGATTGAGGTTGGCATGCTGCCATCCTCCAATCGCAATATCATGGCTTCCAGGTCTCCCTCTGTGTGCACTCCGACGTTGCAAGTAGAGGGACCAAAGGAGGAAAGAGGGGGAGTGAGGTGGCGCAGATGGTCCTTGGCCAGATCGTTACATGTCATGTCGTGTTAGGCTACCGGTTGGCATGTCTCCTGCCTCTAGCTGTGAAATCATCAGAGAGGCATGCCGCGATCAAGCCAATGCAACCCACCATCACTCTGCATGTTGAGCATGTGATGTGAGCAGCGTCAGTGGAGCAGAAGCGGTACTTGAACTCTGTGATGCTCATGCCCCAACCTCACAATGCACCTGTACAGCACATTCCCCTACCATCACATCACACCCCACCGCACCCCACTTAACCCACCATCACCGCACGCACCTGTAGAGCACGTGGGCAGCATCAGTGGAGCAGAAACGCTACTTGAACTCCGTGATCTTCATGCCCAGCCTCACAACCCACCTGTAGGCACATCCCAGTGCACCCTACCACACCCAACCACCCGCTACCACACCGTACCGTGGGCACCATGGTCGCACCTGTACAGCACGTGGGCAGCATCAGTGGAGCAGAAGCGGTACTTGAACTCCGTGATGTTCATGCCGGGCCCCACCTGCGGGGAACACGGTGAGCGGGGGATGGAGCAGGGGAGGCGATGGGGAAAGCGGTGAGCCATCTGTTCAGACGCATTACTTGGTAACCCTAAACCCTGAACTCTGGGATGTTCATGCCCGGGCCCCACCTGCGGGGAAACACAGAGGTCATGGGAGGTGAAGCATGGATTACAGGAAAAAAACGTTCAGCCACCTTTGCTCAGCGGTACTTCCCTGCTCGCCACCTCCCACTCTCCACTCTCCACTCTCCACTCCCCACTCCCCACTCCCCTAACATGCTTACCAACGCAACTTACTTTTGAGTCGACTCAAAAGTCACCTCGGCCCCAATTCAGCCAGCTCTGACACCAGCCGGAGGCTGTGAAAGTTCATGTTGGCACCACTCGCCACCGCCACCACACCCTCACCCATCAACCTGAAATACCCACAGAAAGCCCTGGCCCCTCTCCACTCCCCATTCCCCATTCCCCATTCCCTTCAAAGACTCCCCAGCTTGCCAACTCACCAGCTTGGCAAACTGCTTAAATAAAAGCCCTTGGGATTTCCGGCAGCGTCGTCGCCAGCACGGCTTCTCTCCTCGCCCCCAGGTCAGCCAGCTCCGAGACCAGCCTGAGGCGGTGAAAGTTCATGTTGGCGCCACTCGCCACCGCCCACTCTTCACTGCCACACTCCCCTCCCCCTCACAGACATGCCAACTCACCAGCTTGGCAAACTGCTTGAAAGCCCCTGGGATTTCCGGCAGCGTCGTCGCCAGTACAGCCTCCCTCCTGGCCCCCAAGTCCGCCAATTCAGACACGAGCCTGAGGCGGTCAAAGTTCATGTTGGCGCCGCTCGCCACGGCCACCACGCCCACGCCCTTGAGCCCGTACTGCCGGCAATACGCCTTGGAGCCTCAGCTTCTCTACACCCTCCTTTCACTCACCAGCTTGGTGAACTGCTTGAAAGCCCCAGGGATTTCCGGCAGCGTCGTCGCCAACACAGCTTCTCGCCTCGCCCCCAAATCGGCCAGCTCCGAGACCAGTCTGAGCCAGTCAAAGTTCATGTTGGCGCCGCTCGCCACGGCCACCACGCCCACGCCCTTGAGCCCGTACTGCCGGCAATACGCCTTGGAGCCTCAGCTTCTCTACACCCTCCTTTCACTCACCAGCTTGGTGAACTGCTTGAAAGCCCCAGGGATTTCCGGCAGCGTCGTCGCCAACACAGCTTCTCGCCTCGCCCCCAAATCGGCCAGCTCCGAGACCAGTCTGAGCCAGTCAAAGTTCATGTTGGCGCCGCTCGCCACGGCCACCACGCCCACGCCCTTGAGCCCGTACTGCCGGCAATACGCCTTCGCCCCTGCCAGCGCCAGCGCCCCTGCTGGGCTCTCCTCACCACTCTCACACCACTCTCTCACCGCTTTCCACCCCTCTCAACCCACTCACCAGCTTGGCAAACTGCTTGAACGCCCCTGGGATTTCAGGAAGAGTTGTTGCCAGTACCGCCTCTCGCCTGGCCCCCAGATCAGCCAGCTCTGAAACGAGCCTGAGCCGGTCAAAGTTCATGTTAGCACCGCTCGCCACGGCCACCACGCCCTCGCCCTTCAACCCGTACTGCCGGCAATACGCCTTCGCCCCTGCCAGCGCCAGCGCCCCCGCCGGTTCCAGGATGCTGCGCGTGTCCTCAAACATGTCTTTAATGGCAGCACAGATCTCGTCCCGAGAGACAAGGACTACGCCGTCCACCAGCTGCTGGCACAGCCGGAACGTTTCTTCCCCCACCATCCTCACTGCCACGCCATCAGCAAAGGTGCCGCATGAGGATAGCTCCACTCGGCTGGGGGGGAGGGGCGAGGGAGAGGGAGGGGGCGAAGGAGAGGGAGAGGGAGGGGGAGAGGGAGGGGGAGAGGGAGGGGGAGAGGGAGGGGGCGAGGGAGGGGGCGAGGGAGGAGGGGGGCACACTGTGACTGAGCAAGCGTGCCTTGGACCACCCACCCACACCACAGGATGCTGCGCGTGTCCTCGAACATGTCCTTGATGGCGGCACAGATCTCGTCCCGAGAGACCAGCACCACCCCATCCACCAGCTGCTGGCAGAGCCGGAACGTTTCCACCCCCACCTGCCGCACAGCCACTCCATCAGCGAATGTGCTGCAGGAGGATAGCTCCACTCGGCTGGGGGTGGGGAGAGAGGGAGGGGTTGGGCACGAAGTGACTGAGCAAGCGCATCTTGAACATGCGCGCGTGTCCTCGAACATCTCTTCAATGGCGGCACAGATCTCGTCCCGAGAGACAAGCACCACCCCGTCCACCAGCTGCTGGCAGAGCCGGTTGCGGGTGCGCAAACCCTTACCGAGCGCCATAGTGAAGTGGGATGGGATGTGGGTGGGTCAGGTCACGAGGTGCCATGGGAAGGGGTGGGATGGGAAGGGATGTGGGTGGACCAACTCTCACCGGCCGTGGTAAAGGGAGAGTGCCATGGCATTGGCGTCAGCAGGTGAGCTTTGTGGGACCTTGATTTAGGTGGGATGCGGTGGGATGCGGTGTGGGTGGTTTAGCATGTGCGTGGATCAGCTCTCACCGGCCATGGTAGAGGGAGAGTGCCATGGCGTTGGCATCAGCAGGCTCCACCCCTATCACTCGCACCTGGTGTTAGACACATGGTGGAAAGCAGCGGCCAGGAGAGCAGTGGGGTTGGGGAGGAGAGGGGAGGAGGGGGCAAGGCAGAAATGAAGGTTGCGCTGAAAAGGTTTTTTTTTTTAAGAAAAACACACTCATAACACCCATTTCACCCATGTGTAAATGTACCAGATCTTATCGCATCCCACCGCATCCTATCCCATTAAACTGCACTCACCTCTGGCTGGAGCGCCTTCATTTAAGCAGCAATGCCAGCAATCAGCCCACCGCCCCACACCGGCACAAACACCACGTGCAGACTCGAAGGGTCCATGGGACTCAGTCCCTCGCCCTCCCCTGCTGCATTTTCACCACAACCGCACTCACCTCTGGCTGAAGTGCCTTGATGTAAGCAGCGATGCCAGCAATCAACCCACCACCCCCCACCGGCACAAACACCGCGTGCAGACTCGAGGGGTCCATGTGACACAGCCCCTCGCCCTCCCCTGCTTCTGCTGCTAGGGTTGACTGCGAAAGCATTGCTGATAGTGACGATGGTGGGTTGATCGGGGTCGTTGGAGGGGGAGGGAAGAAGGGAGAGGAGTGGGAGGTAGCGGCCAGATCTGCTGTTTGGGATAGCTGCTGCTGCTGCTCTGGAGATTCGCTGGATAGTAGGGATGCTGCTGCTGCTGATGATAACGATGATAATGATGGTGGGGAGGAGGAGGGGGAGGAGGAAGACAATGAAGCTGCTGCTGCTCCTGCTGCTGCGGCTCCTGCTGTTGCCGCTGCGCCATTCACAGCCCCGTTTGCGCCCCCATTGCTCCCATGCCCCTCCCGTTCATCCTCTGAGGAAGAGTCCAAAAACCGCCACTGGCCTGCGCCGCCCCCGCAGCCGCCCGTGCGGTCGCACGTGCTCCACTGGCGGAGAATCTCCATGCCCACGGTGCCCTGCCCCGCGATCACCAACTCGTGGTCGAACGGCGGGATGAACACTCGTCCCTCTTCTTCTGCCCTGCGCTTGGCATATGCCTGAAAGACGAGGCAGGGGAGGGAAGATGGGATGGATGGTCAGCACAGCACGTGCTCCACTGGCTGGAGGAGAGGAGAATCTCCATGCCCACCGTGCCCTGCCCCGCTATCACCAACTCGTGGTCGAACGGCGGGATAAAGACACGCCCCTCTTCCTCTGCTCGTTTCTTGGCATAGGCCTGACATGAACGTGTTTCAAAATTTTGGTGGGGGAAAGGAGAAGAGTGAGAAGGGAGGGAGGGCCTCCACTGGCGGAGGATCTCCATGCCCACCGTGCCCTGCCCCGCTATCACCAACTCGTGGTCGAACGGCGGGATGAACACTCGTCCCTCCTCCTCTGCTCGCTTCTTGGCATAGGCCTATTGGGATGGGAGGAAGTGAAGAAGGGGGGGAAGGATAGGGAAAGAGGGAGAACGATGAAGAAATGAGGGAATAAGATGGGTGAGTAAGATGGGGAGTGAACAGCAGAAACCCCACCAACGGAAAGGAGCATCTCAATGCCCACCATGCCCTGCCCTTCTACCTGTGACTACCAACTCCAAGACACAGGGCATCACCTCACCTGCGTCTCACCAGCCTCCAAATCACTGCGTCTCTTCAAATGAGTCCCCCGCCAGCACCACCTCTGCTCCCACCCGCTGCACTGCCCGTCCATCACTCAAGCTGCCCTTCCACTCCTCTCACTCACAGGCCCCCGACGTGACAAATAAGCTCCACCGCCCACACCAATCCCTCACCTGAGTCTCATCATATGAGTCCCCCACCAGCACCACCTCCGCTCCCAGCCGCTGCACTGCGCGCCACTTGATCTCTGGTGTTGTCACTGGCATCGCTATTATGGCACTGCATAGAGTCACACACGTGCAGTGAAAACGGGCGCGAATACAGCGGTGTGATAAGGAGGCGGTATACACTCACATGCGTGCAGTAGAGCATAAAACACAGTCACATGCATGCTATTACACGCGCGCAGGAAACGGAGAAATAGCAAGAAAGTGAACCACCCTGAACCACCCTGAACCACCCTGAATTACCCTGAAGACACCCAAAAGGCGTTCCACAAACCGGCTCAGAAGGCGTCCCAGACATCCAAAGAAGGCCCCACCTGCAGTGCAGCCTGGAGGCGGAAAGCGCCACCCCCTGCGCGTGGTTCCCCGCGGACGAGCAAATGACGCCCTTGGCGAGCTGCCGCGGCGTCAGGTGCGCCATCATGTTGTATGCGCCTCGCAGCTTGAACGAAAATACCGGCTGCGTGTCCTCCCGCTTCAGAAACACCCGGTTGCCGACCCTCTCGCTCAGCTTCGGCGCGAACTCCAGCGCGCTTTCGATCGCCACGTCATACACCCGCGATCTCAGGATCTGCCTCAGATACGCGTCCTTATCCACCGCCACGTCATCCGCCACGTGTCCCTTGGAATCCACTGGCAAGGGGTTGTTATCCCCGAAACCCCCCAAGAACCCCGACGGATAGGTCAGGGACTCGGGGGAAACTTTCATCAGCGCGGGGGGCTGCGCCTGTTGCGCCGGCTGCGCCTGGAGCTGCGCCGCTAGCTCCGCGCCGCTAGGAAGCGCGGCGCGGTCAGCGGTTTCGACGGCAGTGGCGACAGCGCGCGCAACAGCGGCAGCGCGGGGGGAGTCGGCGTCAAGCGTGGCGGCTTCCGCTGCGGTTTCGGGGAGGATGGCGCATGTGGGAGGAGGGGGGGCCTTGTCGATATCGGGTCGCTTGCTGTGACGAGCGAAGACTCGAAATCGTGATCGTTGATTACAGTTAAGGAGCGATCCGGACCGTCCAAAGCAGGAGCCGCCTGAAAGATTTACAGACATAACGCTGCTGGATGGTGAGGATACGGCTAGGAAGCTTCGTGAGGGAAAGCACGGAACGTCCTGGCGGGCGCTGGGTGCTGCGACGGGAGAGGAAGAATCGCTAGCTATGGTAACTACAAGTCGCTCATTTCGCACAGCTCTGCTGCGAGTGGCTGCAAGGGACCGTTTTAGCGGGATTCCGTGTCGAAACGAGTCGACGAAACGCATGCTTTCGCGAGAGGGGAAGCCGAGGCATGCGACCGCGTTACCAGCACCGAAGAACGACTGCGCAGCTGCCGACGAGTCGGATTTACTCTCTGCCACTTGCCCGAGCTGCACATGCACGCGAATAGCGGACGCCATAATGCAAAACCCAATAAAAGATGTAAGCTTTCGGCGACTGGTTCACGTGGATGCGCGCGCCGCCGCAGGGAACACAGCGGCCGTCGACGCTCAAAAGATCGAGCGACGGAGCCGCAACACAAACTACCAGGTGTTGCAGACAGGAAAGATGAGCTCATGGACAACTCGAAAAGGGTTGTGCTATGCAACGGTGACTAACATAAGGAGTCGCGGAGCAGGACGCGCGCGCGGTGATGTCAAGTTGACACGTTTGCGCGCGCGGTGATGACAGCATGACATGGTTGCGCGCGCGGGACTCCCTGGGGTAAGCAGTGGAGCAAAGGAAGGGCAGAGGAGGATTTCCTTGAGCGCTCCGCGCTTTACCTCCCCCCTTGCAACTGGTAACAATGTGTTTCCTGGGGGGAACGGGGAAGGGTGATTGGGTGTGTCTGCGCCCAACACCTTGTCAGCATGCTGGAATGATTGGTTTTGATTTGCGAAAGTTTTCTACGGTTGTGACTGATTGGCTGCTGTTGCGCGAAAGAATGCGCCGCGCTGGCTGTCTGGAGGAAATGCACAGTTGTCCGCGAGAATCCCCAAGTGCGGGGAAAACGACGGGCGCATGGTGCGGGACTTGTACGCAATACATAACTCCACTGACATCATTTTTCAATCAACATTTACCGTATTACCCGGGTATGGACCCCCCATAATTAGGACGTGGACCAGACCGGGTCTGATCGGCAGTGATCTGATCGGGTTGGATCTGATCGGGGCGACTCTGATCGGGGCGACTTTGATCAGAGCCGAAATTCCTCGAATATGATGGGATGGTGCATGGCAAGCACAAACACATTTCCCACCAGCTTCGGGCCAAATTTGGCGACAGCGAAAGGCATGAGCACTGCTCCAGCGATACCTGTGTCACCCTGTAATTTCGCAAAGGGAGACAGCAACGCTACGACGGCTCCAGAAACTTCTGACTTGGAAACCCAGAAACTGTATGCGCGTCCAGAAAGTTCTTGCAGTCGTGGAGGTAAGGCGAGGGCTACTCGAAACACAGACGAACACTGTAACTTTTCGCTGGCGTCGCATAGGGGTGCAACCCAACGCAATCAACTGATCGTGCGTGATTGTGTGTGATTGTGTTTGATTGGGGTGTTTGAGGCGGTTGATCGAGATGGGGCGATCAGCTGATCGCGATCAGCTGATTGCCCCCGATTGCCTGGAATTGGCCTTGGGGCTTCCTGGAAGTTATTGATCGCTTCTGATCGAGGCAATCAGAAGCGGTCTTGGCCACGTCCTTATAGACCCCTGGGTCGTTAAATGGGGGGGGTTCTAATGCTATGTGCACTTTTGTAATAGATCCCCCTTTTTCGTAACGAATTCGGATTAGACCCCCCGCACTGTATACACCTCTATTTTTAGCGAGAATGTAGGAAGGGACAACTTTCTGTAGCGAAATTTCACTGACTTGACTGCAGAATCTGACGCGCGAGTGCCTCGCGTCAGGCTGTGGTCAAAATTTCCCTGACTCAACATTGGAATTCTCGTTTCTGGGCCTGAAACACTGGTATTTTACATGACTTTCAAACTATAAATGCACATAGGATTAGACCCCGGGTCTATTAAATTTACACCCACTTAATAGACCCACCCCCCTTTTTTTCCCGGGGTAGGATTAGACCCCCGGGTTTATTACCCGGGTAAATACGGTAGCACAAACCAGCTGCTTTTAGCCTAGACTTTCCCCTTTGTTGATAGAATGCAACTTTTTAGCTGCTACCGTAGGTTAATGAAAGAATACCAACACTACCATTGCCTTACGTTGTTAGTCACTCAGTCATGTACAGCTATCGTAATAACTAATTGCTCGAATGAGCTTCTGCATCGGCTTGAAGAATCTGGAAGAGGTGAGTTCGGATAACCCAAAACTCCACAAACAGACACAGAAGCCTTCCAACACCAAGAGTCAACCCAACTGGAAGGGAGGTCAGTGCCGAAAATGCAACCATCCCAAGATGGTGCAATGGCCCGTGGTTGACTTTGCATGTATGCATGTGAGAGTGAAGTGAGAAACGAGTGTAGATGGTGTCGAAGGAAGAGCCAGAGAGGGAGGAAGTGCAGGCCGGCGATTGCCATGACTCCAGTAGGGCTGTGATCGGCCAGGAAGGATTTGGGAAAAATGGGGACAGGGAGGAGGCCGAGGAGGGTTGTTGGGCTAGCAGTGAAGAAAGAGAGAGTGAGAGAGTGATAATGAAAAGAAGCTGATGATGTGAGGTGGGGGGGGAAATTCATAACCATGTCAGCATAGAAAACCCATGACTCTGCTCATCCCACAAGCACAGCAGATAGCCTACATTCCAGCCCACAGCACAGTCCCATGTCACGTACGTTTTGAAGCCATTTCTCATAACCAGGGAGACCAGAAGTGGAGTGTCGCTCTTGCCACCCCACACCTCCTTCCAGTTGCCCCTCTCTTTTGCCCGCTCCTTCAAACCTCCTCCCTGCTCCACTTCTTCCCCATTCCCGCCGTGCTCCCGTCCTTGCCCCACTTGCTGCACGTCTCCTCCAACTTCCACCACCTCTTTCTGTCCCTCTTGCCCATGCCTTGCCTCCCCATTCCCTTTCTTGGCTGCTTGCCTGGGCGCTGGTGCTGTGGAGCGGTCACTAGAACGTGGTGGCTCAGTGCTACTTCTATGCGTGCTGGCGTGGGAGCAGGTGAACGTAAGCCACTCCACACATGGTACAAGCACGGCCGCTACTTGCAACATCTTTGCACTGATCAAGCCCCACACAGTTCCACCGACACTGTTCATGCCTGACACAGCGGCACCAACACTGTTCATGGCCAGCATGGCACTGTTCACGCCCAGCATGGCACTGTTCACGGCAGCCGCCCACATGGCGGTGCGCAGTGCGTTGTCCACAGCAACGTCCAGGATCGCACCAAACGCCGACACCTGGCGCAGGCGGCGAGCCACGATGCCATCCACACCGTCCAATGCCATGAGCAGATAGAGCAGCGCACACAGCAGCACAGGCATGGCATGGGTTGCAAGGGGGGAGGCGTACACATTGGGGTAAGCGGATGCATGTACATGAGCTATAGATGGGAGGGAAGAGGGTGGGGAGAGTGATGGCAGGTTGGTGGGGTGGGGTGACGAGAGGGGGAGGTAGAGGAGGAGGGCGAGGAGGAGAGCGATTCTCAGGTATCCAATGATGTTGGGCCAGAACAGCAGGACTCGGACCATTCCCTGCCTGCCACGTGTCCTGGACGCGTTGCTGTCACTCGTGACGTCATCCGGAGACGAAGGATCTTCAGAGGGACAACTTCTTTCGACCCTAACTGGTTCCTTAGAAACATCAACTGACCTATCCGTACAGTTACCGTCGCCGTCAACGTCACCGTCACTGTCACCGTCGTTACTGTCGCTGCCCTCCCTAAGATGACTACCATGATCAACACTTGGATTGGCTTCACTGCTGTTCCCATGATAGCTACACGGTGTCGCGACTACATCAGCTGTCCGCCTGTGAAGCGCGCTAGATCGCCAGCCGATGCCAGCCATCCCTTCTATTCCTCGATATAAGCTCTCCCCGAAATGTGCCACTCGAATCTCACTAAAACGCTGCATCCCACTTGATTTGCCAAGTTCCCGCACCGTTCTTCCGCGGCGAAATCCGTTTCTCCCCGCAAAACACGTTGCATCGGAGACGACTTTTGAGGCGCCTCAGAAATCCGACTTTTGAGGCGCCTCAGAAATCCGTTTCTCCCCGCAAAACACGTTGCATCGGAGACGTCCGCTGTAATGTCTCGGCGAAAGGCCCTGCAAGGCCGGACCGCCTCGCGGTGCGTTCTAGCAGGCCGTAGCCGCGTTCCGGACGAAGCTGCTATTGGAGAGTTGAAAGCGGGAGTCGGCAAAGCCAGAGCATGCTGTACGGGGCAGCCTCGAAACATTTCTGTGACGCGCGCCTTTCCCGTTGCCCGAAGTCTTGTACCATGCGCGCCTTTCAGCTGACCAGTCAGTGTACAGGTGATGCCCACCCCATGCACGCGAATTTGCTCTGCACCGGATGGAAACGCTGCACCCGAGGTTTTTTCCCCAGCCAGTTGCACCCACGTTACAAGCACGTCGCGCAAGCTGTAGTGATTATGAACCACAAGTAACGAACAGACCGTGGTCATACTGAAGAGACTGAAGTCAAAATGTCAACGGATAAGGTTACAGATCCTTTATATAAGCACCTGCGAGTCCTTTTTAGCTAGCTGCGAATTGACGAAACTTTTGCGAAATTCACGATACAGCTCATATGCCCCCATCACAAGGCAACCGGGAGGGGCTCAATCAGGCATCATGTGTACTTGGATCACATTCAGATCTCCCCTCCCCTCCCCAGTGAATTCTGCTTCGTTAATGCATACGTCTCGATAACCGGACAACATGTATTCGGATTTCGTTGTACGAGTCACGGACAGGACATATGCTTTCATCTGTAACGATCCTGATTGTATGGAAAATGCTTTGCGCGCGGTAACAGTGCGCGATCGGGGGGGAGATAGATTCGGTCACTGCACTGAAACCTCGCGTTATGCCTTTTAAACGGTACACAACCGTTTACAACCGCGTTAATTAACGACCCTGAGGCGATCGAATCTCCACTCTTACCGCGTCCTAATTTCGCTGCCTTACAGCTTGGCTGCCAGATCCAACAGACCTCAGGGCAAATCGACACGTACCAAGTTCAGCAGCCAATGGGCGGCCAGAAAATCCACACGGGCCACCGTCGTTTATTTAATTCCCGTTCAGTAACTCACTGCCTCAACACCTATCCCTGAGCCTGCCCGGTTTTCCCAACCTGCCCGACCCGTGTGTAACCACCAACTCTGTCGCACTTTCAGCCAATCAACCACTCGTTCTAGCTTGCCCGCCGGTCGCACTTTACATGCACGCGCGCCGCCGACAGCTGCCCTGTTGCCCCTAATGCTCCCTATTGCTTCCTGCGTTACTTCGTTGATGCGAGGCGAGGACGGGCAGGCAGAACAGAATAAGTTAGTTGCCAGCCGTCCGCACGCCAGCATAGGCACACCCTCTTGCATGACCTGTATTACCATAAGAAGGTGAACGGGGACGCTTCTTGCACGAGCGGAGTCGTACGGTGGCGTGCGATCAACGTCACGCACGCATGCGTGCTGACAAGGCAAGCTACTCCAGTTCGACTTTAATTCAGGCGGCTCGAGGTTATCAGCGTCAAATAGTTGCGAGATGGGCGAGGAAGTCGTTGACGTGTGGGACCGCAGTGTGCCATCGACTCACTCGTCGTGTATAAGAGTATGTAGAACCAGTCGGCTAATTTAGTCGGGCACGCGACCGAGACCGAGGCATAGGCGAAGCGAGTACCACTAGGGCTCCTAGCACAAGACGCCACTTCGATTTCCTTTTCGCCTCGCGCCGAGTTCCTTCCTCTTCGTACCTTTTGTCGTTGCGCCTTCCGCGCCTCCCGCCTTGTTTTTGCGCGGCCTCTCCGACGTCCCCCATCCGGGCCTTTCCCCCTCTCCGCGTTCTCGAATCTGCGCTGATCTGCTTCACGCGTCCCGTTCCCCCGCTCCCCGCTGCCCGCCTTGCCCCGTTATTGCGCCATGGCGCGGAGCTGGATGGTCGGCGGAACTGCAGTGGCGGCGCTGGCGTCCGTTTTGGCGGCGTGCGCCACCGCGCTGCACGCGAGTGGCGGAAACATGGGGTGAGGCAGGTGCATGGGGACTTTCTTTGAGGCGCATAAAAAATGAACATGGGTTGAGGCAGGTGTTTACGGGGACCTGATTGGAGGAATGGGAATGGGGCTTTCAGTTAAGCTCTACCCCTCAGAAATGATCCGGAATTCGTACTCACAAACATCTGCGATCAGGCGACCATGTGCCACGTCACCTCCCGTTCTTTCCCCCCAGGCTGCACCCCATGCCGCGCATCTTCCCCTTCCTCTGCCCCTGCAAGGACCAGCTTTAATGCGCCTCATACATAGCAGCAAACCCCTCCCCCCACGCCCCACCTTCCCCGCTTCCCCCCCCCCCCCCCACTTTTCCTTCCCCTCCCTCTTTCGCCCCCCAGGCTGCACCCCATGCCGCGCATCTTCCCCTTCCTCTGCCAATGCGAGGACGAGCATGGCGTGCTGGACGAGATTGAGATCTCAAGTATTACGATAACCCTCCTCCCGTCCTCCTCCCCCTCTCTCCTTTCCCCCCAGGCTGCACCCCATGCCGCGCATCTTCCCCTTCCTCTGCTCCTGCGAGGACGAGCACGGGGTGCTGGACGAGGGCATTGCGCGCTGCCAGCTCGCCAGGTGAAGGGGAGGGGGGTGGGAGGAGGGGGGGGGGATGAAATGGGGGATGAAATGCAGCAGGAGGCAGCAGCAGACGAGCACGGCGTGCTGGACGAGGGCATTGCGCGCTGCCAGCTCGCCAGGTGCGGAAGGAAGGGGGCTGGGAAGAAGGGAAAAAGGGGGAGGGAGGGGAGGATGGGGGAACGTGCAGCAAGAATGTGCAGGAAGGGCAGCAGAGGACGAGAGCATGAGGGAGATGATGATGGGGGAGATGATGGGGGGATGAGGCGCGAGCACGGCGTGCTGGACGAGGGTATTGCGCGCTGCCAGCTCGCCAGGTGGGGTGTGTGAAGGGGGGGGGGGGGGGGGGGGTGGGGGGAGGGGGAGATGGGGGAGATGATGGGGGGATGAGGCGCGAGCATGGCGTGCTGGACGAGCGCATTGCGCGCTGCCAGCTCGCCAGGTGGTGGGGGGGGGGGGAGGGAGGGGAAGGGAGGGGGAGCGAGCGGTAGTGGGGTGAAGAGAGCATGAGGAGAGAAGAGGACGAGCATGGCGTGCTGGACGAGCGCATTGCCCGCTGCCAGCTAGCCAGGTGGGGAGGGGGGAGAAAGGAAGGGGGAAGAGGGGAAAGGGGGGGGGGTCTCAAAACATCTCTTTTATCACGAGAGAGTGGTGGGAACCAGGCGGGGCAGAGGAAGAAAATGCACTCTTCCCCCCACTACCGCTCTCTCTCCCCCCTCCCGTCTCAAAACATCTCTGCCTCGCCTGTTTCCCACCACTCTCTCTCCTCCAGCGGTTTCCTCATAGCTCTAGTCTAGCCTACTTCTCGATCCCCTTGGAGCTTCTGTACTCCTTCCTGCGCTCTCAAGTCGTCCAACCCCTGCTACCTCCTCCCCCTTCCCTCGTCCGTCTCAATGCACTACCCTCCCTCCCCACCCTCTCGTACCCAGCGATTTCCTCATAGCTCTCACCTACTTCTCCATCCCTCTCGAGCTAGTCTACTTCTTCCTGCGCGCCAAGCTCTTACAACGTCCCCTCCCTCCCCCTTTAATGCATCCCCTGTGCATCCCCTGTGCATCCCCTGTGCATCCCCTGTGCATCCATCCTCTACCCTCCCTCTCTGCCTCGTCTTCCCATTGCAGCGATTTCCTCATAGCCCTCGCCTACTTCTCCATACCCTTGGAGCTAGTCTATTTCTTCCTGCGAGCCAAGGTCTTCCCCCACCGCTGGGTATTGCTGCAGTTTGGCCTCTTCATCGTGCTCTGCGGTGAGCTTAATAGCACACCCTCTTTGCGCTGCAGTGAGCCGCCTTGCTTCCCCTCGTTGCTCTGTGGTGAGTGAGCCTTGCACCCTTGAGTTTTGAATCGACTCAAAGGTCTTCCCCCACCGCTGGGTGCTGCTGCAGTTCGGCCTCTTCATCGTACTCTGCGGTGAGCCTCCCTGCGCCCTCTGCACTGCGATTATCCCCGCTATGCCCCCTCTCTGTTGCACCCTTGTCGTTGTCGCTCGCTTGCTTCAGTCGCTGGGTGCTGCTGCAGTTTGGCCGCTTCCTCCTCCTCTGTGGTGAGCCACGTGCATGATGTAACCTTTCCCCGTCACTGTCCCGCAGTTGTTTGGGTTGCTAGTGTTACTGTAGTGAGTAGTGACCCCGCTTCATTGTGCTCTGCGCTACTCACAGTGAGTAGTGACCCCGCTTCATTGTGCTCTGCGCTACTCACAGTGAGTAGTGACCCCGCTTCATTGTGCTCTGCGCTACTCACAGTGAGTAGTGACCCCGCTTCATTGTGCTCTGCGCTAATCACAGTGAGTAGTGACCACGCTTCATTGTGCTCTGCGCTACTCACAGTGAGTAGTGACCCCGCTTCATTGTGCTCTGCGCTACTCACAGTGAGTAGTGACCCCGCTTCATTGTGCTCTGCGCTACTCACAGTGAGTAGTGACCCCGCTTCATTGTGCTCTGCGCTACTCACAGTGAGTAGTGACCCCGCTTCATTGTGCTCTGAGCTACTCACAGTGAGCAGTGACCCTGCTTCATTGTGCTCTGCGCTACTCACAGTGAGTAGTGACCCCGCTTCATTGTGCTCTGCGCTACTCACAGTGAGTAGTGACTGTCAGAATATTATGCTCTGATAGCATGTCGGAATAGTAGGTATAGTGAGAGGCCATAGCTAGGAGAACCCTAGCTAGGCAAGAGAGAATTGAACGGAAGAGAGGATTTGCACTAGCTGCCGCTGAGGGGGGTGGTGTGTGGGAGCCGAGGGTTTAGGGTTTAAGGGGGGTGCCGTGGGAATGGAGCTAGGGTTTCAGCAGTGGGTGTGTGGGGGGTGTGTGGGGCAGTTGGAGGAGGTTGAGCGGAGGTTGCCGTCGTGTCGTCCGCAGCACCTGTATTCCGGGGCCTTTCTCCTCCCGGTAGCTCAGAGAGCCGGTTGCACCTGTCGCCCGTGGGTCCGTTGCTACTGTCGCTGGCTGATCAGTTGCAGAGCCTGTTACTCCTGTATTCCGGGGCCTTTCTCCTCCCGGTAGCCACCAGCGTTGCACCAGAGCCGTCTGTTGCCCGAGTGTCTGCAGCTTCAGTCGTCGCCTCCACTCTTCTCTCATCTCACCAGCCCTCCTCCTCCTCGCTTGCCCTCTGTGACAGCTTTAGCTTTACCCATAATTGTGAACTTTAAACTTTTGCTTCTTGTTCATGTGCTCAGAATGTGTGGTGACATCGTGATCCACCCTGAGCTTGTACTGCTTTGCTTGCTGTGCTGATTACACCCCACTTTGGCTATGGGGGTGTGTCAGAATATTATGCTCTAGCCTGCAGTGGGGTGCTCTATAGCGAGTACAGCCCTTCTAGGGTTAGCTATTTGTACCACCGTTGTTGCTAGTGCAAAACCTCTCTTCCGTTCAATTCTCTCTTGCCTAGCTAGGGTTCTCCTAGCTATGGCCTCTCACTATACCTACTATTCCGACAGTGACCCCGCTTCATTGTGCTCCGCGCTACTCACAGTGAGTAGTGACCCTGCTTCATTGTGCTCTGCGCTACTCACAGTGAGTAGTGACCCCGCTTCATTGTGCTCTGCGCTACTCACAGTGAGTAGTGACCCTGCTTCATTGTGCTCTGCGCTACTCACAGTGAGTAGTGAACCCGCTTCATTGTGCTCTGCGCTACTCACAGTGAGTAGTGACCCTGCTTCATTGTGCTCTGCGCTACTCACAGTGAGTAGTGAACCCGCTTCATTGTGCTCTGCGCTAATCACAGTGAGTAGTGACCCCGCTTCATTGTGCTCTGCGCTACTCACAGTGAGTAGTGACCCCGCTTCATTGTGCTCTGCGCTACTCACAGTGAGTAGTGACCCCGCTTCATTGTGCTCTGCGCTACTCACAGTGAGTAGTGAACCCGCTTCATTGTGCTCTGAGCTACTCACAGTGAGTAGTGACCCCGCTTCATTGTGCTCTGCGCTAATCACAGTGAGTAGTGACCCCGCTTCATTGTGCTCTGCGCTACTCACAGTGAGTAGTGACCCTGCTTCATTGTGCTCTGCGCTACTCACAGTGAGTAGTGAACCCGCTTTTTTGTGCTCTGCGCTAATCACAGTGAGTAGTGACCCCGCTTCATTGTGCTCTGCGCTACTCACAGTGAGTAGTGACCCCGCTTCATTGTGCTCTGCGCTACTCACAGTGAGTAGTGACCCCGCTTCATTGTGCTCTGCGCTACTCACAGTGAGTAGTGACCCCGCTTCATTGTGCTCTGCGCTTCTCACAGTGATTAGTGACCCCGCTTCATTGTGCTCTGCGCTACTCACAGTGAGTAGTGACCCCGCTTCATTGTGCTCTGCGCTACTCACAGTGAGTAGTGACCCTGCTTCATTGTGCTCTGCGCTACTCACAGTGAGTAGTGACCCCGCTTCATTGTGCTCTGCGCTACTCACAGTGAGTAGTGACCCCGCTTCATTGTGCTCTGCGCTACTCACAGTGAGTAGTGACCCCGCTTCATTGTGCTCTGCGCTACTCACAGTGAGTAGTGACCCCGCTTCATTGTGCTCTGCGCTACTCACAGTGAGTAGTGACCCTGCTTCATTGTGCTCTGCGCTACTCACAGTGAGTAGTGAACCCGCTTCATTGTGCTCTGCGCTACTCACAGTGAGTAGTGACCCTGCTTCATTGTGCTCTGCGCTACTCACAGTGAGTAGTGAACCCGCTTCATTGTGCTCTGCGCTAATCACAGTGAGTAGTGACCCCGCTTCATTGTGCTCTGCGCTACTCACAGTGAGTAGTGACCCCGCTTCATTGTGCTCTGCGCTACTCACAGTGAGTAGTGACCCCGCTTCATTGTGCTCTGCGCTACTCACAGTGAGTAGTGACCCCGCTTCATTGTGCTCTGCGCTACTCACAGTGAGTAGTGACCCCGCTTCATTGTGCTCTGCGCTACTCACAGTGAGTAGTGACCCCGCTTCATTGTGCTCTGAGCTACTCACAGTGAGTAGTGACCCCGCTTCATTGTGCTCTGCGCTAATCACAGTGAGTAGTGACCCCGCTTCATTGTGCTCTGCGCTACTCACAGTGAGTAGTGACCCTGCTTCATTGTGCTCTGCGCTACTCACAGTGAGTAGTGACCCCGCTTCATTGTGCTCTGCGCTAATCACAGTGAGTAGTGACCCCGCTTCATTGTGCTCTGCGCTACTCACAGTGAGTAGTGACCCCGCTTCATTGTGCTCTGCGCTACCACAGTGAGTAGTGACCCCGCTTCATTGTGCTCTGCGCTACTCACAGTGAGTAGTGACCCCGCTTCATTGTGCTCTGCGCTTCTCACAGTGATTAGTGACCCCGCTTCATTGTGCTCTGCGCTACTCACAGTGAGTAGTGACCCCGCTTGATTGTGCTCTGCGCTACTCACAGTGAGTAGTGACCCCGCTTCATTGTGCTCTGCGCTACTCACAGTGAGTAGTGACCCCGCTTCATTGTGCTCTGCGCTACTCACAGTGAGTAGTGACCCCGCTTCATTGTGCTCTGCGCTACTCACAGTGAGTAGTGACCCTGCTTCATTGTGCTCTGCGCTACTCACAGTGAGTAGTGACCCCGCTTCATTGTGCTCTGCGCTACTCACAGTGAGTAGTGACCCTGCTTCATTGTGCTCTGCGCTACTCACAGTGAGTAGTGAACCCGCTTCATTGTGCTCTGCGCTAATCACAGTGAGTAGTGACCCCGCTTCATTGTGCTCTGCGCTACTCACAGTGAGTAGTGAACCCGCTTCATTGTGCTCTGCGCTACTCACAGTGAGTAGTGACCCCGCTTCATTGTGCTCTGCGCTACTCACAGTGAGTAGTGACCCCGCTTCATTGTGCTCTGCGCTACTCACAGTGAGTAGTGACCCCGCTTCATTGTGCTCTGCGCTACTCACAGTGAGTAGTGACCCCGCTTCATTGTGCTCTGCGCTACTCACAGTGAGTAGTGACCCCGCTTCATTGTGCTCTGCGCTACTCACAGTGAGTAGTGACCCTGCTTCATTGTGCTCTGCGCTACTCACAGTGAGTAGTGACCCTGCTTCATTGTGCTCTGCGCTACTCACAGTGAGTAGTGACCCCGCTTCATTGTGCTCTGCGCTACTCAGTTCCATTGCCTCTCTCTCCCCCGTCACTCTCCTCCTCTCCCAGGTCTGACCCATCTGGTCAACATGTGGACGTACGGCCCTCACCCCAGCGCAGTGGCACTGCTGCAAACAGTGCTCAAAGTGCTCTGTGCGGCTGTCTCCTGTGCCACGGCCTTCCTGCTCATCACCATCATCCCTGCTCTGCTCAACGTCAAGGTAGGAGCGCGGTTTCAAGGTGTGCTGTGCGGTGCTCCGCAATTCTATGCGGCTGTCTCCTGTGCCACGGCCTTCCTCGTCACCATCATCCCCGCTCTGCTCAACGTCAAGTTGTGTTGCCCTGTGCTCGCGCATCAGCTACAGCAGGTGCAAGTTCCATAGAGGACACTAAAGATGCTCTGTAGGCCTGCTGCTGTCATCCGTTCCACCTCGCATTCCCCCTCCATGGGGCACACTCCTCAAAGTGCACGTTCCTACACACAGTCTTGCAGGTCCGAGAGTTGGTCTTGCAGCACAAGGCGGCACAGCTAGACAGGGAGATGAACGTGATGAGGCGCAAGGAGGAGGTGGGACGGCACGTGCGCATGCTGACATACGAGATCAGGCAGTCACTGGACCGCCACACCCTCCTCAACACCATTCTCGTGTGGCCCATGTGGAGTGTATGCCTCGGATTTCTCACATTCATTCCCCCACGCATTCCCCCACGCGCTCCCCCACTCCCTGCCAGGTCCGAGAGTTGTTCCTGCAGCATAAAGCAGCCCAGCTTGACAGAGAGATGGACGTGATGAGGCGCAAGGAGGAGGTGGGACGGCACGTGCGCATGCTGACATACGAGATCAGGCAGTCACTGGACCGCCACACCCTCCTCAACACCATTCTCGTGTGGCCCATGTGGAGTGTATGCCTCGGATTTCTCACATTCATTCCCCCACGCATTCCCCCACGCGCTCCCCCACTCCCTGCCAGGTCCGAGAGTTGTTCCTGCAGCATAAAGCAGCCCAGCTTGACAGAGAGATGGACGTGATGAGGCGCAAGGAGGAGGTGGGACGGCACGTGCGCATGCTGACATACGAGATCAGGCAGTCACTGGACCGCCACACCCTCCTCAACACCATTCTCGTGTGGCCCATGTGGAGTGTATGCCTCGGATTTCTCACATTCATTCCCCCACGCATTCCCCCACGCGCTCCCCCACTCCCTGCCAGGTCCGAGAGTTGTTCCTGCAGCATAAAGCAGCCCAGCTTGACAGAGAGATGGACGTGATGAGGCGCAAGGAGGAGGTGGGACGGCACGTGCGCATGCTGACATACGAGATCAGGCAGTCACTGGACCGCCACACCCTCCTCAACACCATTCTCGTGTGGCCCATGTGGAGTGTATGCCTCGGATTTCTCACATTCATTCCCCCACGCATTCCCCCACGCGCTCCCCCACTCCCTGCCAGGTCCGAGAGTTGTTCCTGCAGCATAAAGCAGCCCAGCTTGACAGAGAGATGGACGTGATGAGGCGCAAGGAGGAGGTGGGGCGGCACGTGCGCATGCTGACATACGAGATCAGGCAGTCACTGGACCGCCACACCCTCCTCAACACCATTCTCGTGTGGCCCATGTGGAGTGTATGCCTCGGATTTCTCACATTCATTCCCCCACGCATTCCCCCACGCGCTCCCCCACTCCCTGCCAGGTCCGAGAGTTGTTCCTGCAGCATAAAGCAGCCCAGCTTGACAGAGAGATGGACGTGATGAGGCGCAAGGAGGAGGTGGGGCGGCACGTGCGCATGCTGACATACGAGATCAGGCAGTCACTGGACCGCCACACCCTCCTCAACACCATTCTCGTGTGGCCCATGTGGAGTGTATGCCTCGGATTTCTCACATTCATTCCCCCACGCATTCCCCCACGCGCTCCCCCACTCCCTGCCAGGTCCGAGAGTTGTTCCTGCAGCATAAAGCAGCCCAGCTTGACAGAGAGATGGACGTGATGAGGCGCAAGGAGGAGGTGGGGCGGCACGTGCGCATGCTGACATACGAGATCAGGCAGTCACTGGACCGCCACACCCTCCTCAACACCATTCTCGTGTGGCCCATGTGGAGTGTATGCCTCGGATTTCTCACATTCATTCCCCCACGCATTCCCCCACGCGCTCCCCCACTCCCTGCCAGGTCCGAGAGTTGTTCCTGCAGCATAAAGCAGCCCAGCTTGACAGAGAGATGGACGTGATGAGGCGCAAGGAGGAGGTGGGGCGGCACGTGCGCATGCTGACATACGAGATCAGGCAGTCACTGGACCGCCACACCCTCCTCAACACCATTCTCGTGTGGCCCATGTGGAGTGTATGCCTCGGATTTCTCACATTCATTCCCCCACGCATTCCCCCACGCGCTCCCCCACTCCCTGCCAGGTCCGAGAGTTGTTCCTGCAGCATAAAGCAGCCCAGCTTGACAGAGAGATGGACGTGATGAGGCGCAAGGAGGAGGTGGGGCGGCACGTGCGCATGCTGACATACGAGATCAGGCAGTCACTGGACCGCCACACCCTCCTCAACACCACCCTGGTGGAGCTCGCCCAGGCGCTCATGCTGGAGAACTGCACCATCTGGATGCCGCACCCTTGTGAGTGTCGCCAACCCTAGTGCGTGTGTGGGTAGACTCTTGCTTGATGATGGGTGGGGAGACCCTCTTGCTTGATGATGGGTGGGGAGACCCTCTTGCTTGATGATGGGTGGGGAGACCCTCTTGCTTGATGATGGGTGGGGAGACCCTCTTGCTTGATGATGGGTGGGGAGACCCTCTTGCTTGATGATGGGTGGGGAGACCCTCTTGCTTGATGATGGGTGGGGAGACCCTCTTGCTTGATGATGGCCCAGGCGCTCATGCTTGAGAACTGCACCATCTGGATGCTGCACCCCTGTGAGTGACGGCCGTGAGTGCTGTTAACACTGGGTGACGGTCCATATTGTGCCTGTGCCTGTGCCTGTGCCTGTGCCGGTGCCGGTGCCGGTGCCTGTGCCTGTGCCTGTGCCTGTGCCTGTGCCTGTGCCTGTGCCTGTGCCTGTGCCTGTGCCTGTGCCGGTGCTTGCTCAAGGATCTCCCCAGGCGCTCATGCTGGAGAACTGCACCATCTGGATGCCGCACGCCTGTGAGGAGCGGCTGTGGGTGCTGTTGCTTGTCAGTGCTGTTACCCGTGAGAGTCGTTGTGGTTGTGCTATAACACTTTCTTTCCAACTCCCCTTTCCACTTCCCCTCTCTCCAGCCGGTTCCCATCTGGAGTTGACACACGAGTTGGAGAGGCGGCTAGTGCAAGCACCAGTGCTCGTCCCGCTCTCCGACCCCAACAGTCCAGTCGCTCATCCACACGCCCCGCGCCCTCCGCATCTCCCCCTTCCCCCCCTCTCTCCCATACCAGCCGGCTCCTATTTGGAGTTGACACACGAGTTGGAGAGGCGGCTAGTGCAAGCCCCAGTGCTGGTCCCGCTCTCCGACCCCACCGTGCAATCCCTAATCCACACACCCCGCGCCCTCCGCATCTCCCCCACCTCCTTCATCGGCCGCGCCTCTGCCTCCCATACCGCGCACAGCACCTCCCTTGCTGCCGTGCGCCTGCCGATACTGCCTCTCGAAGCCATGGCTGATGCTGCTGCTGCTGCCGATACTGCTGCTGCGGCCGCGGCAGCGAGGGCGGCGGTGGGTGCGGGTGCGGTGGAAAAAGGTTGTGAGGATGTGAGTGGGAGTGGAGGAGAAAGCAGTCCGTTGCTTGGTCGTGGTGGTGGTGATGGTGGTGCAGCGGCAGGAGGAGGGGAGGGTGGGAGTGGCGAGGGAGGCGAGGAGAGGGTAGGGGGAGTGGCGCCGGTGTATGGACTCATGGTGCTCGTGCTGCATGGCGATGCTAGAAGGTGAGGAAGAGGAGGTGAGGATGGGTGGATGTTTGGGCAACTAGTTGACGCAACAAATCGACGCAACTAGCCGACTGAAAAGCCTGTGTATGTATGGGCTCATGGTGCTCGTGCTGCATGGGGATGCTAGAAGGTGAGGGGGAAGTGGTTCTCTCACATGCTGCAGTGCTGGAGGAGGAGACGCCTTAGCTCCATACCTCTGCTCTGCTGCACTCTCCTCTCCTGTGCTCCCCTCACTTCCCTTGCTCTCGCCTCACCCTCCATTGCAGGCAGTGGAAGGCGCACGAGGTGGAGATGGTGGAGGTGGTGGCGGATCAGGTGGCTGTGGGGAAGAGACCCCTTAGCACTACTTTAATCCCCTCACCTCCGTTCCTCTCTCCTCTTATCACTCACCAGGCAGTGGAAGGCGCACGAGGTGGAGATGGTGGAGGTGGTGGCGGACCAGGTGGCAGTGGCGCTCTCACATGCAGCAGTGCTGGAGGAGACGCAGGTGAGGCAGGATGGAGGGAAGGCAGGTGAGGGGTGATGGAGGAGATCAGTTGGGTTTTCAGGCTCATGTCACAGACCAAGTGGCGTGGCAGTGGCTCTCTCACATGCAGCAGTGCTGGAGGAGACGCAGGTGAGGGGCCATGAAGGTGACTTTTGAGTCGACTCAAGAGTCACCTTGAAGGAGGTGATTAGTTGTGTTTCCCGACCTAGTGCAAGGTGAATGGGGGATGCAGGTAGATGGGGGATGCAGGTGGATGAGGGATGCAGGTGGATAATGGATTGTAGTGCGGGGCAGGGGAAAACGCTCGAGGGGGAACTGCAAAGAGCAACCTGATCTTTCTATTTTGATCTTTGCACTCGCTTCCCTCCCTCTCCTCTCTCCTCCCAACCAGCGGCGAAGGGACGAGTTGGAGGAGAAGAACAGAAACTCTGCAGGCAGTGCGGCAGAGAGCAGAGGTGGCAGTGATGGCAAGAAGAAACCGTTTTCATTTCCCTTCTTCCCGCCCTTATCGTCCCTCTCCCTCTCCTCTACCCCGCTCCCCCCAACCAGCGGCGAAGGGACGAGTTGGAGGAGAAGAACCGAACGCTGCAGGCAGCGCGGCAGAGAGCAGAGGTGGCAGTGATGGCAAGAAACGACTTCCTGGCCGTGATGAATCACGAGATGCGCACTCCGCTGCACTCCATCACCGCTCTCGCCTCCATTCTCAATGTAAGCACACTGTGCCAGAGCATGCGGCATGCGTGCTGTTGACATGACTTGAAGTCAGCGCAGTGATGAACCATGAGATGCGCACTCCCCTGCACTCCATCACCGCTCTCGCCTCCATTCTCAATGTAAGCACACTGTGTTGGCAGGCTGCATGTTGTGCTGTTGACACCACTTGCAGTCAGCACAGGGATGCACCATCATATGTGCACCCCCTGCCCGGCATTACTCAATGTGAGCGCATTCAGCTTGCTGGCACTGATGGGCATGAGATGGGTTGATAGTGGTGACCGTTCCTTCTCAGCCAAGTCAGCATTCACCGTTTCACACCTCCACTGCACTCCATTCCCTCCAGGAGGAGGACCTCACACCAGAGCAAGCACCCATGGTGGCGACTGTGCTGCGCAGTGCGTCCCTGCTCACTTCCCTCATCACTGACGTGCTCGACTTCAGCCGACAGGAGGAGAGGTGCGGAATGTCTGTGACCTTTTCAGTCTGTTCTGTGCTCCGCTGTGCTGTGGTCCGCTCTGCTCTGCTCTGCTCTGCTCTGCTCTGCTGTGCTGTGCTGCTCTGTGCTGTGCAGGGCTGTGCAGGGCTGTGCAGGGCTGTGCAGGGCTGTGCAGGGCTGTGCAGGGCTGTGCAGGGCTGTGCAGGGCTGTGCAGGGCTGTGCAGGGCTGTGCAGGGCTGTGCAGGGCTGTGCAGGGCTGTGCAGGGCCGTGCAGGGCTGTGCTGTGTGAAAACACGGAGAAGTGGCGCCCGTGTCAAGTAGACCTGTTGATATGCTTGTCTGCTCCCTCCAAGAGCCCCTGTTTTCCTCCTCTTTCAGCTCCATTCCTTCCGTTTCCATTGCTCCTCACCCTCCGTCCTTCCTATGGGAGTTCTTACCTCAACCCCTCAGTCTGCATCTGGAGAAGCGTCCCTTTGACCTACACAAGCTGTGAGAAGAAGCCGGGAAGCTGGCATGGCCGCTGGTGCGGTCCGCTTAATCCCGCCAGTTCTTGCCTTTCTTAATCAGCTCAACGTCCTCCCTCCCTCCATCTCCTTTTTCGGAATTTTTTCCTCACCCTCCTCTATGACCCCAGTTGACTTTTGAGTCGACTCAAAAGTCAGCCCTCCCTCCATCTCCCTTTTTCCGAATCCTTTCCTCACCCTCCTCTATGACCCCAGTCTGCATCTGGAGAAGCGACCCTTTGACCTGCATAAGCTGTGCCGAGAAGCCGGCAAGCTGGCGTGGCCGCTGGTGCGGTCCAAGGGGCTGCGGTTCTCACTGGAGGTGGCGGGTGTGGTGCCGCGATACGTGGTGGGCGATGAGAAGAGGCTGCTGCGGCTCATGCTGCACCTCATTGGGCGAGCTGTGAAGAAGACTGACGAGGTGAGCGGGAGAGGGGTGGGTTGGGTGGGCAGTCTGGTTGCTGGTGTGTGCTTCAGTGGTGCCTCGGTGTGTGGTGGGCGATGAGAAGCTGCTGCTGCGCCTCATGCTGCACCTCATCGGGCGAGCTGTGAAGAAGACTGACGAGGTGAGGTGGGGTGGGGAGGAAAGTGGGGAGGAAGGGGGGGAACTGTGGGGTGTGAATTGGTGTATCAGTGTTTGATGAGCGGGCCATTTTAAACCGTCCTTCTCCTCTTTCCCTTCCTCTTCTGGCGCCTGCACTCTGTCTCTCAAACCCTTCCTCCCCCACACCACACGCCCCCACTCCACCCCCGCTTTCTCGACTCCTCTCTCCCAAGCAGGGCTTTGTGTCCGTGCGGGTATCAGTGGACGATGGGAGGACCCCCCGCCCCCACTCCTCCCAGTCCTCCTCCACTGCCGGTGATGGCCCTGCCAGTTCTTCCCTCCCTGCTGCTGCTGCTGCAGCTGCCGCGGCAGGCGAGAATTCGCTTGGCCTCCAGCCACACACTCCATGGGAGGTAGGAGCTGCTCCTTTGAGTCGACTCAAAAGTGTCGTGTGCCATTGGAACGAGGTGACTTTTGAGTCGACTCAAAAGTCAATTCGCTTGGCCTCCAGCCACACACGCCATGGGAGGTAGGAGCTGCTCCTCTGTTGATTTGAACCAACCGTATTGCTGCTGTTGTCTCAAGTCCCCAACCATTGCCGTTGCAAGAACCGATGTTCCACAGATGTGGCACCTTATCAAGCCCATTTCCCTCTTTGCAACTGTTGCTGGGCCAGGACTTGGTGAATATCCTTGTGGACTCGGATTGCAATGCAACCTCTGATGATTTTAGAGTCAACTTAAGTTCTTCCCCTTGCTCGCCCAACCCTCTCAACCTTCAATGCCCAATCCTCCCTTCCCGCTCTGCAGTTGCTGCTGGGCCAAGACCTGGTGAACATCCGTGTAGATATCAAGGACTCTGGGTGCGGCCTGACAGCCATGGAGTTTAAACAGCACCAGGCATTGCTGCTGCAGCAGCAAAGAGCGAGTGATGCTGATGGGGAGAGTGGAGCAGGAGGAGGAGGATCAGGAGTAGGCGAGGGAGAGGCAAGCGGAGTGGAGGGAATTGGGGAAGGGAGGAAGGGAGGGACGATGCTAGGGTTCGAAATCTGCCAGAAGTTTGTGCAGCTGATGGGGGGGTACATATGGATTGAGAGCGGTGGGGAGGGGTTGGGGGCGACGGTGACGTTTGTGGTGCGGTTGGTGCTGGATCGAACCAAGAGGCAGAATTTAGGGTTTAGGGAGAGGGGGGGGCGGGTTTCTAGCAGCAGGGCGAGGAGGAGAGGTAGAAGGGCTGGTCTTGATGGGATTGGTCGAGGAGATGAGAGGAGCAATGGACTATTGTGGAACAGTGGGTTTGATGGTGCTGGCGATGGTGTGGGTGGGGAGGAGGGCAGGGGAGGGGGGACGAGGAAGGGTGGTGAGGAGTATTCGTACTTGGATGGGGATGATGATGATGACGAAGACGAGGAAGATGAGGAGGATGAGGATGATGATGAGGATTCAACATTTAGTGACAGCACGGTTTCGTCGATGGATTCTTATGTACAGGAGCTTGAAGGAGTGCATGTGCTGGTGAGTGCATGGATGTGTGATTGGATGTGTGTGCATGTAATCATGTATGCATGCATGCGTGTATGTCCTCTCCTTAACCTGCTATCTTGTGACCTGTTCGCCCCTTCGTCACACGGTATCCCCCACCCTTCCATCCTTCTCCGCCCTCGTTCCTTCGCTACCCCCTTCCATCCCTCTCCTCCTCAATCTCCCTTGCGACTTTTGAGACGTCTCAAAAGTCGCTACCCCCTTCCATCCCTCTCCTCATCAATCTCGCTTGCGCCTTCCTTCCTCCTCTCCCCCCCCCGCCGATCCCCTCCTCCCCATCACTCTTCTCTCTTCCGCAGCTAGTGGAGGACAACGTGGCGAATCGCATCGCGACACATCAGATGCTGCTGACGCTGCGGTGCCACGTCAGCAGTGTGGGCAGTGCGCAGGAGTGCCAGATGGAGCTGACCACGCGCAAGAGCCCCGCAATCCCGCCGGTGGATGTCGTGCTGCTGGATGTCTGCATGCCCGATGTCGACGGCTTTGAGGTCGCCCGCCGCATCCACTCCCTCTTCCGGTAGGCTCTCTTCTGCTTCCTCTCCTTTAGAATCGAGTTCAGAGAGGTGTCACACAAGAGCCCCGCAGTCCCACCAGTCGATGTCGTGCTGCAGGATGTCTGCATGCCCGATGTCGATGGCTTTAAAGTCGCCCGCCGCATCCACTCCCTCTTCCGGTAGGCTCTCTTGCAGGCCCCCCCTCTCCTCCTCCTCCCCCCTCCCGTTTGTGTGGAGGTGACTTTTGCGTCGACTGAAAAATCTGCTCAATGTGTGCATGCCATATGTCAGACGGCTTTGAAGTCGCCCACCGCATCCACTGCGTCTTCCGGTAGGCTTTCTTGTGATCCCCTTTTGGTATCGAGCTCAGAGAGGCGTCAGAAGGATGTTCCCTTGCAGCACCCCGCGTTGTAGGATACTTTGCTTGCCTCCGTTCTCTGCTAATGTTGAGCTGTTTAGAAAAAGTCGTCACGCTGCAGTATGCCTGCATGCCTGATAGAGATGGTGTTGAGTCTACATCGGTTTGCACATCCTCTTTCTGTACCGTCTGTTTCCTTGCATACTGCTGAAGCGATTAGGAGTCCACTGTGCACCCCGACACGCCTCCATTTTCCACTAACACCTCCCACCACCTGTTTCTCCTTCTCAACCTCCCTCCACCCCCCGCCATCCACTGTTATCCTTTCCCAGTCACGAATCAACCTCCTCTGTTGCTTTTGCGCCCCATTCTTACATTCCCTTGCCCTCTCCCTTTCCTTGTCCTGTCTCCTATGGCAGGCCCGACGAGCGGCCTTTGATAGTGGGTCTCACTGCACGCACAGACAGCGGCATGGCGGAGGCATGTGTAGCAGCAGGCATGGATGCTGTATTGCTCAAACCAGTTACAGTCCGACAGTTGGCGGCCACCTTGTGCCATGTGCTGAATGGTGTGTGAGCGGGTGGCAACTGCAGCTCATGGTAATTCCGCGCTGTGTGAATACATGCCGGGTGGTGTTACACGTGTGAATACCAGCACATCTGTCCACTTGGCCTGAGATGAGGATTTTGTTAACAGTTTCGACATAAGTTGCATTTTGGGCTGCTGCAGTTGCACCTCCAATCCAACGCGATAGAAGCCACCATTTCTTCCATATGCCCAGTGATTTCTACAAGATACGTTTTGTAGTTTTAGTACCGGTACCTGTAGATGTGCAGACAGTTAATGGGCACATGTACCATACTGGAAGTGTGACAATCCATGTTTTGCATCAACACTAACACTACATCCGACCATGCAACAGAACACGCTCATGTGGCACTTACGAGCAGCATATCTTTCTCCATCAAGGAAGCTCTCAACCCAGTAACATCAAAAATTGAGACCTTTAGACAAGTGCAGCCATAGCAGCAGCAATAAGGGCAGCTAGACCAGCACCAAGCAGGGAGCCAGAGGAGGCAGCAGCCTTGGGGGCAGGTGGTGAGGGCGAGCTGGGAGTGGGTGAGGGAGGAGGTGAGCTAGGAGGGGATGAGCTAGGAGGGGTAGCTGGAGGGGATGCCGTTCCGGGAAGCTCAGGAGTAACGATAGCTGAGCAGGCAGGGATGATGGGGTTGACAACCTCCGTGGGGTCCAGGGTTGTGCAGTTGGCTGCAGTGACCACAGCACCCGTCTCCAACTGCAGAAGCAACACCAGAAGAGCTAGTTAGCATGTTGGACATAGAAACACTTAGTGTTGATAAATCAGGCAAGCGGTATTTGCATCGAAATTCGCCAGGAGAAGCTAAGGGAAATATAGCACACACCTGAGCAACATTGTAGAAATAGTACTTCTCGGGAACAGCCACATTGCCAGGATGCATGATGGAAATCAGCTCAGCAAGGACCACCTGGGGCTGAGCAATGGCGCTCTCATACCAGTCTGCAAAGATGATGGTCAGCCAAGACCAAGGTTAGCAAAGAGAAAAGGACTTTAAAGGCGAAGAAAGAACATAACCTCATTTTCTACTGATGTGAAGCAAGCGCGTACCAGTGGCGTAGTTGGGGGCTCCAGTGGCGCGACCATACATGCTCCAGACATTGGGAGTGGCAAGGAACTTGTAGGTGGCGGTATCAGTGACAGAGATGCCAGCATTCGTGGCAAAAGCATCAATGCTGTAGCCAGACGGGCCAGTCATCAGGTAGGTCTCGTCGATGACAATATCAAGTGTCTGCCATTGCAACAGGATTTTCCCGGATTGTTCAGATCTGAAGTTAATGACAAGATTCCTGGGTTATCCAGTCTTTGGAAAGACTTCTGAACGAGGCGAGGCGAAGAAGCCTTACCGCGAGCAGTGTCTGGAAAGCCTTCTTATCAGATGGAACAGACATGTTGTAGGTCCTCAGAAACGCCTTGGCGGGGCTCACACCACCAGCGTCCGCAACGTACTGAAAGAAACGAAATTGCACGTTAGAGTTCGTTCAAATCAAATTATAAACGCAGCGCACACTGAACTAAGCAGATAGTTAACACGCACCTGAAGCTTGTACGTAGCACCAGAGACGGTCCACGAATCCTGGTTTTTGATAACGAAGGGAAACATAGCACACAAAACAGGAAGTTGAACATTCAGGAGAGCTGTTTTACTTTCTCTGCAAATATTTTTTCACTGATTTAAACTCACCATGAAATAGCTCATACTTTCCTGTCTCAAAACTACAGTCTCCCCTAATATTTATTTACGGATACAGACTCACCATGAAATAGCTCAGCCAGCCAACCATCGGCGTGGAGGTTTTCGGAGCAGATGCTTTCAAGCAGTTGTACGACGTCTCGATCTGGTAAGGCAAGGCAATGCAACAAAGTTCCTTAAGCATTCGAAAAGCCGGCCAGGGTTTCTCTGATCGCCAATAGACTCTAACAGCTTTGGAAAAATAGGACGGCTTACGTCAGAGTAGACTTCCGAGGCGCGCGACTCAGCATTGAACCACAGAGCCATGTACTTGATCCATTCCGCGCGCTGAAACACAGAAAATCGTATCGTACCGTCGGATTAGAACCGTAACCTGAATAGAATAAATGACATGAAACAGAGGCTTTGGCTCGAACAAATCCCTTCATGTGCACCTTCAGAGGCCCAGGGTCGGTCGACGTGTCGAGCGAGACGTAGTTCTTGGGAAACGGCTTCATGTTGTTCATTCCCGTAAAGACCGTACCAGGGAAAAGACCATCGCTCTCATTGAAGAGCTTCATAGCACCGTCAGCCACAAGCTTCTGAACGCATGGAGCTACAGAGTAGCTGCTCGTCTCGTTGAGAAGGCCGGTCAGACCCAGCATCTGCCGGTGAGGACAGGATTAAGTACTCAGTGGTCAAGACCATTGAACGGACAACACAGTTAAGGAAAGATGCTGATACATTATTGTGACTTGGAAACTACGTTTTCAGGAAATGGTTAAGTTACCTGGACGAAGCTAACTGGACGATCCATAAGCAGAATGGATTGAAGGAAGCCAATACGCCAAAATCACATCGAAGAAGCGAACGCATTGTTAAAAGTTAGTAAGATAAAGTGTCGAGCACGAAAAGTAAAGGTACAAAGCGAAACAGCGTCCCACCTGCAACTGACGAGTCGACAGCGAAACCCTTCAGGGGGATCTCAAAGAACCGGGTGGTCGCAGCAGGGAAGTTCGAAGGCTTGACAGCTCCACACTACAATAAAGACAATCACAATAGTAAATTTAGAATCACGACAAATCTCACAGATTGAGTGCACGACCGCAATGCGTTTGCAGATATGAGGATGAGAACGGGATGTACCTGATAGAGGACGTAGGTGGTATCGTCATAGCTGTTCTTAACGACCTTGTAGTAGTTACCGTACTGCACCGTGAAGTCATTCGCATTGTCCACGATAGTCTGGCTGATCGGCAGAGCGAACGGCTCGTCCTGGTACTGGTCCGGGAAATAGTTCACGGTAGGATCAAAGTTCGTGATGCAGCCATCCTGGGCTTGTTGTGCAGACGCGGAAGCTTGGACGGCCAGCGACGCCACTAACAACGTGATCAGGGGGTAAGCCATGGCTTTCTTTCCTGAAGTTAGAACCAAGAAATGAAGCCTAGGCAGACACCCAATTATAAAATGGAAATTCTAGGCGGAGGAGGTGGGATAATAAGGGAGGAGGAGAAGGAGCGGAGGGCAGAAGGACGTGATGTCACCACTGTAGTAACAATGACTTGTGGGGAGGCAGCTTGCAGGATTCGTGGCTGGGGGGAGATGTGGAGGAAATGCAGGAGATGGGGGGGCTCGCTGGGCGCTAACAACAGCTGAATGGGGAGGTGCGGAGCGGGGGGAGGGAGCGGATGCAGCAATTGCGGCTGGTGGCCACCGCCGCCACGTCGGACAATCGCCAGAAGCTCCCCGGCTGGGAAGCGCTTTTGTGAACCGCTAGCGTGGCAGACCAGAAATCCAGCGCCACACAGCTAGGTGCTCAGATTGGCGCAATGAGCCAATCGAAAATGCACTGAATTGGTATCGGGAACTGCACGGGCAAACCGAAACTTTTTCGATACAGTTATCTGCGGAGATCCTGGGGTTGCATCCTGTTTACCGTATTTGACAATGGTTGAATTCACTGTAGCGGATCCTTTAAAGCAATGATCGCTTCCACCAACAATTTCGAAGAACACACACCGGTGTATCGAGTCATTACAGAGTTCATACGAGAATTGAAGCAAACATGTGCCTAGGTGGGTAACGTTACACCAGAGAACTCATTGAGATCTCATCAGGCACAAGCATCCACACAAAAGTACAGCAAATCACGTATCATCAGAAGTCATCAGGCAAATGTGACGTCAAATGCGCCTGCACAGCCAACGCAGCCTCCTGTTTCTCCTCGTGCGTGCGCGGCTTCAACCCCTTGTTAAACTTCTTCTGATACAACCTCAGTGGCACAAACGAGCACGTCACCTTCCTCCCAGCGTACACCCTCCCATGCAACATATGTGCCGCCCGTTTCGCACTCTCCTCACGCGAAAACTCCACATAAGCCCGCCCAACCCTCCACTTCTCCACCTCCCTCTCCCCCTTCCTAGCCGCCTCCACCAAATCACCCATCCCTCTCGACCCAGCCAGCACAATAGCCCCCGGTTGCCCTGGCTTACCTGCTTCTCCAGGCTTCCCCACCTGCCCCGGCTGGTGCCCCAGCAACCCCTTGCCAGCGGCAGGGGGAGGAGCACCAGGGGCAAACGGTGCAGGGAAGCGGATAGACCCTGGAGCAGCAAGAGTAACAGCTGGGGTGGCGACACCTGGGGGAGGTACATCTGTGCCTGGGGGGACGAGGATAGGGGGGCGGAACGGGGCGGGGAAGGTGACTCCTGGGATGAGGGGCATAGGGGGCCCGGGAGCAGGCATGCGCACAGGGACAGGAAAGGCCACTGGGACTCCAGGGGGGCGTATGGGGACAGCAGTGGCAGCAGCGAGTGTGGCCCCAGTTGGAAGAGCGGTAGCAGCAGGGGCTGTGGCAGCAGCAGGGACAGCAGGAGCGGCAGGTGTAGCAGAGGCAGCGGCAGGGGAAGGTTCTGCTGCTGCAGTGGATTCCGGCTTGCTCTCTTCACTTCCCTTGCTCCCCTGCTTCTCTTCTCCATCCTTCCCCTCCTCTGTTGCTTCCTCTGATCCTCCCTTAGCTGCTTCTTCTGCTGCTCCCTCGCTTGCTCCCTCCGCTGCTCCCTCTGCTGCACCCTCTGCTGGTGCTTCTGTGCCTTCTCCCTCCTTCACGGCACTCCCCCATGCTGCTCCCTCCTCGGTGTCCGCCTCCTGCTTCCCATCCTTCTCCTCACCTTTCCCCTCTTGCTTCTCCTCTTTCCCCTCCTCCGCTTTCCCCTCACCCTCTCCCTCCTTCCCACTCTCTTCCCCCCCTTTACCCTCCTCCGCCTTAGCCTCCTCCCCTCCCTCTCTCTTATCCCCTTCATCCTCAGAAGCCGTCTCATACACCTCCTCCTTACCCCCTTCTGTCCCTTCCTTCCCCCCTTCTGCCTCCTCTTTCACCCCCTCCGCCTCCCCACCTACACCCTTCCCACCCTCCTCCTCCCCCTCTACGGTCACATTCAGATCAAGGTCAAACCCTCCCCCACCCTCAGCCTCCTTTCCCTCAGCACCGCCCTCCTTGTCCGCTGCTGCTGCTCCCGTTGCTCCTGCTCCTGCAGCCCCTGTCTCTTCTCCTGCCGTCTCAGCAGCAGCAGCAGCAGCAATATCCGCCAACCCATCCAGCGCCTGCCCTTCCGCCTCACCACTCTTCTCAGACGCACGCGCACCACCCTCCACCTCCTCCACCTCTTCCTCCCCCTTCTCCTCCTCTCCCTTCTCCTCCTCTTCCTTCTCTCCCTTCTCTACCTCCTCTCCTGTCTCAGGCACCACCTCCACCACATCACTGTCCGAATCCGACTCCCTCTCCTCCTCCTTGGCTTGAGCCACCTCAACAACAGCCTCAGCGACCTCAACAACAGCATCTCCTGCTGCATCCGCACCTTCCCCAACCTCCTCCTCTGCCTTCCCTTCCCCATCCGCCCCATCCTTCTCGCCCTTGCCCTCAGCTGCCTCCTCTGCTTCTTTCATCTCCTCATCCCCTCCCTCCTTCACTCCTCCTTCCTTCTCTGCGTCCTCCTCTCCTCCTTCCTTCTCTCCCTCCTTCTCTCCTCCCTCCTCTCCACCCTTCTCATCCTTAACCACCTCCTTCACATCATCCTCCTCTTCTGCTACAGCACCTCCCTCCGCTGCTCCTTCCACCTTCTCCGCCTCCACTACCTCTTCACCCGCCGCTACCTCAACATCCTTCATTTCCTCATCCTTACTCTCCTCCTTCTTACCCTTCCCATCACCCCCACCCTGACTTTCCCCCTTTGCAACATCTTTCTCCTCTTCCACTGGCTCTGCTTTCACTTCCTTACCCGCATCGCTTGCAGCTGCTCCCTGCTCTCCCTCCTTCACTTCCCCTTCCTTCTGTTCCTTCCCTTCTTTCACCTCTTCCTCTTCCTTCTTCACCTCTTTCACTTCCTCCTTCACCTCCACTTTCTCTTCACCTTTCACCTCCGCCTCCTCTTCCTTTTCCACCTCCTCTTTAATCCCTTCCAATCTCTCCTTCACCTCTTCCTTCACCTCTTCCTTCTCCTCCTTCTCCTCCTCCTCGTCACTGTCACTGTCATCCGGATTAGTGACATCCTTGGGACAAACAATGTGCAGCGATTTGACCGTGCCGAACCTGCCAATGACAATGTACAAAATTGCACACAGAGAAATCAGACTGAGTCTTGCACACAGGCACGCAGACAGGCATACATGCGCACAAACAGGCGTACAAGTGAAAGTGATAAAAGAGTCATCTGTCAAAAAATCAAAGAACACTCGCGGCGAGTGTCCTCCTCCAGATCTTCAAGGACCAAGGACCATACCACACCACACTGCAACGCATCACACCCCACCACAGCTCAATGCTCTCAGCACGCACCGCTTGCACTCGAGGCGAATGTCCTCCTCCAGGTCCTCAAACTCCTCCTCGCTCATCGCCTTGAGCTCCTTCTTTGTCATCTGGGCATGTGCACGGCCAGGAAAGGAGAGCGAGGAGGGGGGACGACAGGAGCGAGATGGGTGTGTGTGGTTGTGTGTTATTGTGTGTAATGGACCGTGAGCAACGCACCAGTTAACAACCAAGGGTTACAACTAGGGGTTGGGGCTACACGAAATGCACCAGGTTAGAACCAAGAATTACAACTGAGGTTGGGGTTACAAGAAACGCACCAGGTTACAGATCTCCAAAATGCGTGTGGGGGTCTGCATGAGCGGTTTAGCCTCCTCAGGAATGGAATACGTAGGAGTGGCGTCAGGAGGAGGCTACAGGCACACAGCGCAATGGAAGCAGGGGGGGGAAGGGGGGGGGGGGGGGGGGGGAGGAGGGGAAAGATGGGAGGAAAGGAAGAGGGTAGGGGCAGGTTGAGGGGATTCATTAGAAGGTCACGGTGAGATTTGGCAGAAGGAGACAGGGCGAGGAGGGATGTGGCGGCTAATGTTTGCATACACAAAAGAGCAAGGTGCCAACACTTGTTGCCTAGACCATACAATACCGTATAGCACCGCGTCATCGCAATTCATATCGCATAGTACCTACCTCCTCAGGCGCTTTGAGATTGGCTCTGACGACAGTGAGGATGGCCTGGTGGCCCAGAGGCAGCCCTTTCACTTATTCGGCGCCTCAAAGACTTATGGCCCTTATCAGAACATTAGAACCATACAGTACCTCCTCAGGTGCATCGGGGGTGGCTAAGACGACAGTGAGGATGGCCTGGTGGGCCCAGAGGCAGCCCATTGGTTTACGAGACACCTCATAGGGAGGACCCAATCTACAATTGCTTTTATTTTGAAAAAGACAGTTGCGCCCACCGTACCTCTTCAGGCGCATCTGGAGTGGCTCTGACGACAGTGGGGATGGACTGGTGGCCCAGAGGCAGCCCGTTCAGCTTATGGGATCCTCAAACAAATAGGGTCATAATCAAACCATCAGAACCGCACTGTACCCCTTCAGTCGCATCTGGAGTGGCTCTGACGACAGTGGGGATGGACTGGTGGCCCAGAGGCAGCCCGTTCAGCTTTTGAACGCCTCAAAAACATAGGGTCCTAATCAAACCATCAGAACCGCACCGTACCTCTTCAGGCGCATCTGGAGTGGCTCTGACGACAGAGAGGATGGACTGGTGGCCCAGAGGCAGCCCGTTCAGCCCCGCCTGTGCTGCACTCGTCACACTCGGATCCATGTACTGTGGTAATGGGTCATACAGTAGCGGGTCACGCAATAACGGGGCACATAACAAGGGGTGGGAGTAAACACCATGCAGCAGCAGATGAGCAGAGAAAACGACATGCGAGGTGGGAGGGGGAAGAGAAGGGGCAGGAGGGTGGAGGGGGTGAGAGGGGAAAAGGGGGGGTTGAGGGGGAGAGTGAAGGGGGAGAGTGAAGGGGGAGAGTGGGCTTGGGAAGGGTGGGAGAAGTTGAAAATAGCAAAAGGTCGACTTTTCTTGGATGCCACACAAAGCACGTGCCAAAAAAGGGCAAGGGGTGGTGTGAGGGGTCTGGGGGGCCTGGGGTGGCATGATGCCATGAGCTGAGTGGGGATTCAGGGTCCCAACTAACTGACCTCAGCAAATGCAAATGCACGTGGGGGCTTGGAGTTTAGATCCAGCTCCCTGCGGAATGCCCTCAGCTGCCCAAACGCTGACAGCACCTCCCGGATCTGATTATCACAGTGCAGATGGGCGCATTGGGGTGCAGAGAGGCACGGGGGAGTAGAGGGCAGTTGGGGGTTGAAGACGTGCAGAGGGGCGAGGAGGTGTGAGAAGGAGTGCAGCTGGACAAACGAAGGGAAAGAATTCAGAAGGAGGTGCATAGATAGAAGCGCATGGGACAGAGCATTGGGCATGGGGTGTGAGGCAAGAGGCGTGGGAAAGGTTGAAAAGACTTCAAAGGTAAATGGGACGGGAGGGGGGATGGGAGGGGTTGACGAGAGAAGCGGGTGGAAGCAAAAGGAGGTTTGAATTGAAAGATGAAAGCTGCCAAACCAGGAGGGTAGAATGTTATTTGAGGGTAAAATGTTATGTGAGGGTAGAAAGAGCCACACGGTTCTCTGGTTTACCTTTTCAGCTGATAACACTGGCGGGATACCGCCAATGAACAACTGCAAACACATTCACCATCCCATGCACCATCCCATGCACCATCCCATGCAACATCCCGTGCACCATCCCATGCACCATCCCATGCACCATCCCATGCACCATCCCATGCACCATCCCATGCACCATCCCGTGCACCATCCCGTGCACCATCCCATGCACCATCCCATGCACCATCCCATGCACCATCCCATGCAACATCCCGTGCACCATCCCATGCACCATCCCATGCACCATCCCATGCAACATCCCATGCACCATCCCATGCACCATCCCGTGCACCATCCCGTGCACCATCCCGTGCACCATCCCGTGCACCATCCCATGCACCATCCCATGCACCATCCCATGCACTATCCATTCACCATCCCATGCTCAGTCCCATGCACCACAAATGCACCGTTCCATGCACCATCCCATGCACCATCACATGCACCATCACATGCACCATCACGCAAAGCAGAACACAGTTAGCAGGGGACATAGCAGGAAAGAAGAGAAACCGTGTAACAACCTATTCTTCCAAGTCTTAGAAGCTAAGTGGATTCCTTCCGTCCCAGCAAGCCAACTGGTAGTGAGCAACTGAGAAGAAGATGAACGGAGCAGTAAGAAAACACGTGGGCGAATTTTTAGAACTCCCAAATCGTTTACAACTGGGAAGCAGGTGAACGGAACACTGAATCTAGACGATTAAGACCCATCCACACCACACCACACCACATCCAAGCCCACCCAAATCCCATCCCCCACCCGCCCCATCCAAATCCGCCATGCCCCACCATCTCATCCAAGCCCCATCCCATACTGCCCCTCATCCAATCCCCCAGCACGCACCTTATTAGGCCCGTCCGGCACAACATTGGTAATGACCTCCTTTGCTGCAGCTGCCACTGGCTTGGGCACGCCCCCTCCGAGCGCTACGGCGTTTGCATCTGACCCGGGCTACACGGGGCATAAAATAACGGTGGGGCGATTCAGCCAAAAAAAACAGGGGATGGGTGGCGCCGGGGGGTGGGGGGGAGGGGAAGGGGAGGAAGGGGGGACGAAAGGGGGGGGGAAGGGGGGACGAAAAGGGGGGGAAGGGGGAACGAAAAGGGGTTGTGGTTCAAAAGGTTGATGAACAGGGGACAGGGCTGCGTAAAAGGGGGACAGGGACAGCGGGACAACTGATGCAGAGGAAAGGGGTTGAGGGCGCGGAGGGAAGGAGAAGAATTGACTACCAACATAATCAAGCAGAAGCAATGGAAGGGGCAGGAGGAGGGGGGAGGGGGGGGGGGAGAGGGGGGGGGGGGGGGGGGAGGGCGACGAAACAAGGAAAATTGAGTCGACAAACAGACAGAAAGAGGGGTCAGAATTTAGGCAGAAGGGGGAAAGGAGGAGAGAAATGTGGAAAACGGGAAGGAAAAATACATCTTCCAGCTGTATCACGGTTGTAGCCTGCTCGACACGCACAGAGTCCCCACTCAGCACGGTCATGGGGTTGTAGTCCTTGGGACGACGGGTCTTGAGCCCCACGCCGTGCAGCACAATGCCGTCCAGCTGTAGCGCGGTTGTAGCGTGGTCAACGCTGGTCAACGCTGGTCAACGCACACAACACTCTCACTCACCACGTGCATGGGGTTGTAGTCCTTGGGGCGGCGGATCTTGAGCCCCACGCCGTGCAGCACGATGCCGTCCAGCTGTAGCGCGATGGTAGCGTCCTCGGGCTTCTCAAACTCCGCGAACGCAAAGCCCTTCTCCTTGTTCGACTGTAGCTCGCATATGTGCACAAAGTGGGGTTGGGCGGGGAAGAGTGAAAGGGCGCGGGAAAGTGCGCGGGGGGCAGAGGAAGAGAGAGGGGGCACGGGAAAGAGCGCGGGGGCTCGGGTGAATGTGAGAAAGGGTGGGGAAGAGTGCGAGGGTTGCTTACAAGTCATCACCGACCATACTGCACCGACCACAACATGTAAGCACAAACCATAACCATACAGGACTGACCAAGAAACTACTCCAGCAGCTCCTTGCCCGTCACAGCTGGCGAACGGCGCGAAAGGGGGGGGAGTGGGGCGAAGAGCGCGGAGCGAAGTACGGAACGCAAAAGCCAAGCAATAATCGCTACCCCGACACACTAACGGCCACGCCAACCCATAAACCGCCACCCCAGCCCATTCACCGCCACCCTAAGGCAACGCAGCACGAACCGTGACGGCGATGCAGGGCTTGCGGCCGTCCTCCGCGGCGTCGATCGACGCCATGGACACGTTGATGAACTCCAGCAGCTCGTTGTCCGTCACCGCCGGCGAGCGCGGGGGAAGGGAGAGGTGGATGGGGGGGCGGGACGGGGAAGAAGAGCGGAGCGGAACGGAAGTAACCGCGATCCCAACACACTAACAGCCAACCGAGCCCATTCCCAAATCCAACAAAATACGAACCGTGACGGCGATGCAGGGCTTGCGGCCGTCCTCCGCGGCTTCGATGGACGCCATGGACGCGTTGATAAACTCCAGCAGCTCGTTGTCCGTCACCGCTGGTGCCACGTTCCCCACGTACAGCCGCCGCGCCGGCCGCGTCAGCTGCGCCAACGACGGCGTCGGCGCCCCCGCTGGTTGCGACAGCAGCCCTGCGCCTTCCGCGCCCGCCCCCGGCGCTCCCCCGGTGAGGCTTGGCGGAAGGATTCCCTGCGCGGCGGCGGCTAACGCCGCCGCTGCCTTCTGCTGCGCCTCCTGCAGCTGCTGCGCCAGCTCGGGGTTCATGGGCGCGGAAGGCTGCGCCGGCGCCAGCGGTTGCGGGGCGTGCTGCTGCGGGGGGAACGACTCAAAACCGCCCGCGTCGAATTGCGTCGCAGGCGCAGGCGGAATGAGATTCTGCTCCTGCGCGGCTGCGGTGATCGCCGCGGCGGTCTGCTGCGCCGCCGCCACCTGCTGCGCCAGCATCGCGGGATCCAGCATCGCCGCGCTCATGCCACCCATTCCCCCCATCCCCCCCATCCCACCCATGCCGCCGAACCCGCCCATTCCGCCAAAGCCCATGGTGGCGGTCTGCGTGACGGCGATTTGCTGAGCGGCTGCCACGTGTGCCATGACCGACGCGATCGCAGGATCCACACCTTCCGGCCCCTGATCCCATCCGCGCTTCTTCCTCCTCTCCGGCGACGCCTGCTTGCGAGAGCGCGACCCCGGCGACGGCGTGCGATTCCCATGCTCGCCTTCTCGTCGCCTGGGCGAGTAGCCGCCCAGGCGACGGCTGCGACGGTAACGGCCTTCCGGCGATCTACTCCGGTCGCGCTTTTTGTCGCGATCACGGTCGCGATCGCGGTCCCGCTCCGAACCCCTCTCCCGCTCCTTGTCCTTATCTCTCCCCTTGTCCTTGTCTCTATCCCGATCCTTATCCCTCCCGCGATCTCGCCCTCTTTCCCGATCCCGATCCCTGTCCCTATCACGATCGCGGTCCTTGTCCCGATCTCGACCCTTCTCCTTGTCTCTGTCTCTGTCTTTGTCCCTGTCTTTGTCTCTGTCCCTATCCCTTTCCTTGTCGCGGTCTTTCCGGTCCTTGCGATCTTTCTTCTCCTCCTTCGGCGTTTCGGGTTGCGAGTCCTTCACTTCCGCGTCTCCCGCGACTTCCTCCTTATTAGCCTCCTCGTGATCCGCCATGACGCAATTTAACGCTGTCACCAGACGTTATCTCTTCAGTCCCCCTTAAGCGTTACTCCCTTAGTTCCTAAGCCAATTAAGCGTCAAGATCTGAGCTGGGCGGAATTTAAACGAGTGTACTTGGCAAGCAGAGAATAGACTGCTAAAAAAACCAGTACGAGGTTAAAGAAATGGCATACTATCTCTTGTAGCCCACCAAAAATCTTAACGAAAGGAAAATTGCACGTCGCCGAAGCGCACGTGTACACGGCCCACCAGAGCTGGATCCAGGCGGAGGAACCAAAACGCGGCCAGGCAAGCAAGCTAAGCTGGGCACTGTAAGTATGCCAGGAATGTGTTAGGGGCCTCGGGATTTGTTCAGGGTTCAAGGAGGAACTCTGGATGCTGCGGGTGGGGAGGGGGCGAGAGTAACACTGGGGGTCCGACTGGGGTTTGAACATTCGCGAAGAACGACGAATTGTTCGAAGGGCTAAGCGAACAAACGAATATGCATGGACGATGGGTCACACACGTAGCTGCATGCACTGTGCCTCTAAGCGATCATTTATAACTTTCGCAAATAGGTGATGTAACAGAGAGGCCAGACAACCTGTGCCCAACCAACCAAAACGTCCATCCCATCCCATCCACCTCAACCTTGGGCCTGGTTGGTCCCACGCGATCTAGAACCTCGTGATTATCGTGTTTGATTCGGATTCTTCATTCAGATTTTTGTCAGCTAATTCCCTTCACTCACAGATCATTGTGTTGGAGTATCGACCATGGCTGCCTTGAGATTTCTTGGCCTGTTTGTTGTAGCACTCAGTCTCCTGTGCCTCGTTCAAAATGCGACCGCCGAGACAGCGGAATCTGCTGCCGACGTTCCATTTCTGCTGGTATCGAAATCCGTGAAGATCAAGAAGATAAAGGAAAACGATGAGGATATTTCTGTCAACATCAAGATTTACAACGCCGGCGGAAGGTAATACCTCAGTCGGATGTTGCGACAGCGTCGATGATTCATTACATCGTAATCAAATCCCGCTTCTTTTTACTTATTTCCGGTTCTCTCGCAGCATCGCGTACGATGTTTCCTTGGACGACGAGAACTGGCCGTCGGATCTGTTTGAGGTGGTCGGGAACACCACCCACTCTTGGGACTCCCTTGCCATGTAAGTTATCTCTTACCTTGTCAGGATGGGTTCTCCACTGGTTTTGTTTTACGGAATCATCTCCACGAAATCCACTCTTAGCCAATTTTTTTAGAAGAATGCGTTGATCAATGGTAATTAATTTTGTAAAACTTCTCCGTGGCTCCGATCTACGGTGAACACTTATCACTGTTGCAGGGGGACAGCCGTTTCGCACACATACGTTGTCAAGCCCAAGGAAAAGGGCACTTTCGTCACCCCTCCAGCTACCGTCAAGTTCCGAGTCACATCTAAGGCTCAGCTTCTGGTCAGTTCATGCTAATAACTCACAACCAACAATTATTCAAAGCGATCAAACTCCACAATGTGACTGGAAAAAATAGTTATTACTAAAGACTTTGGGGCGTAATCTGGTGGTTTGCCCGTCAATATGATTTTATCATGTATTGTTTTGCTCGCTGATCCGCTTCTCTCAGACGGCCAAGTCGACGGGCGTGCCTGAGCTGGATCTGCTGGCTCCTGTGGATCAAGCCGCCAAGTACCGCTGGGTGAGTCGCCGTTTCTTCTCTTCCTTTCTCTGCTTTTTCTTGTGCTAAAATTTTTCTAAAGAATCGAGCAAGCATTGAAGATCAATATCAAAATCTGTAGAGTGAAGCCCCCTGTCTTGTTCATTTGCCGTGCGTTCTTTTTCCCCGCTCTGCCTCCCTTGTGTGCAACTGTGCTTTTGGCATGGCCTTCACGTTCTGATGGGCCGACAATTGTCAACAGCTCAAGGTACGCATTGATGACCCCCAGTTAGAGTACCCCTTTCCTGCATAACAACACTCCATGCAAATTCCTTCACAGCACCTGTTTCCCCCCACCTCATTTTCCATTCTCGGATTGTTCCGTCCATTGCAAGTTGCTATACTCTCATCCCCTCAGAACCCCACCTCACAATCCCGCTACTGCAATTTGCAAGTTGCAATTTTCACTCCAATCCACGTTCAGCCTCTCATCCAAAAGTTATCTCACAAGCACACTCTATCTACACCCTTGTTTCCATCCACCCTGTCACCACTCTCCTCCCTCATCAGGATCTAGCCATTCAGTTCGGTCCTTTGGTGGGAGCAATCTCCTTGGTGGTTGTGGCTCTCCTCATTGTCTTCGCACCGATCACATCCAAGAAATCCTCCAAGAAGCGCCGATAGACAAGACCTGTGCCACCAGAGAGCCGTGCTCCCAGCAATCAGGGCTTTCCAGTTCCTCGAGTTTTGCAGCAACTCTTGCTTCCCGGTTATGCCACTGACCTTTGGATAATATCACAGGCCGTTGCAGCGAAACCACTCCTCTCTACTTGGATTTTTCTGTGATAGCTTTATTTAGCCACGGCTGGGCCGTGTTCAATTACACATAACTTGGATGCAAGGTAGATGCTGGATGAGAAGCACTTAAAAGGTACAATTGCTTCTAGATGGTCACTGAATTGCAGTTTACTGATGCAGGATTCCAAGGGCCTTCACAAGTGCTTCAATTCCATGTACCCAGCATTACGGCATGTGCATCATGACATGACAGACAAGGTATGTTAGGCCTGTAGGAACAGAGCTTTTGCTTATTTGTAACTTACTGGCTTTGCAGGGGACATTTTTACACCATCTTGGACTATTTTTTCCACCAAGACTTTTATTTGATTATTGTCATGCTCAAAAGAAGAGCATTACCCAAAAGAAGAGTAGTCAAAATTGGCCAATGTGCAAAAACCTTCAACCTTCGCCACAAGGCAGTTGCTCCATGTGACTGATCTGATCTCTTCCATACGCCGCCACAATACTCCTTAACCACTAAGCAGCCACTCCATGTGCGCTTGGCTGCCCTCGCTTGTCTCACTCGCCCCCACATGCACGAGTGGAGTGAGGTTGCTCAGCCGTGCCAGCAGCACCTGCCTGTGACCAATCTCTTCCACACTGCGTGTCGCTGCTATACTCCTTAGTGCCTGCTCCACTACAATAGCAGTCGGTCGATACGACGGATCCGCATATGTACACCACACGACCAGATTCTTCACACACTCCAGTTGAAACCCCGAAGGATCCCCTATGGAGTCCCGATCTTCCTCCGGAGCTGCTGGTTCTCCATCTGCTGCTGTTGGGGTGCTGCTAGCCTCCCCATCTGCACTGGGGGTCGGAAGGTCGGTGTCATCCGAATGGTCGCTCTCACTGCGAAAGAATGAAGGCGCTGGTTGGCTAGTAGTGGCAATTTCAGCGGATGCAGGGGTTTGGTGTGCAGGCAAAACATTGAGTGCTCGGGCAAAGCCCCATGCGCTAGCAGTTCCAGGAGTCCTCATTACATTCCCTTCTTGCTGCCCCTCCTCGTGCTGCCCCTGCTCCTGCTGCTCCTGCTGATGCTGCTGCTCCTTTTGCTGTTGTTCCAAACCCCAACCCAGCTTCCCAGGTAACCTCCCAGGAGTTCTTCCAGGTGTTTTCCTGGGAGTCCTCCACGGGGACCACACACTAACTCTACTGCTCACACTGAACCCCGTAGTGTTGCTGCTGATACTGCTGCTCATGCTGTCAAACCCTCGGATCATGCTGCTGCTGCGACTGTCTCGCATGATGCTGCTGCTGCGGCTGTCTCGCATGATGCTGCTGCTGTGACTGTCAAAACCTCGGATCATGCTCCCGCCTCTGCTGCTCCTGCTGATACTGCTGTCCCGGCTAACCACGCTGCCTCGTAGCATGCTGCTGCTGCGCCCGCTCCTGCTCATGCTGCTGCCGCGGCTAATATCTCTGTCCCCACCATGCACCATGCTGCCGCTCCTGCTGCTGAAGTCTATCTGACTGCTCTCGCCATACTTCTCAGCAGAGCCACCACCGATATCACCAGCACCACCAGCAGCAGCAGCAAAACCACCAGCAGCACCAGCAGTAGCAGCACCAGCACCACCAGGAGCGCTAGTATTGCGGCCGCCTCCGCTCCCTCTGCTGCCTCCTGCACCAATGAATGGAGCAGCAAGGGACCGCCACTGCGACATGAAGCCTGGTCCAGGGCGTCCGATGGCGACAGGACGGGAGATGCGCCTTCCCCCGGATGACCCTGCCCCTGTTGCACCTGCACCTGCTGCTGCCCCTGCACATGCGCCTGCCCCTGCCCCTGCACCTGCACCTGCACCTGCCCATACACCTGCCCTTGCCAAAGTGTTTGAATTTCTTTCCCACGTGCCTGTACTTCTTCTGCTTGTGCTGTTCCATGTGGGAGCGGTTGCCTGGAAACATTTCCTTCACCTCCCCTCAACTGACCCAATCTGGGTATGACACGGTAGGAGGTGGAGAAGGACGGGAGGAGGCGTGAAGTGGACGGTCCAGATTGGGCGAAAGAGGAACCCGAGGGAAAGGAAGCGGGAGGCGTGGCGCTGGCGTCGGGTGGATGTGACGTGGATGGTTGGGTGAGCGGGAGCAGCAGATGCTGTATGAGCTTTCCCAGGGGAAAGATGTCGTTGGATGGGTGGAAGGGGCCTGGCAGACAGGAGAGAGGGATTTACAGGGCAAGGGTGGGGGGTGGCGGGTGGGGAAGGGAGGAGGAAGGGGAGGGACAGGATGAAGGGCCAGATTGCAAGGGGAAGAAACAAAAAAAGAGGTTTCTAAGGCGTCTCACAGGGAGGACAGGAGGAACGAGAAACATTTTGACGAGAAAGGGCTCACATAGGCCAAGACACCCTTCTCTCTCTCCTTACCAAGGCGGCTCAGCGACGGGTCCAGGTACATCGAACCGGCGCCACTCGCATACGCCCGCGCATTCCTCGCAGGAAACAGCGCTCTGAGCCTCAGATCCGTCGGCAGCCCATAGTCTGCAATCACAGCCAGCAACCCGCTGGCCTCTCTAAACGGACTGCTACTCAGGGGCAGCATGCAGGGCCGGTCTGTGGGTATGCCTGTAGCGGCTGAGAAGAGAGTCACTGGGTCTGCGTCCAGCGGGGCCGAGGCTACCAGTGCACTGATGTTCACTCCAGGCATCACAGGGCTTCTTTCTGAGTCCGCTCCTCGCTCTGCTGTTGCTCCTCTTTCTTCTCCTCTCTCTGCTCCTCTCTCTGCTCCTCTCTCAACTCCTCTCTCTGCTTCACTTTCTGTTCCTCTCTCCTCTCCTCTCTCCGCTCCTCCTCCCACCGCTCTTCTCTCAGTTGTCTCTGCTGGACCCGCTGTCGACAGACCTCCCTCCCTCATTCCCTGCACAAACGCCCCTCCCTCAGCAGCCAAGCTCAAGCCTTCCCCGCCCCCTCCTCCTGCTGCTGCTCCTGCTGCTCCTGCTGCTGCTGCTCCTGCTGCTCCTGCTGCTCCTGCTGCTGCTGCTGCTCCTGCTGCTCCTGCTGCTGCTGCTGCGGCGGCTGCTGCTGCTGCTGCTGCTGCTGACCGTGCAACCACTGCTGCTCCAGCTGCCGCTGCCGCTCCAGTTGATACCCGCTCCACCGCCCCAAGCCCACCCCCCCTAAACCTCTCAGACCCACCTCTCTCCACCCACTCGTCTCTCGACTCCTCGTGTTTCTCCCACAGCAGCACGTTAGCAGGTCCCAAGGACCCATGCACCATCCCCTGCCGATGCAGGTATGCCAACCCCCCAGCCAGCTGCACTAGCACGTCTAACCGCGCCTCCCACCCCTCCATCCTTTTCTTAATGCCCTTCCAGGCCTCTTCCACGCCTACCGAGCCTGGAACAGTGGTTTGGTCCGAGCCTGAGGGGACAGCTTCGGCAAGGGTGACGCGGGGTGTGGTGGTAGGCTCGGGGAGCGATGGACTGGCGGCTGCTACTTGCTCTGCAGCTCTAGCTCTTCGGGAGGAGCGGGAGGATCGAGTAAGGGAGCGAGTGAGGGAGCGAGAGAGGGAGGGAGTGGATATGTGGGGCCAGCAGCGGGAGGGGGAGAGGCGGTTTGTATCTCCTGCACCACCACCCTCACCACCACCATCACCACTGCTGCTGCTGCCACCGTCGTCATCATCACCATCACTGTCATCACTCGCCCCACTATTGCCACCGTCCTTCTCAACATCCTTGCCATCGTTGCTCCCCTCATCGTTGCTCTCCTGAGTGGTAGCCGCTAAAGCTGCAGCAGCAGCAAGAAGTTCAGCAGAGACTCTACCAACAGGCCTTGGAGCAACATAGAAGGCGCTTTCATCCCCACCTAGAGCAGCCTCGGTACTCCCACTACCAGCATCACCTCTACCACCACTCGCACTACCAACATCCCCTCTACCACCACTCCCTCTGGCCGCATCCCCTCTACCACCACTCGCACTACCAACATCACCTCTACCGCCACTCCCACTACCAACATCACCCCCGCCATTACTGCCACTGGCACCACCATCTCTCCCACTCGTTTCGCTGCCACCTTCCTGCACCGTCGACAGCACTGCAGCTCCTTCAAAAAGCCTGGGACTTGCTCCTCTTTCCACATACTCTCCTCGTCCGACTGACGTGCTTGAATCCTCAACTGTGGGCGAGTCTCTTTGTGTGGCCGGGTCTACTCGTGTGGGAGACTCATCGCACTCTAGAGTCGCAGGGCCAGCACCGCTACTGCCACTTTCACCACTCGATCTCCCCTTCCCCTTTCCCCCTCCTTCCTCCTCACTCCCTCCACTCCTCCCCTGAGAAGCCTCCTCCTCATCCTCCTCCTCCTCCTCCTCCTCCTTCTCATCATCACCCTCACCATCATCATCACTGTCCTCTTTTCTACCTGAGAAGCACCCAGCACTGCCACCACCAAGGGACCTCCCACTTCCTCCTGCACCCGATCGCCCACTACCCTCTAGAACCAACCTCCCACTGCCTCCTGCACCCGATCTCCCACTCCCCCCTACGCCCGACCCCCCACCAAGCGACCTCCCACTCCCTCCTAGCAGCGACCTGCCACTGCCACTCAAACTGCCACTTATGCTGCCGCTTCTGCTGCCACGTTTACTGCCACTTATGCTGCTACTGATGCTGCCTATACTGGGGATGGTCGGCAAACGGCTCCGGGCAAACCCGCCATTGCAAAACCTCTTGGGCGGCGGAATCGACGGCGAGGATCGCTCAGCAAAACCCCCGGCGCCATCATCACCGTCGGTGGGAGGGGTAATGGTGTGAGGGAGAGCGACGGAGAGGGGACAGGGGAGAGGAAGAGGCACTGCGGCTGCTGAAACTGGGTCAGTAGCAGCAGCTGGCTTCTGAGTCGACTCAAAAGTCACCGTGGCTGCTGAAACTGGGTCAGTAGCAGCAGCTGGTGCAGCCAGAATAGCGGGTGAGAACGCAGTTGGCGCAGCAGTTGGGGGATTGGGAGCCGTTGAGTGCGGTAAGTGAGGGTGAGGGGGTGTGTGAGATGAATGGGGATCAGCAGGGGCGGGGATGGATTGGAAGAGGAGAGAGGGCATAGGGGAGGGTGAGTAGCCGACAAGGGGGAGGAGGGAGGGGTGGGAGAGGCGTGAGAGCGCACGTGCGTGTTCCTGATAGGCAACAATTGCGGAGGGGGAGAGGAACGGGGGGTGGAGGGGGAAGGGGGAAGGGGGAAGGGGGAAGGGGGAAGGGGGTCGGGGGGAGGGGGAAGAGTGAAGCAGGGTGGAGGGGGGTGTTTGAGGGGAGCTACGGGTGGGCAGTGAGGAGGTAATGCGAAGAGTGAGGTAGAGACGGAATGAGGAGATTAGGTCACAACATTTGCTCAAGTTGTGTTACGCAAGAAAAACGGGGTTTCGGGTTTTATGCTGAAGTTATCCCTGGCAATCCCTTCTCTTCCTCAGTCCCCAACAAACAGTCTATCCGTACCTGGAAGGCAGCTTCGGCTTCCCTCGAGAGCGAACAGCCTTGCCCACCAAACCGCTTCACCCTCAAGCTGTTTGACCCTCCCACCGGCCCTCTTGCCGAACCTCCTGCCGCGCCTCCTTCCAAGTCTCCTGCCAAGCCTCCTGAAGAGCCTCCTGCCGAGCCTCCCGCCGAGGCGCCTTCATTGTCTGCTACCCTCTGCCCAGGTATGGTAAAAACTGTGGAGTCCCATCCTTGGCTGACAATACAGCGCTTCGAGAAATGCCACGTGGCGGCACATATCCAATCCACGTCATACTCTCTAAAACTTAGTAGTGGTTCGTCCAATCTGGCAGTACGGGTACTAATAGGATTGCTAGTACTTGCATCAGTAGCACGAACGGTCGTTGTGCCTGGCACCGCTGCGACGGCCGGGTTGCTGCGCATTTGAGGCGCGTTCGTGCTCACGACTCCGTCCCCTTGTCGCACATCCGTGCGCGACGTGGTCGAGTCGTCGCACAGTGGTCGCTCGGCGACGACGACGGCGGCAGTCGTCGGCGAACCAGGCGGCGAATCGCCTAGCGTCGCGTGCGGGGATTGGTTGAAGCATGCGAGGAACGGACCGTGGGAACTCATGGGAAAGGATAGACCCGCAATGGCGGCAGAATTTAACTAAGTGGAATCACGATACGTCCTCGTCGCCCGTGCGGCCCAACAAAGATATGTACCAAAAAGACCTGACGAAAAATAAACATAAAATATTACTAATAATGAGCCTAGAGCCCGCTCTGTTGCTGAGAAAGGAACGCATCGAGCCCGCGGCGTCCCGCCCCTTTATGCTACCAAGTCCTCCTTCTCTCCCCCGGCGATCGAACGATCCCCGACCGCCGATCTGGTGAAGTAATATGGAACATGATCGGACGGCTTAACTTCCTCGATCGTCTTTGCCGTACGAAACTCCAGACAGAAAAAAACAGGGCTGTATAGGCCTCACTGAGGAACAGATGAACTAGGACAGATCGGGAAATTTCGCTAAATTGCTGAGTAACAATTTTGCAATGCCTCTCTCTGATCCAGGGCTACTTGTGCTTCAGGCCTTCAGGGCTGCTACTTGTGGTTCAATCCAGTAGCTGCGAAGCTCTGATACTGTGCTGAGAGTGAGAACAGCACACTGGGGGGTGCATGCACCTAAATGCGAGAGGCGAATACACCCTTCCTCTTCAACCTGAGTACATGAAGACTCTTCGTCGGACCATGATATGCTCGTTAACAACTTGAATCCTGAAACCTTCTCGCTGATGCTCGCCGCGCGGTGCGACGCTGACGGCGGATGGAGGGTCCGTCGCACAGCGTTGTGGTCCACAGACTCGGCGGTTAGCGGACACGTGCAGGATTAGGTCCACTCAGATGAAATAAAATCGACGTCTGGGCGAGTGTGCACGCTGCCCTTGTCGATCCAGCCAGGCGAGTGTACTACAGCTCTCGCCTGCTTTCGCTTCACTTGCGCCGTCTAGTTGTTGCTGCTCTCCGCCCAAAACAGTCATCTCACCGCATTCAGTTCCATCAATTGCAACCACTCATGATGTGAGTCGTGATTGCGATTGTAGCTCGGATCAGCTTTGCAGGTGGAGGGAAGCCTGGAGGGGGCTGGTCCGCAGCTGAACCTGGCTGCTCGTCTGATTTCGCAAGCTGCAAAACGAACAAGGCGCACAGTCGCAGAAGCTCATCCAATCGTTGAAAAAGCATTCTTGCAAGGGCGACTGGACTAGAGCCAACCCCACTGTTGTGTGGCCCACAAAGGCCGCTTCTTGGCGGCTTGGTTGCCTTGCCTTGCCCCGTCTGATTTTTCGTGATTGGCAGCTAAGCCGCCGAATGGTTTGCGAAGCCATATGGGCTGTTCCGCCACTGCTATGACGGTTACGTCGTTACTCTCTGCGAGACAGTCCCGTTCGGGCAACTCTGACCGAAAACAGTTTCCTTCCACCCAACGCACCCGAATTCGGTCAATGGGAATTCCACGTCACCCGAATGAAGTGGGTAGGTGTACAGTGTAAAGCGCACAGCCCCCACCCAACGCGCATCGACAAGAAGAAATGTGACTGGAACTGTATGGCGAGCGTGTCAGCAGCAGCAGTGAGTTCCAGAAAATCCGTCCACCAATTACATCCTGCGGCCGGCTGCAGCGCTGCTTCAATCAAAGAAAGCCGGCGTTAACCGCCATTTTCTCTAAAGCAATTATTATAATTCACTTGTGGTCAGGAGTCACGGCGACACGACATTTAAACTCAGTGGAGTTGTTATCGCGTATACCGAACACTTCATGTCACTACAATTTTGTCATGTTTTCTGTATGCTGAGGCTTGCAGATGTACACTTTGTACATTTATGGGTAATGTCCACTGATAACATTCAATGCTACTTTCAGGATGCGGTACCAGCTTACTACCAGGGCACTGCCCAACATTCCTGATTACTCCCAGGGCACTGCCCAACATCTTACGGACAATTGGTGTTGGATCACAAGGCTTGAAGAGAGACCGAACCCTGATAAAAACATATCCGCACGTCGCTAAGCCACACCAAACAAGCTACAGTATAAGAATCAAGACGCCTAAGACACCTAGACTGTTGAAGAGAAAAAATCACGGTAGCACCAGTGGCCAAGATACACTTGGAGGCAAAACACAGAAGATGAGCACAATCTGCAATGGCTTCCAATTGCTGCTGCCGCAGCCGGCGCTGCCGTCCGCACCCCCTGCCACTCCCCCCCTATCACCCTCAACCCCTCCCAACCACCCCCAAAACCACCCGAAATCCTCTCCCCCATACTGCTATTAATGAATCACAGCACCACGAGCACTCTGCATCAGACAACTCAAGCAGCACCCAGCGAGGGGAACTGAGTCTGATCTGCTATCTCCACTGCTTGCTGCTGCTGCTGCTGGCCTCCGCGCCCCCCCCGCCCCCCACCACGCCCCCTGCCTCCACCACGGCCTCCTGAGCGCCGGGGGTTGAAGGTGCTGCCGTCCGTTGGCTTGAGGAAATCGTTGATGTTCACAGTCTGAGTGGAAGGGAGGATGGGGGAGGAGGGGGGAGAGGACGGGGGGAGAGGAGATAAAGAAAACACAAGTTTAGCACTGGAGGGAGGATGGGAGAGGAGGGAGGATGGGAGAGGAGGGAGGATGGAAGAGGAGGGAGGATGGGAGAGGAGGGAGGATGGGAGAGGAAGGAGGGGTTGAATGACTTGAGGGGAGGACTGGAGGATCGGAAAAGCGGAGGGGAGGGAGAGTGTGACCAATGGAGGAATGTAGTGTCGGGTGCAGAGGGGTGACGAGGGATGGCCGGAGGGGAAGAGAGGAAGGAAAGGTTATAATCAACAAAAGCTGAAACAAAGACACGAGTTCACATATTCTCAGAAAGACAATAAAGACGGAATATGCACCAAAAAATTATTCACGTCATGTGTCAGAAAGGCTCTTGGGCGGATGAGAGGGGTGGATGTGGGGTGGACGGGGATGCATGGTGAGGGAATAGAAAGTGCTTCTATGGGGGGCATGGACAAGATGCGGCAGCCAACCACTGACGTGTTTCCACCATTTCAATAGACTATGCCCTATACAAATCAATAAAACCCTGAACCCTCGCCCGCAAACATATGGAGGCATCTCGTCGTGCGTCTTACCTTGGGTTTGTCTTCATCGTCTGTCTTCTCCCGCTTCTTTGCAGCCTTGTCAGCAGCCTGCGTGAGGGGGGACAAAGAAAGGGAAGCCCCAGGAAGGGGGAAGGGGGGGGGGGGGAAGAGGGGGAGGGAGTGGGGGAGAAGGGAAAGAAACGAGGGCGGGAAAGAGCAAGGATGAGTTTGACAAAAACGGCGTCGTTTTCATCAACGTCATTCTTCTTGGAGCTAAGGCGTGCGGGAGCGACGGGGGAGAAGCGAGGGCGTGCAAAAGAGTTTCCTTACGAGTTTGACGAAAACGGCGTCCTCATCGACGTCCTTCTTCTTGTGCACCGCCATGGCCGCCATCTCCGGGTCCACCTCCACCTTGCGCGCCTCCCCCGTGCGGCTCGCCGCCAGCGCCTTGCGCTTCTCCTCGCGCAGCTTCTCGTACTCCTCGAGCGTCATCTCCTGATAAGATTGCGGGGGTATAGGATGGAAAGACGAGGGGGGGAAGGGGGAGGGAGGCGGTAGAGTGAGTGAGGCGCCTTGCGCTTCTCCTCGCGCACCGTCTCGTACTCCTCGAGCGTGATCTCCTGACGGGGGAATGGGGGGATAGGGTGGACGGAGGGAGGCGCAAATAGAGTGAGGCACAGCGCCTAGCGCTTCTCCTCGCGCAGCTTCTCGTAATGCTCTGAAACCTTCTCCAGACGGAAAGGGCACGGAAGAAGGGTGGAGAGGAGGGAGGTGTCGTACCAGCTATAAACAAACTCTGCGGGAAGAGAAGGTTTCAGAACGTAATGAGCGATTAGGGGGGCTGTGTGCGTGTTAAGTAGAGAATGAAAATCGGGAGGTTTAGGGCTTGAAAGGCGTGGAGCAGCGCACGTGGCACAGAGATGAAAGACACCGCGTGGATGGAGAGAGAATACCCAATGCATCGGGCCTTCGGGAAATGAATTTTGGACAAGGAGCAAAGGAAAAACGCATCAACCCGTCAGTCAGCAAACAATCTTACGGCTTATAATTAAAGCCTCACCTTGTCCTCCTCCTCAGCAGGGGCAGCCTCAGCGGCAGCCTCTCCCGCAGCAACGTCGCCCTCAGCAGCAGCGGCCTCTCCCTCCGCCGTTCCGTTGGCCTGCTTGACCTCGCCCTCCTCGCCCGCCTCCTCCTGATCGCTGCACGGCAAGCAGCAAAAACAGGGAACCAGTGGGTGTAAGAGGAGCGAGTTTCTTTATCAATTCATCAACTGTTCCATTGGCCTGCTTGGCCTCCCCTTACTCGCCCGCCTCCTCCTGATCGCTGGCAAGCAGCACACACAACGTACCAGCGAGTGAGGCAAACGGTAAAAGGCGGAACTATTAGCGACACTTGTGAACTATCGGGGAGGAGGTTTAACGACGGTTAAGTACTTTCCTCCAAAGCAGCCGCCACATTTGCCGGTCGGTTGGTCGAACCGACGAAGCAATCACGACGAAGCAATCATGACGAAGCAAGGGAAACGAAACGAACAGTAGCATCAGGGTAAATTTGACCTCATGGAAGAGCGGAAAAACCCTTCTCAACGTATATTTAAGCTCCTAACGAGCGACATCACGCGCTACTGCATGATTCCACATGACTTCATGAGATGGACTGCTCTCAATGAGTAGCTTCCTGTGCCAATGAATTTTGTCGAAACGGCACCCATGACGGTGCCAACAGAAACAAAGGTGGCAATGAAGGTAGAAGACAATAGGAGCTTTAACGTGTAGTAGCATCAGGAAAAAGGTGTGCTCAGTAAAGAGCGAGCGCTCTTTTCAACGTATATTTAAGCTCTTGAAGAGCGACATCATATGCTACTGTAAAGGAAACTACGGAGCTCACAGGAAGGAATGTGAGTAACAGCACCTGGGACAGGACGAAACAGAGACAATGAAAGAACTCTACATAATCTTAATAAAGAGAAAAAAAAAAACCTACAACGACGACCAGACTCCAACGGACTTACCCCGTTTGCGGCACCTCGTCGGCTCGCCCCCAGTTGCCGCGTCCGGCACCGTCGCGCTTCATCTCGTGACTGCGATCAAATACAATGAAAGAAGAAAACAGGAAAAGAACCCGAGAAATGTCACGTAATTAGATCGTCGACGATTAAAAGACCCGCACAAACCGGATAATCCAGCATAGCCGCTTCTTCGTTTCCAAGCATCGTCGTACAGCCAAGAACTCACCCACGGCCAGTGCCGCTGTGCCTGTCGAATTCCCGACGAGGCCCCCTCCGCTCCCCGTCGCCTCCCCGGGAACCTCCGCCGGACCGACCGCGACCGCCATAGCCGCCACTGCCACCGCCGCCACCGCCGCCGCCGCCGCCGCCACCGCTGCGGATTCCGCCACCGCCTCCAGACACCTCGCCGTCCTCTCCGCGCAGCTGTCGGTTCCTGTACGGCTGTCCGCCATCCTGGCCCCCCTCCGCGGGGTACGAACCCCCCCGTCCGCCTCCCCGTCCGCCTCCACCACGACCTCCGCCTCTTCCTGCGCCGGCTCCACGACCGGCGGCTGGCGCAGCAGGTGTGGGCTTCGCGGCGGCTGCTGGCTTGGCAGCAGGCTTGGAATCTGGAAAAAAAAAGATCGACGAGACCGCAGAGAAAGAATCCCCTCGAGAATGTCAGATTGATCAAATGCAGCCCTGCAGTTGTAAGAATATGGTGAAAATGGGGATGCAACAGTGACTACATTGGTGAATACCTTTCTTAGGAGCAGCTGCTGCTTTTTTGGCCTGCTCTTCCTCAGCGCGAGCCAAGAAGACCCCCGGATCCTCTACTTCGTCTCCCCCCAAGAGGGAGAAGAAGTTCGCTGACGCCATTTCTACGCAAAGATAAGCTAAGCTGTAGCTGTTGTATCAGCTAGAGGAAACTAAAAACTAATAAAATCCTCCGATCATGAGCACTAAAATCACGAAGTTCGTAATGGTAGGAAACAACGTAATACCTATTTCTGGAGTAAATATCTGAGTTAACCTAAGGGATTTCTACTGAGCTCCTAAGCCTAAGGAAGCAAATGGGTAAGGATTCCAGAAGAAATCCAGAAAAGAGGAAGATGGAAGGCATGCTGCGGGGAAATATTGAAGCTAGTCCCATGGGAGGGGAGGAAAGGGGGGAGGGGGAAGGGATGAGAAGGGGAAGGAAGGGGTGCGCAATCGCAATTGCAAACCACGAGGGGTTGTGTCAGGGAGTGTTCTGCGCGGATTAGCGCTGATGAGCTGACGCTGGCGAAAATCTGTGTCATCCACATCCAATTACAGGCCACATTGGACCTGCTGGGGCCATTGGGCTGATAATGACAGCACTCCTCGATCATGGGAGAGCCACGTCAACAAATGGATGAGATTTCTAGGTTTCTGTAAGGTGACGATGTATTGCTGTTGATGAGCACAGAACAACTACACTGATGAGAATGCTCTTTATTCCTAAAACATGTTGTTCCAATTTGCAATTATGTGTGTGGGCGATTCACTGTGGTGGGTCCCGATTTCAGATTTTTGTCAGAGCGTACGGACGTCGCATGAGATCTCGCACATGCTCACGAAAACTCACACTTTATTCGCAATCGGCCTGCGTTACATTCCTGAACCAAGAAACCACGCCGGATCGCGTCACCCATACTTGTCAGGGTGCATTTCTACCTCGTGTCTGACATCAGGTCATCCGTCCTTAGAAGCTCGGAAGACCCGAAGTGGTTCAAAATAGGGGCAAATCAACATTGAGAAGAGACAAATCAGAGACTAAGGGCGGATGACCTTTACAGACCCGCCATAGGAATGCGCCCTCATTCCATGGCACATCGAGAGCATCCCCGTTAGTGCCGCCATCTTGTCCAATATTCATGTCCAAAACGTTTGCGACTGCCCCTCTGTACTTTTTTGCCGATTTCAGGACTTGCAGAAACACAAAATTAGCCATGCCGTGCACCGAAGCTCTGCGGAAGAACACTACCATACGGAAATTTCTCGAGTGTCCCTCGCTTGTGCGATTCCACTTTCGCTGACAATCATCAGTCCACCCTGAGAAGTGAGGGGGTAAATCTGAACAAAACCTTCATAGCAGCAGAGCACCCAATTCCAAAGGCACAAAACCCAAGGCTTCCATCCATTCCCTTCCACCACAACCTTGGGGTTGGGAACCTGTCGTTCCACTCCCTTGACCTTGTACCACCCGCCTGGTGTGGTGGTGTTTTGATCAACCTCTCTTCCTACATGATCTTTGCTCTTTCTGCGTGTTTGTGCTCCAGCTTCTAAATTCAGAATGATCTCAGGTACAGCCTAGGTGATAGTTATGGACGGTCACGATGGATCGCCTGGGCTTTCGTCCCACTGTACTCACGTCTGGCCGCAAGTCGTCTTCCAAAATGGCGGTCGTTGTCCTTCCGCTAGGTCGAACAGCCAGTCTGGTTTTAACCTTAATTCTTCTGCTGTGCTGGGGCGACGTTCAGCTATCGCCCGCGTTCCTCGGCGGCAATTTTGACCCGAATCGCACGTTGTTCTCACTGCAGCTGCAGCAGAAGCACCAACAGCGCGGCCGAGCAGAGGCATGCGTGGAGCAAGGCAGAGCGACTTGCCCTAGTACCGCAACCAGTAGCGCAGCGGGGATCACGAAAGGACTACCAAAAGTTTGCGGCGACGACGGCACGTACCACGAGACTTACAAATCGCCGCTGGTGCTTCCGTTACAGGGATTGACGACCTCGTTGAATCTCCTTCAAGTTTTGCTCTTCGGGTTCGAAAGCTGCTTTAGCACTGGTTTGCGCGATTGCGCATCGCATCAAGGGAACCATGGTACTTTTACGCCAACCCTTTCCCGTCCTTCAACCTCAGAATTGGGTAGCCGAGAAAAAGTGGAGTCGCGGCGGGGAGTGGCGCAGCAGTCGACGGGAGCAGAGCAGAGAAGCCAGAGCGATCCTGCGAGGAGTCAGGCCGATGCTGGTAAGGAGATACCGAACCCGCAGGGAATTTCTGGAGGGGAAGTAAGTATGGTTGTGAGCGACGTGACGGTATCAGAGAAGGTCGCGGAGTCTTCGCTAGAACTCACGGGCTCGGCTAATATCGAGGATTTGGGCCGAATTGGCGGTGCTGCGCCGGTAGATGCGGGCGCAACAGCGGCAACCGGCGCGGCGGCGCAAGCGGGGTTATCAGCAGAAGCCGGCACGCGCGGGGCTAGGCATAAAGAGGCAACGCTTGGAGCAAGCGGTGCAGGGGAATCGGGGAAGGTTGGGGAAACCGCAGGGGAAGGAAGAGAAGAGCGCTCCATAGGGGAGGCAGCGACAACTGGAGATGCAACAGCGGCGAAACGGGCAGCGGCGGAACGCGGAGCAGCAGAAAGAGCAGCCGCAGAAAGAGGAGTAGCAGAGACAGCAGCCGCAGAGACAGCCGCAGTGGAACCACCAGGAGCCGCCGCTCCAGCGAAAGCAGGGTCGTTTTTTGACGACGATGACGCGGAACCTGCGCGGCCAGTGCGCGTGATCCCCCCCGGCCTGGACGCGTACAAGCGGGAATATTTCAACAAGCAGAGGGCGGCGGAAGGAAACGAACTTCCCCCGGGGGTGATTACCGCGGGAGTGCCCAGCCCCCCTTCGGGAGTAGCGTACGCTGGCGCAGTGCCAGGCGCAGCGGGCGGAGCTTCCGCCAGTGTACCCGCGGATGCGGTTGCTCCCGCGGGGGGCGCGGTCCCTGTGCCTGGCGCTGGTTTTCCGCCCATGGGAGGCGGGCAGATGGTAGGCGGTGCAATGGGAGGGGCGCAAATGAGGGAAATGGTTGATATGGGGGGGATTGGCGGAGGGATGGGGGGGATGGGCGGAGGGATGGGCGGAGGGATGCGCGGGGGAATGGCAGGCGGAATGGCGGGCGGAATGGGTGGTCAACCACCAGAATGGCCTCGGCGGAGGCAGACGGGCACAGATAAGAGCCGATACAACTATGCCTCCGCGAATCACGGCGCCAAGATAGTGGAATGTAGCAGCGAGGCGAAACGACCCCAGGCTGTTTTAGACGAGGATAAGGACAAGTATCTACGCATCCCGTGCAGTGTAGCGAACAAATTCCTCGTTATAGAGCTCTCCGAGTTCTTAGCGCGGATAGAAACGATCGTACTCGCAAATTACGAGTTCTACGCGTCTTCTACTAAGGACTTTGAAGTCTGGGCTAGTAGAAACTACCCCTCGGACCGCTGGCACTTTCTGGGAAACTTCTCAGCGCAGAGCGTGCGGACGCCCCAGGCGTTCGAGGTGACAGGCAGCGGAGATTTAGGGGATTCAGTGCGGTACGTAATGGTGCGGCAGCTGTCGCACCACGGGGCGGAATTCTTCTGCACGCTGAGTCTGGTGCGAGTGCATGGGGTGAACGAGCTAGATGGGCTGAGGGAGGAGATGGAAGCGATGACAAGGATGATGGGGGCTGGCAGACAGGCCGTGCCTGCTGCTCCTCCGGGCAGGCAGGGTGTTGCTGCTGCTGCTGCTGCTGCAGCTGCGCCAACGCTGCCGGTGGTTCCTCAGGCGGTTATCGCTCCAGTGGTTACCACTCCTCAAGCGGTTACCATTCCTCAAGTGGTTACCACTCGTGAAATGGTTACTGCTCCTGAAGTGGTTACCATTCCCCAAGTGGTGACGGTGGGGTCTGAGGGCTTAGATGGTTCAGTGGGTTCAGAGGGTTCCAGAGCGGTGCCAGCCCAGGCAGAGGGCTCTGAGCCACCGTCCAGTGTGCCACCAACTGAGCAATCGCCGCCACTCTCCGTACCCGCTGCTGCTGCTGCTACAGAAGCAGCTGGCGTTGCTGCTCCCACAAGCTCTCCCTTCTCTCGTGACTCTCCTCAGCCTGTCCAGCCTTCCCAACCTCCGGCTCACTCCCTTCCTCCTCCTCATGCTCCTCCTCCTGCCCCTCCTCGTGCTGCGGCTGCTGCTACCAAAGATGCTGCCGCAGCTTCTGCTGCTGCGGCTACTGCTGATACTGCGGCCGCTGCTGCTTTTGGCGAGTCAACAGGCGCGTCTAGCAACACAGGTGCCGACGCCACCCCTCAACCACCCATTCCTGGCTCGGTTCCTCACTCAACTGTTCCGAAAACTTCCTCTATGGAGGCTGAGGAGCAGTCTGGTGGGAGCAGTACAGTGGGCGTAGAGGAACGAGAGGTGGGGCACGGGAGTGGGGAGCAGCAAGGCGGTGAGGTAGTTAAGGCACATGGGGGGGTGGAGGAGCAAGGTGGGTTGAAGCAGCGCGGTACTGAGAGGGAAGGGGAAGGGAGCAGCGAGGGCAGCGGGGGAGGCAGCAGTAAAGTAGTGCCTGAGAAAGGAGTGGATTCATTAAGGAGTATTGGTGGCAGTGGTGGCAGAAGCAACATCAGTGGTAGAGACAACGTCACGAGCGGTGGTAGCAGCACAGGGAGCAGTGGACGCAGCAACACCACCACAGGGAGCAATGTGGGTTCGATTCAGAGTGGGGTGGAAGTTGAGGGGAGGGAAGAGGAGAAGCTGCGGATAAGTACAGGGGCAATGGGGACAGGTGACAATGGGAGTGCTGAGGGGGAGTGTGGTGCGGCTGCAGCAGGTGAAGCGGCTTGGGATGAGGGGAGGACGGGGGGAGGGCATGGGGCGGGCAGGTTGGGAGAGGGAGAGAGTGCGAAGCTGGCTGAGAAGGGAGATGGTGCAGGATGTGCGTCAGTAGATGGAGCAGCAGAGCAAAGGGGAGCAGCAGCGGGTGCAGATGTTTCTTTTGGGTGTGATGCTGGGGGAGGTGTGGGCATGAGTGCGGGAGACCGTTCCAATGTAGAAAGGGCGCATTCTAAGGCAGGCGTGCGCGTAGGCGCTGGGACAAATGCTGAAGCAGGCTCTGAAGCAGGCTCTGAAGCAGGCACTGAAGCAGGCGCTGTGGCAGGTAGTGAGGGAGGAGCAGGGGCGGTTAGGCCAAAAGGCAGCGCTTCAGAGCTAGGGAGCAGAGAAGGTTCTGGGGAGCTTCTTTCCTTGGAGGAGGATAGGACTGGAGCTTCAGGAGGGCGAGAAGCAAAGGGAGGGAGTGGGGTGGAAGGAGGAAGGGAAGGCAATGGGGCGGAGGAGGAGCAGAGTGATTCTGGTAGTGAGCCGGCTAGACGAGAGTTTGGGGGAACGAGAGAAGCTGAGGGGAGAGATTTGAAGTTGTTGGGTAGGGGATTAGGTTCGGATGAGGCTAGACATGTGGCAGGGGAGAAGGGGGAGAATGGGGGGGATGTGGGAGGAGGAGCAAGCGAGGAAGCGGAGGGTGTGGAGGGCGGTAATGGTAGAGGCGAGGCAGAGGCTAAGGTGAAAAGTGCGGTTGGGGATGGCAGAGGTTCGTCATTGACCGGTTTGGCGAAGGGAGAAGAAAAAGCCGAGGCAGAGGGACAGGCGCAGGCAGAGATAGGTGCAGATGCAAGGAATGTCGCCAAGGCAGAGGCTGAGGCTGAGGCAAAGGTGGAGGCAGCGGCAGCTCAGTTGGCCAAGGGAGAAGCCAGCAGTGTGTCTTGTGGAGGCAGCTCAGTTGCTGCTGCTTCTGAAAAGCTGAAAGGTCAAGCTGGCCCTGGAGAAGCAAATGGTGAAGGTGCCACTGGGAAGGCGGAAGGTCAAGCTTTCACTGCTAGTGCGGCTGGCAGTGAGGCAAGTGCTGCGTCTGCTTCTTCCTCCCCCTCTGCTCCCTCCATGCCATCTGCTCCCACGCCCTCTCATCAGGGATCTTCCCCTGGGACTGGTTCATCTAGTGGGGCAGGTGCGCTGGGAGAAGGAGGTTTGGATGATATGGAAGGTTCGGGTGAAAAGGCAGGTGCAAATGGGAAGGCAGGAGTTCGTGAAATGGAGGCAGGAGAAGCAAAGATGGATGGGGAGAGTGGAGGGGAGGGAGAGGGAGTGAACAGGAATATGGTGGAGGGTGGAGGGGGAGGCAGGCTGGAAGCTGCTCCTTCAGGTGGTTTATCAGGTGGTTTATCAGACAAGGAAGAGAGCATCCAGGAGAAACCACCAGTGACAGGTGTGGTGCTGGGGTCACCGTCGGCAGCAGCAGATGGTCAGCAGAAAGGGTTCTCTGATCCGGGCGGCAATAAAATCCAAGAAACTCGGGAATCGAGATCTATGACGGGCGATGAGCGCAGCTCAGAAGGTAGCAGTTTAGCAGGCAACAGGAACACAGTAACGAATGGTGGATATCCCACTAACGGGGATGGTATATCGTCGCAACCAAACATCACAGGAAAGGTGCCTGGGACCGGCAGTGAGGCTGAGGTGGGGAGCAGCAGCAGCACCACCACCACCACCACTCCCACGATCACCAGCAGCACCAGCAGCGGGGGAGGAGGTGATGCTAGTAGCACAACAGGCAATAACGAGACGGATACCATTGCAATGCCCGCCAGTGGGACACCCACTGACTCGACAGCCAGCAGTGCATTAGGCAATAACGGAGCCCTCACTAGTGGAGCTCAGGTGGTCTCCAGTACCAGCAGCACGTTCAGCATCAGCAGCAGCGGCAGCAGCTTTGCCGGCGCTGCCAGCAACCTGTACGGGCTCAAGTCGCTGATGCACATGGTGAGGCTGTGGGAGGACAAGCAGGCGGTGCTGGAGCAGTATGTTGAAGACATGGCGGCCTCGTATGCGGCTAATCTCGCTTCTACAGATGCTGAGCTTCTGTCGCTGCGCACGCGATTGCGGAATGCAACGGTTACCATTGCAGGGCTGCAGGCGCAGCTGCAGAATGCAGTGAGTGGATTTTTGTGTTCATGTGTTTTTGGGGGGGGGGGGGGGGGGGGGGGGGGGGGTGTGTGTGCTTGTATGCGAGGGATTTGTGTGCTTGCTGGCTGTTTTGTGTGCGACGGTTTTATGTGTTTTCTTTTGAGTTTTCGTTTGTGGAATATGCATGGAAATTGACCTAGGTTTCGGTTGCTGGTATGACCTGTGCAGGAGCGTCGGCATGAAAAAGAGCTGGAGGGAATTCGTAAGGATGTTTCGGAACAAGTGGAGAGCCTTCGACAAAGCATAATCAGTGCCAGGTGAGTTTATCTCACACATGTCTCCTGCTGGCTATGTACTGCTATGTTTTTTTTACAAGTTTCCTGCTTACATCTTACGGCTATGTTGGGGATCTTGCTTTGTTCTTGCAGAGGGGTCTCTTCAGAACTATCAAGAAGATTAGAAGATATGCTTTGGCTGGCTGTATTAGTTGCCACCGTAGCGGGCGTCTTAGGCTTTGTTCTAGGAGTTTTGATTGCTCGGCTTTGCAGTTGTAGAATCTATTAATTATAGCTCAGGTTCTTAGGTATCCAGGCTAGGTGTAGATGCTTCGGAAGACGGGGCAATGATGTCCCCATTTTAGTCGCAATTTCGCACTGTCAGCCCTTGAAGTGTTCCCGCCAAATCAGTTGGGCAGCCATTGCCAAGCCGAAAGCCTCATCGGAACTCGGTCGTCGGACCCGTTTTGCCAGTGTCGACGGGAGGGGTCGTCGGAGGAGGGCCTGACGAGGCGGGCGACTGACGCGCGTGCGGGCCCGCCAGCCTGGCCCAGGGCTGGGCCGAGCGCACGACCGCCGCCCTCCGAAATTGAACAGCGACCCACGTTACTGGGTGGGGTCGGCGAGCTGGCGACCCCTCGCGCGAGGGAAAGTTACCCTCGCGCGAAGGCAGCCCACACGTGCTGCCTGCCCGCGAGGTCCTAGTAACCCATCGCGGCCTGCCCGGACGGGCAGGCGAGGGCCGTGCGAAAATACGGGCCCCCCTCGGGACACTCGACAATTTCGCGATTCGCAGCGGTGGCGCCACGTGTTCGCCCGTGGCTTCGCATCGGGCGCATGCGAAATTTTTGTCGAGGCGGAAATAAATTCTCTCCCATCGCATGCATTCTATCGTCGCGAACCGCTACGAAATCGACACGTGTCGATTGTAGCGTCGCTCCGCGCGCAGGAGGATTCGTGCGTCCCCTCGCCGACCTGGGCCAATGGACGCGAAGTCGACGCTCTACCAAGGCGGAGACGGACCACCTGTGCCACTTGCGCATCCGCCCTCCGAGCACTGCCGAGCCAGGCCCTGCACCCTTGGGCCTGGAGGGGGGGGGGGGGGGCACCACCTCCTTTTCTTTGTGGAAGGTGGCCTCGCTCCGCATTTTCGGCATCTCTTTTGGATTTTCAAACATTGACAGCTCTGCGCCTCCCCTCTCTCCTACCAGAGCCGTCCGCCTCTTTTCTTAGTCGACAGATATGGAGCCGATCTCCGCCGCCGATAAGTCGGCGCCGACATCGGCCGACTTTCCCCTTCGGGTGCAAATGGGTCGCGGTCTCAGCTTCACCTTAGAGTGGAACGACTACGCCGTCCTTCGCGACCAAAAGAAAGAGTTCACCGAGAGATGCTTTGGACTCGCCATCAGGTGGGACGCGGGTAGTCGCGGTAGTCGAATAGGGAAGATGTCGGTGCCGACCAACCCTAGTAGGGCGCACTGTCGCCGATTGTCTTCCGACGTACGTCGGCGGGCGCGTTTGACGAAGCACGTCGACATGGCAGCGTTTGCTTACCAGCCATGTTCTCATCCCTCGTGCTCACTCGTGCGCTCAGGTTCGCTTGGTTTGACATTGGGCGGGACGACCTGCGGTTGTGGGTGCTGGGGATCGGCCCGCTTCGATCGGCCATGAAAGCCGCCGACCATTCTTGCTTTGCTAAGGCTTTCGACGCCGACATCGCCGCTATCCCGCTGAAATCGACGTGAGCTGTTACCCCGTTGTCCAGTCATCGTTTTTCAGTGTCGGCCGCATCAACGCCTTATGCTGTGGTCGACGCCGTCGTTTATTGCGTGTGCAGCGGCGGCCCGCTTCCAGGGTCACACTGCAGCGTCATAGCCATCCTCTACCCAGGAGATGTGCTGAAGGCTGAGGGACAGGTCTGCAGGACATCGATCCGGCACATCGACCCGCACACCGGAAAGGGGAAGCACCGCGACGAGGCCGTCCGCGTCCTGAAGTAAGTTGTGAATAGTCGTCGCTGTCGAGTTTGTTAGTCGCCGACACAGGGAATCTCATGCTGACCTCCTCTCCACTACGTTGCTCCAGGCTATTCCGCACGGCTGCCCTGGCCGAGCTGGGGCGTCCCGGTAGGAAGTGGGACGGGGCGCCGCCATCACAAGCAGTGGTGGAGGAAAGGCTTGCCGACTGCGACGACCCTATCCGCGACGTGAGTTGCACGTTTAGGCTCCGCTACGGTCTGCGCGTATCTGTATGCACCGCTCATATTGTGCCGCGCTTGCCTGTGCTGTATGCAGAAAGTGCCGGGCACAGTGTCGGACGGGCATGTCGGCACCGGCATGCTTGCCGCGACGTCGTTCGGGTGGGTGGCCAAGCAGATCGGCCTGCTGACGGGCGACAAGGCTCGGAGCGCTGTGAGCATCGAGAACATCAAGGTCGCGGGTTTGAGGTCGCTCCGTGATAGCATGGTCGATTACATCTGCCATCGTGTCGCCGAAAACCGGATAGCGGCGCCGACTTCAGGCGCCGACGGACCCGCCGAGGGTGCGATTGATGACGACGGCGCGGAAAGTCAGACGGCGCCCCAAGCAGCAGCTGCCGCCCAGCGCCAGGAGGACTTGCCGGTGTCCGCGGAAGGAGGAACCGGTGGAGGACTAGGCGACGATGCGGCAGGCGCAGGGAGGAAGGAAGAGGAGTTGACGGACTCTGGCTCAGAGTCGGAGTCGGAGGGGGAGGAGGAGGACGAAGGGGAGAAGGAGAATGAGGACGAGGAGGATGACGAGGGCAAGGACGAGAACGATGAGGTGGTGGAGGTGGTGGCCGGGAAGGATGAGGCGGCGCACGAGGAAGGGGTGGAGGAGGAGGTGGAGTACGAGCTGGAGTACGCAGACGGCACGGTTGAGGCGGTGGGGTCGGCGGACGAGAAGAACGAGGAAGCGGAGGATGGCGATGCGGGTAATGCTACGGGGTCGGCAGGTGAGGGGAAGGAAAAGGATGAGGTCGGCGTGGAGGCAACGACGGAAACGGGCCAGGAGGAGGCGGCATGCGAAGGTGCGAAGGTGTCGGTCGACGCCGGCGAAGGTGCGAACATCGCGGGCGTGCAGGAGACGGGGGACGCATCTGGTCGGCAGGGCCCTGCAACGGACGACGTCGAGGAGCTGCGACGGGAGAACTTGCTGTTGAGGGCGGAGAACGCTCGGCTGCAGGGTTTGCTCGATGCGGAACGGGCTCGGCTGGACGCGTTTTTTGTTGGGCTACGTGGACTCGTCGACCACCTGAAGGAGTTGGCCGAGCAGGTCGACGACACCGAGAAGTATGCGGCGGAACAGCTGCGAAACGCGGCGGAGGCCATGTCGCAGACCATCACGGGCAACATCACCGGCAGCTTCGACGAGGCGTGGAAGACGATGAAGACCTTCGCGGAACAGGCGTCGGCGTGGCTGGAGGACTTCGACAACCCGGAGGGAAATGTGGCGTATCAACGCGCCTTAGCGGTCACCACCTTGGCCGACCACGTCGACAAGGTGGTGGGCGATGCGCAGGAGGATTTGCGGGAGCACATCACGAGCCAGTTGTCCGCCGCAGCTGTCAACATCGCCACAGCTGTGACCGGCAGGCTCCCCGTGCAGCCGCCGCCACCGCCTCAGCCCACGCCGCCCGCCCTCCCGGAAGAGCTCTTGAAGTCGTTCAAGGCCGACATCATGAAGACGGTGACGGAGGCCACCGAGCAGTCGTTCGTTGCGTCCGGGATGAAGATGTTGACCGAGATGATCGGCACGGTGGCGCCTGGTCGACGTGGGTCGTCGCCTTCGGCCAATGACGCCGACGCCGCGCAACAGAGGGCGGCCGACAAGCAAGGCCTGAAGAGGTCGGGCGACGGTGACGACAAGGAGAGCTCGAAGCGGAGCAAGGGATCGGACGGGAGCCGCGTCACGAAGCCTCCTGCGCGGAGCGTGGTCGACATGCTGAAGGCGAAGGGGTGGAAGGTGAGGGGAGGGTCGACCAGCAAGGGAAGCGGAAGCGGGGGGGCGGACGGGAGACCTGCCGACGGGATCGCGGCTAACGTCGATGCACCGCCTGGCCCGCCTTTGGACGCCGAGCAGACCCATCCTCAGGCGAGCGGTGGGAAGGACGCGGCCCCCACTGCCCAGGCGGCGAAAGTCGGAGGCGCCGGAACCACCCAGGGGCCGTCTGACGCGGTGCCGGCCAAGGGCAAGGCGATGTCTGCGTCTGCTACGGTCGCCGGAACCGGCACGGCGAAGGCTGCCTCTGCTTCAGTCCCCGGAACCGGCAAGTCGAAGGCTGCTTCTGCTACGGTCGCCGGAAGCACCAAGTCGAAGGCTGCTTCTGGTACGGTCGCCGGAACCACCAAGTCGACACCATGTAACCCGCCTGCGGCAACCACCGGGCCCGCCGGCCAGTCAGGTGCGGGGAAGCATGGGGAGGCCCGTGCGGCCCCTCCAGCTCCAGCAGCCCCTACTGCCGCCAAGGTCGACGCGAAGGCTGCTTCGGCACAGGGGCCACCCGGGAGTAACGCGCTTAGGGTGTTGCTCCACCGCATGGAGTCCCACCGCCCGGGCGCGCAGCAGCATCCTGTGGTCGACGCCGGCCTCGCAGAAACAGCACGTCGCTCCGTCACTCCGCACGTTGCCGGCAAACCGTCCGATGCCCAATCTGCCGCGCGGCCGGTCGCCGCCCCACCGCCTGCGGACCCCAAGTCCGCGTTTCTTCGCGCCCATATAGGCGCACGCAAAGCGGCAGCTCCACCAGTCACTCAGCCGGAACCCGGCACAAGCGCGACGCCGACGGCTGTAAATGCGACCGCACCCTCCCCAGGAGCAGCTGTGGTCGATCTGGCGGCGGAGAGGGGAGTCAGTGCAGCGCTAGCCACCGGCGGCCGCGCCGACAGGCATGCCGCCCTCGAATCCGTCCTGGCCCAGTTTGAGGTGGCAAAATGGCCCGAGCATGCCCCGGCACTGGCCATCGTGGACACGGCGCATGCGGAGCCGTCGGCGACCAACACAGGGGGTTCGGCGGAGCCGACGGCCGCAACGGGTGTTGTCGCCGAGGGAAATGCGGGACGGAAGGGTAAGGACGACACCGGGAAAGGGAAGGCGGTGTCGGCGGGGAAGGAGATGGCGGAAGACAAAGGGAAGAAGCCGGCACGGAAGACGGGCGGCAAGGGTAAGTCGGCAAAGAAGAAGGAGGAGGAGGAGAAGGAGGAGGAGGAGGAGGAGGAGGTGGGGGAGGGGGAAGAGCATGGACGCCGGGGTCATGGCATCCGCCGAGACAGGTCTGGCGACGGGCAGGGGTGGGTGGGCGAGATGAAGTTCAAGAACCAGAATCGGTACATCGGCAAGTCCCGCGACAAGATGGAGCTGGCCTACGAGCACGCGATTGCGTACTTCGTCTACGACGGCTACGTGAGCAAGGTGCTCATGAAGGAGCTCACCGCCTTGAAGCCGGGAGAGTTGGATGAATGGAAGGCGGTGTGGGAGGAGGTCAAAATCCTGCCGACCGGGATGTGGACGGTGATGTGGGCCAGAGGCTTGTGCCATCCGAGAGCAAGGTAAGTCGGTTACCGACATGCCGTGTTTTGACGACCAAGTCGGTGTCATTAATTCTATGTGTACGTGTTCGCTCGGCAGGTTCGACGACATACTCGGCAGGTTCCGTGGGTACGCAGGTTCGGGTGATGCGCTTCATGGCGTGCTCTGGCCGGCGATGTGGTTCCCCATCATCGAGGACACGGAGGAAGGCAGGGCGGAGACAAATGCCAACATGTCGGCGATGGTGAATCGCGTGTCGATGTGCGCGGCGTATGGAAAGGTCGCGGCGAGAGTCGCGTATGGGAAGGTCGACGGGAGCGCGGAGGCGACCGCGGGAGAGACGACGGATATGGAAGGCGCGGACAGGAAGGCGGACGAGAAGGTGCAGATGGGGGCCCAGGCGTTAGCGGCCTCTGCATGCGCCCTCTGGTGCTACATGTCGACGCCGGCGTCGGTGCTCGGTGCTGTGGGCGAAGGTAAGGCGGCCGCGATTCTGGCAGGTGCGGGGAAGGAGAGGGGCGAGCACTTCGCGATGGTCATGCACGTGGTTATCGAACACGCACGCACTCGGCAGGCTCCCGCGGGGGAGGTTGCACATAACGTCGCGCCAGAGCTGCAGCGCTATGGAGTGGCCAGGGCCTTCGAGGCGGGCATTGAGGAAGACGAGGCCGACATGATCGCAAGAGCGACGGTCGAGACCTTGGCGTTCTGGGGAATGTGCCCCCTCGACGGGCCCAAGCTCAAAGCGGAGGGCATCGATGTGCCGTGTGACGCGAAGATGGAGTACGACTTGGATCACAGGGGGAGGAAGGGGGAGAAGGTCAAGCAGGCCAAGGGCAGCAAGAGGAAGAGGTAGTACGGATGCGTAGTCGGCGGAATGATGTTTGCTAGGTTGCTAGGGTGTGTACTATATTGGTATGGACGGCGCCGATTTTGGCGTAGATTTGTTAAATGTGGCCTTTTTTTGTTCAAGTGCTGTTCGTTTCAATATTGGGCTAACAACTCGGTGTCACTGTATAACCATGCTAGCCGAATATCACCCGATGAGCCAAGTCGGCGCATATGTCGACATGATATGCACATGATACGTCGGCGATAAGCAGTGCAGAAACATGGTTGTCGGCATGACGTCGACAGTGATTTTTAGCCACACCTACTGTACTGGGCGACAAACAACCAACATCGGCAACATCGGTTCGCATGGACATTGATGTGGGATGTTTACAAACTACCAGAAACATCAGTCGGATGGGGCGGGGGGGGGGGGGGGGGGGGGGGCTGTTGAAGTCTGCCAAAATCTACGCAGACGCATATCCCATGAGGGACTTCATGCCGTCTTCTTGCGCTTGGTCGGAGGACGCTGCACGGGTGCGGTCGGCTTGGCCGGTGCTGTCGACTTGGCAGGTGCGGTCGGCTTCGCCAGGTCGGCCTTGGTCTTCGGCATCTGCTCCTCCCAGGTGTCTGGAAAGAGGGCTTCGAGCCATTCGGCCGGCTTCAGATTGAGCGCGACAAGCCCACAGGCGAGGCGAAGCTTAGAGACGACCTTGGGGCCCAGCCCCTTGACTCCCATGCCAGGCTCTTTCGACTTCATCGGTTCCGTTTTCGGGTTGAGCACCGTGAGGGCGTCACAGAAGGTCCCAATGCCCGGTGCCGCGATCCTGTTCAGTGCGTCGACCACGGCCTCGGTGTCGGCGTCGCCGTCGCTCGCGCGTAGCTGGCGCACCGCATCCATGGCCCTCATCATGCGTCGCACTTTCGTGTCGAGCCCACCCTGCGTCGCGCCCTTTCCTGTGAGGAGGGTGTGGCGGGCGACGAATCCCTTCTCGGCGACCCTGTCGCAAAGGCGACGGGTGTCATTGGCGGTGGCGGAATTCCATAGGCGCCAAGCGTCCCTCACAGTCTTTGCCTCCCGCCACGGTTGCACCACGTTGAGCTCGTAACTGGCCTCCTCGTCCGTCTGTGGGGGGGGCGGGGGTTTGTCATCCCCTTTCTTGGCTCCAGCCCCCGTGCTGGCCGACTCCGCCGATCCACCATCGCTGGGAGTCTGCGCGGGAGCCGACGGCGGGGCCACCGGCACTCTCCGTGCTTCCGACAAGCGGAGTGCCTCGGTGACACGGGCTAGCTCGGCGGTGAGCCCAGCGATGGTGTCGTCGCGCTTCTCGATCTCCTCTAGGAGATCAATCTTCTCGTTCGCGGCGCGCTCTTTCTCCTTCTGCATCTGGGCCATGAGGGACATGTTGTAGTACTCGGTGTCCATGCGCACCGAGATTTCCTGCAGCAGTAGGAGGAGAAAAACGTGAGGGCCGCGGTGGTTTGGTTTACACTCCCTACTGCACGTCGGCGACAGTATCGTCGACTTACCTCTGGCTGTATTTGGGTCGGGTCGCGACGCTTGTTGATCGTCTCGGTGTCGACGCTCTCCACCCGTTTCGCCCAGTGCTGGAAGAGGGGGATCCGGCAGAGCTTGGAACCTTGGACGTACGGGTGCCATGGTGTGCGGACTAGCTTCACCGCTAGGTCCTCGGCGACGATGCGGCGCAGCATCAGGAGAGTGCGCCAGAAGTGCACCGCGGCTTTGTCGGCGTCTGACCCCTCGACAGCCTTCCCTTCCGCCTGCCATTTGTCACGGGTACGGGGAGCTCAGAAAAGGTCGGCAACACGACTCGGCGGCAAGCTACGAGGGCGTCGACTAACATACCTCCTTCAGCATGTCGTCGACGCCGGGGAATATGTGCTCGGCGAGGAGCTTCAGGAGCTTCTCGGAGGGCGGCACCCTGCTCCGACCCAAGAAGTAGTCCTGCTTGTACCCCGAGTACCCGGCCTTCTTCATCACCACCCCCACCGGAATGGCGGTGATGTACGCTCGCGTCATCTTGTCGAGAGCCCAGTGTCCAAGCTCCGCGATCTCGGCGCGCGGCGTGCCGTCGATAGCCAGCTCCTGGGCCCCGCCCGCTCGAGCGGCGTGCACGTTCCTCTTGCAGAACACCTTGTTGGTGTCCCACAACTGCCGCGTCCAGCGTTGGTGGGTTGCCGCAGAGAGCTCACCCTGGTCGGTGTCGTTTTTGGCGAAGAACAGGTGTTTCTTGTACCAGCTAGCGCGTGTGCTGGTGTCGACCGGCGGAATGAGGCGGACGCCGTGAAACTGACCGATCTGATCGAGGACGAAGTGCAACCACAGGCCCGTCTCGCCGACGGCGCACAACTCCGCTTCGAGGTGCCGCGCGGCGTAGCTCTGCTGCAGACGAGCATCCTTGGACGTCTTCGAGTTCCGCGCTCCGATGACCATGACGACCGGCTGGTTCTCCGGGTTGATCGAGGAGGTGCTCGCCAGTCGGTACAAGAAGATGTCGGGGAGAGTGATCTCGCGGATGCTTGCACCGCGCAGGAGAGAGTGGTGGGAGAGTAGCGTGAGCACCTTCAAGAGAAGAAACCTCCACAGCGTCTGCGAAGGACCCGTACCCCGCGGGTTCCACGCCTTGGCCGCCCACGCCGGCAGCACCCTGAACATGATCTGGCGGAACTGTTCGGCGGTGTAGGTATCGCCGATGGTTCCGCGACGGCGATCGGCGCAGTTCCTGCCAACAATGCCATGGGCAAGGGGTATTTAGGGCGGCGTCGACAAAGATCATGACAGCAGGAGAGTGGTCGACGTAGGTTAAAACATAAACTCACTTGATGTCCCGCTCGTTCTTGGTGCGGATCATGTACCGCACCTCCGACCTGACCACCGATATCTCCCTCATGATGCTCAGTTCCGTCTCCCGGAAGAGCGTCGCCTCCACTCTCGCCGCCATCTGGCATGCCTTTATGCGCCCGAGGAGCGTGTGTACCGTTGTCGACTGCACCGGCTGTGTTCCTGTGGCGTTGTCGGCCCCCTTGCCGGACTCGGCATCGAGGTTCAACTCCCGAATCATGTACTTCACGTATGCGCGAAGCCGGTCCTTGGTGACCCTAGGGCCGTGCAGCCACACGTGAGACCGGGGGACATCGGCCTCTTGGTCCCAGTTTTTCTTCTTGTTCTCCCGGATGTAGTGCCCTATCTCGTCGACGTGCTTAAGCCTGTACTCCTGCGGAAGCTTGTTGCGAATTTGCTTCAACATCTTCGCCGCCCACCTCTTGTAGTGATAGATCCACGAGGTGTACTGCCTCAGCGTGCTGTTCCTCTCCACGGTTTGCAGGTGGCGAAGAGCGTCCATGACGAGCACGTCTACGCACGCGTAAACCATGTCCTCCTCGACGAAGTCTGCCGCTCTCCACTGTTCGCGCGGCACCGCCAAGTTCTCCTGGTCCTCGTCCTCGTCCTGGTCGAGCAGTATGTCGATGAATTGCAGTTCCCGCCTGAGTCGTTCGTCCAAGGTGCGCGGATTAGAGCTACGAGGTGGACGGTCGTCGTTTTCGTCATCGCTTTCCTCCTCCTCCTCCTCCTCCTCCTCCTCCTCCTCCTCCTCCTCCTCCTCCTCCTCCTCCTCCTCCCCCCCCTCCTCCTCCGCGTCCTCGTCATCGACCTGGTTTCCAGGGGCGGCCGGTGCCGACGAGGTACCTGGCCGACCATTTTGCGTAGGAGTCTGTTTTTTCTTCTTGTTGAACTTCCCTATCGGCGGTGGCGGAACGTCCGTGGTGAACACCCCTTCTGGGATCTGCGTCAGCTTGTCCAGATCGTAGAGTAACTGCAGGTTGTCTTCGTCGGTAGGTGTCGGACTGTGGTCGGTGGATGTCGGACTGCGGTCGGTGGTCGTCGGACCCTGGTCGGTGGATGGCCTAGCGTCGGACATGTCGACGTCGGCCATGTCGGTACACGTCTGCTGCTCTACCGTCGTCCGTGTGCGTTGGGGAGGTTGTTAAACCACTGCCGGTACTGAGTCACGGGTGCGGTGTACGCCCGAACAGTTGCGCGGCGGTCGTCCTCGAGATGTCCCTCAATAACGTCTATCTCGGCGTCGACCTCGAGATCGCGGGGGGTGGTAAACCAGAGACGGTACTGTGTGACGGGTGCGGCGAACGCGCGAAGCGTCAGGCGGTCTTCGTCTTCTTCGAATTCTCGCTCAAGCGCGTCTAACTCGGCTTCGAGTTCAAGCTGTTCCAGCTGCGCCTTGATGTCGGCGTCTACCGAGTCGGCGGGGGGTGGGATGGGTTGCGGCTGTTGGGCCCTCGGGCGACCTCTGGCCATGCGTCGCCGACTTGCTACGTCGACTCGCGACGTGGAACCTGTGCCGACTTGGACGAACAATCGGCTGTCGAGCAACCTACAGGCGCGATGACAGACTGGCAGCTGAAAATTCTAAGGGAACGAGAGAGCAGGAAGGAACGCAGGAACGGACAAGCGAATGAGCAGGCTCGCGGGGCAACGGACGGGTATGGTCCTGAGCGACTACGATGCTGCCGCGCGTCACGCACACCCCAATGCATCCGCCGCCGTGCATGTGTTCTCGTAAAGGCGGCGCACTGTCCGACGTGGCACGTGCCAGGCATGGCTAGCTGGGCGCCGCGCTGCACGGAAGGGGCGTAAGCCAGTGCCATTCCACGTCGGAATGGGCGTGCGTTACGCGGCTTGCGACCGCCATTGGCGCCCCAGTGCAGAAATTAAGGCAAGCAGACATGGATCTCCCGGAGGCCCGGGATGACTCAAGCACGGCGTGGCAACCATGCCGTGGGGGGCCTATGATCGGCGCCGACTTCCACTCGGCGCGCTTGGCAGAGAACGTGCCGTGTGGCCGGGTTTGTGTGCCTTGGGATGATCTGGTCGACACCGACTTCCCTGGCAACCCGCGATGCCACAAGACAGTGAAGATGTGGACGGTCCGATTTGCGCCGCGTGGGTTTGCACCGCTAGAGCGACGCGTGGCCACGACGCCCACGTCGTGGCAGCCTTGTAATCGGTGGGGCGGGTCTCGCACCTCCCTATTGGTCCGCGTGGAGGCATCCGCGGCTCGACGTGGCGAATTTTGTCCGCTGAGATTTCCTTCTCAGGAATCTCCCAGCGCAAACGGGTGTCGTCGGATTGTCGACAATCCCGAGGGCTCCCGAGGCCCCTGGGACGCCATTTGGGCCCGTCTGGGAGCTCGGAGGTCGTCGGGAGGTCGTCAATCCCGAGGGGGGGCCTTGTCCCTTTTGAACCGCGAAATTGGGCGGCATTTTTCGTCCGCTGAGGTATATCATCCCAACGCTGTCACAGCAACAATCGCCCCGTCAAACCCTCTCCATTCCAATTTGCCCCGGCTAGCCATTTCAGGGTTCCCCTCCCACTATCCGCCACAAGAACTTGAGAGGCAGAGTAAATGTATGAACAACTCACGTTTGACAGGGTAACTCGGGAGCTAAAATTGCGCCGATCCCAACGCATCACAGGGATGAGAGCACCCAAGTTACAATTGTTAAAAGCGAAAACTTCGCTAGCATAAGTACTTTGTGGGCATTCTTTAAAATTGTGATATGTCGAAATTGTTGCGATCCCTACTTCCCGCTCACGTTTGGCGGAACTCCTTCCGCTCATCCGAGTGGTGCCCCATGCTGGGGTGTCCAAAGAAACCGTTTGACTGAAGCACTTTTTGAAACTCTGCGTTTGCCTGCGAAATGCTAACTTTGTTGCGGTTCAGTGCGTTAGGAGGTGGTAGCTTTGCTCCGTCAGGTCACAGACTCACTCGCATGTGACTATCTTCCCCAGCACGGCACAGCGCACAGCATTGCAACAGCAACCAGGCAATCTTGTTGGATAGGGTGCTGGTCAGGGTATCTATTCGGTCCGCGCCTTGGTCAACGTAATTATTCGAAGGTAGCCGTAGTAAAGTGGTTAGATAATCAACTGTGCGGGTGGTTGGAGAATAGCTTTTATATTTCCAGAGCAATTAGTTATTTCTTCACATTTGACCGTATTTATTTCAGTAAGCAGTCCACGCTGAAACAATGGGAGCGTGCCTCTCCACATGTCTCGGCTCTGCATCGGTCGAAAAAGATAAAGGAAATGTCGACGAAAGCAAGGTTCAGAAGCATCCTGACATTGGCGGTAGTCGAACCGGCGACGATAACTGCGACGGAGCGAAAATACAAAACGCCAAGTACCCCAGAGACGATAAGAGCATTCCATTAGGTCTCCGGACCGACTTCGGTTATAAGCGCGACTTCGAGAAGCATTATAAGACCGGGAAGGAGCTGGGACACGGGCAATTCGGGACGACTTATGAGTCGATACAACTAGCGACGGATAATCGCGTGGCCGTCAAGGCAATTCAAAAGAAATCGGTGAGCATCTCAGGAACAAGCATCTTAGGAACATAACAATGAAGTCGCCAGTCGTTGCGCCGGCGAGTGTTGCATCGTCGATCGTTACAACGAGGAACGTCGTTACACTGGCAGTTTTCGCAAGAGAAAATGCTCGTGCTTGATGATATAAGCAGCCAGGCCAGACATCAAGGTGGGTCTTCACATGCACATGAGGCAACACACTTTCGAGACGTCTCAAAAGTCGCAAGTTGTTGCAGCGGCAGCTGTTGTAACGAGGAGTGCATGCTTACAAAAAGACAATGCTTGCTGTCCGGAGGGAAAAAAGACACGTTATTATTCTGGCTCGTTATGACGTGCTGAGCAAAGCCTATTTGACCATTTAAGCAGTCCTTTTTGCAGTAATTGGTCCTGGATGGCATTTCAGTTTTACAGTCTTATTTTGTGGGTTGTAGACGCCATTGGCTCTTAGCATTACACGAAAGTTTTGTTTTTTCTTTCTTTCTTTCTTTTGAAAGCCATGTACTCTCACTTCTCCCCGTGTACCCTCGCTCGGCGCGCTGCAGATGAAGCAGCCAATAGCGGTGGAGGACGTGGAGAGGGAGGTGAAGATCCTGCAGCTGCTGTCGGGCCATCCCAACGTGGTTCAGTTTATCGACGTGTTTGAGGATACGGAGCTCGTGTACATTGTCATGGAGTGAGTGCTGCTATAACGGGTACCCAGTGTACACTTAGTTAAGGGGATGGCAAGAAAGAAATTGCATTACGTTTCGGCCGTTTCCAACAATTTCGGTTTTGCTGTCTGTGAATTGACAAGGGGGGGCGTGTATTCCATATGTCATTATGTTATGTTTTCATTTTTGTTGTCTCATCTGATGCAGGTTGTGTGAAGGAGGAGAACTGCTTGACAGGATTTTGGGCAAGTGAGTAAGGGGGAGAGTCAGTGAGGGTGGTGGTGAGTGAGTAAGGTCTGAACCGAGTGCGTGGGGGCGATGGCGAGTGCGTGAGGGGGAGGGCGAGTGAGTGAGGGTGAGGGTGAAGGCGAGTCAGTGACGGTTAGGGCGCGTGATTGAATGGGGTGGAAGGGGAGCGAGTGAACGAGGGCTGGGGCGAGTGAGTGAGGGCGGTTGCTAGTGTGGGGGGAACGCCAATGCCATACAGAAAGCTGCCACTCGTTTCAGGTTTTGGCTTTCTCCGTCCGTCCTCCAGTCCTCCGCTCTCCCTCCGCTCCCTCCCGCTCTCCCTCTCTCCCTTCCTCCCTCCCTCCCTCCCTCCCTCCCTCCCTCCCTCCCTCCCTCCCTCCCTCCCTCCCTCCCTCCCTCCCTCTCTACCGCCCCCCCTCCTGCCCTCGCTCCCACCCTCCCTCCCTCCCGGTTGCCCTCCCTCCCTCCTTTTTTTTTCCCTCGTTTCCTCCCTCTGCTCACCATCACAGGAAGGACAACCGGTATTCGGAGAAGGACGCGGCGAGTGTTGTGCGGCAGATGCTCAACGTGGTGGCGCGCTGCCACCTCAACGGCGTCGTGCACCGCGACCTCAAGCCCGAGGTGCGATGGCTGACAGTTGTTAGACCCTAGGCGCAATAGCTGATAGGTGTCAAGCCCGAGGTAAGATGACCTCAAGCCTGAGGTACGATTGCCTATGGGTGGCAAGCCATCTGAGAAACCCATATGGGTTGCCTATGAGAAAGGCCTCCTGGCATTGGCGAGATAGGTTTAGAGCTAAAGTTGATTTCTTCTGCATCACTCCCGCCTGTACTCATCCCTTTGCACCCCTCTCCACCCATCCGTGTTGCGCAGAACTTTCTGTTCGCCAACAAGATGGAGGAATCGCCTCTCAAGGCCACCGACTTTGGCCTTTCAGACTTCAGAAAGCCGGGTGAGCGGCACACCTGGGGGGTTGCACGTGTCAGGCTAGATGTTTTAATTAAGTAAAGAAACAGAGGAATCGCCTCTCAAGGCCACCGACTTTTGCCTCTCGGACTTCAGAAAGCCGGGTGAGTGGCACAGGCAAGGGGGAAAAGGGGGGGGAGGGGGTGGGAGGTGCGAGGACGGGGGAATAAAGAGGGGCCCAGACGGCGAGAGGGTGATTTAGTCGACTCATCCCCGCAGCCACCCAATCCCATTTCACCCCTCTCTATCCCACCCCACCCCACTCAACCCCGGGCAAGCACTTCACGGACGTGGTTGTCAGTGCCTAGTATGTGGGCCCAAGAGGTGATCAACGGGAGGTTTGTCCTACTCACACCAACCTCACCCTACCGCATTTCACCCCCCTCTACCTCACTCCACCCTCCACACGTCTCTTCCCCAGGCAAGCACTTCACAGACGTGGTGGGCAGCACGTACTACGTGGCCCCGGAGTTGCTCAAGAGGCGGTCAATGGGAAGTCTATCTGTCCCGTTTACACCAACCCCATCCAACACCATCTCATCTCACACCACTCCACCCAACCCCACCCCACATAACCGCTCTCCACTCCACCCCACCCCTCTCTTCCCCAGGCAAGCACTTCACGGACGTGGTGGGTAGCGCCTACTACGTGGCTCCTGAGGTGCTCAAGAGGTGGCCTTCCCTGCTCACGCCAACCCCACCCGACCCCACCTCATTTCACCCCTCTCCTCCCCACCCCACCCCACACAACCGCTCTCCACCCCTCTCCAGGCAAGCACTTCACGGACGTGGTGGGCAGCGCCTACTACGTGGCTCCTGAGGTGCTGAAGAGGCGGTCGGGGCCGGAGAGTGACGTGTGGAGCATTGGGGTCATTACCTATATCCTGCTGTCGGGCAGACGACCGTTCTGGGATAAAACGGAGGCTGGGATTTTTAACGAGGTGAGGATGGGGAGGGAGGGAGGGGGAGAGGGGGGGGAAGAGAGACGGATAAGAGTGAGATAGACGTATGGAGCATTGAGGTCGTCACTTACATCCTGCTGTCAGGCAGACGACCGTTCTGGGATAAAACGGAGGCGGGGATTTTCAACGAGGTGCGGGCAGGGACAGGGGGTGTTGGAGAGAATAGACGAGGAGGGAGGGAGGGGGAGAAGGGGGGGAAGAGAGACGGATAAGAGTGAGATAGACGTGTGGAGCGTTGGAGTCATTAAGTGCATCCTTCTGTCAGGCAGACGACCGTTCTGGGATAAAGCAGAGGCGGGGATTTTCAACGAGGTGCAAGGGAAGAGAGGGGGCGGGCGGTGAGAGGAGTGGGAAGGGATTTGGCCGGGTTAGAAGGTGAGAGTGACGTGTGGAGCATTGGCGTCAACACGTACATCCTCCTGTCTGGAAGACGACCGTTCTGGGATAAAGCAGAGGCGGGGATTTTTTAAGAGGTGCGGGTTCTTCGAAGGGGTAGATAGCGGTCTAGAGTGGTTTAGGAGCATGGGGGCAAGAAGTGGGGGCGTAGGGGCACAGGAAAGGGAAGGAAAACACTGTAATCATCTCTCTATAAACTCTCTGTTCACTCTGCATTCGCCCCGTTGCCCCTCTGCTTGTTGTGATCCCACCACCAGGCGCTAAAGAAGAAGCCGGACTTGAGGGAAAAGGTATGGCTGCAGGTCTGTTGATCTCTCCATTCAATCCCCTCTGCATTCACCCGGCTGCCCCTCTGTTCCATCCCACTCACCAGGTACTCAAGAAGAAGCCCGACTTCAGGGAGAAGCCATGGCCACAGATCTCAGCGAGCGCCAAGGACTTTGTCAAGAAGCTTCTCAAGAAGGACCCGCGCGCCCGCCCCACCGCTGCGCAAGCCCTCTGTGAGCCAAGTCGACTCCCTCCCTGCCTAGTAGCCATGTGTGAGTCAATGCAATTCAGGTGTCAGCCAGCGCCAAGGACTTCGTCAAGAAGCTGCTCACGAAGGACCCGCGCGCCCGCCCCACCGCCGCCCAAGCGCTGTGTGAGTGCTCCACAACCCACCGTATTTTGCATTTGCACCCACGCACCATTTGCTCTCTTCCATGCCCCGGCAAATAAAGCCCATCCATTCCGTTCAAGCCCATCCCCCCTCCCTTCCCGCCCACCACCAGCGCACCCATGGGTGAATGAGGGAGGCAACGCGTCGTCCATCCCTCTCAGCTTGCTCCCTGCCATTCTCAACGTTCTTCCCCCCCCTCCCCTTTTCCCTCCCCTTCCCCCTCCCCTTTCCCCTCCTCTTCCCCCTCCCCTTTCCCCTCCCCTTCCCCCTCCCCTTTCCCCTCCCCTTTCTCCTCCCCTTTCTCCTCCCCTTCCCCCTCCCCTTTCCCCTCCCCTCCCCTTTCCCCTCCCCTCCCCTTTCCCCTCCCCTTTCCCCTCCCCTTTCCCTCTCCCGTTCCCCCACCACCAGCGCACCCGTGGGTGAAGGAGGGAGGCAATGCGTCGTCCATCCCGCTGGACATAGCAGTGCTGTCCAACATGAGGGAGTTCGTCAAGTACTCGCGCCTCAAACAGATGGCGCTCAAGGTGAGATCAGGAAGGCAGGCAGGCAGGGTGGGTGGTTGCTTGCTGTGATGCTGCATGCGTCACAGCTGCTCCCGTGGAACAGTGATCTCTCAGACATAGAAGTGCTGTCCAACATGCACGAGTTCGTTAAGTATTCCCGGCTCAAGCAGATGGCGCTCAAGGTGGGCAAGAGGTGTCTAGGCGTGTGCAGCTGAATAAGTGCCCAAGAGGGTGGGTGGGTGAGTTGCTGTGTGGGTGAGCACTTCCTCCTCGGGATGAGATTTGGCAGTGCCGCATCACAACCCAATCACACCTGGTTCTTATTCATTGAGCCAGCTATCAGGCACAAGAGTGCTGTCGAGCAATCACGCTACAAACAAGCAGGTAGGCAAATCGCTGCCCTGACGGCGCTTAAGGTGGGCGAGTATCTGCCGAGGTAGGTCACCTGTGAAACGATCAGACACAAATTTGAAAGCAGTGGCCTCACGCAAGGAGAGTCGCTGCTTGCTTGCTGTGATTCGGCCGCGCCATGCAGTGGCGATCCTGCTCTCAGCCTGTGCCGATTCTGCTCTTATTCCATCTTTTCTTCTTTTCACATTTTTTTTTTCCGTCCGTTCACCAGGCACTAGCGACCACCCTGGAGAGCGCAGAGGTGCAGCAGCTGAGGGACCAATTCAACGCAATGGACATCAATGGGGATGGCACCATCACCATCGATGAGATTCGACATGTGAGCTGTCTGTTAGCACACCCTCGCATGCACCCGCCGCACGCGCTGAGCTGAGCTGTGTGTTATCTGAGCTCAAAACACATTGACCTGTTTGTAAGTGCTCACATTGACCTGTTTGTAAGTGCTCACATTGACCTGTTTGTAAGTGCTCACATTGACCTGTTTGTAAGTGCTCACATTGACCTGTTTGTAAGTGCTCACATTGACCTGTTTGTAAGTGCTCACATTGACCTGTTTGTAAGTGCTCACATTGACCTGTTTGTAAGTGCTCACATTGACCTGTTTGTAAGTGCTCACATTGACCTGTTTGTAAGTGCTCACATTGACCTGTTTGTAAGTGCTCACATTGACCTGTTTGTAAGTGCTCACATTGACCTGTTTGTAAGTGCTCACATTGACCTGTTTGTAAGTGCTCACATTGACCTGTTTGTAAGTGCTCACATTGACCTGTTTGTAAGTGCTCACATTGACCTGTTTGTAAGTGCTCACATTGACCTGTTTGTAAGTGCTCACATTGACCTGTTTGTAAGTGCTCACATTGACCTGTTTGTAAGTGCTCACATTGACCTGTTTGTAAGTGCTCACATTGACCTGTTTGTAAGTGCTCACATTGACCTGTTTGTAAGTGCTCACATTGACCTGTTTGTAAGTGCTCACATTGACCTGTTTGTAAGTGCTCACATTGACCTGTTTGTAAGTGCTCACATTGACCTGTTTGTAAGTGCTCACATTGACCTGTTTGTAAGTGCTCACATTGACCTGTTTGTAAGTGCTCACATTGACCTGTTTGTAAGTGCTCACATTGACCTGTTTGTAAGTGCTCACATTGACCTGTTTGTAAGTGCTCACATTGACCTGTTTGTAAGTGCTCACATTGACCTGTTTGTAAGTGCTCACATTGATGTGCATGGATAGCTGGGTGCCACCTCCTGGTCACTTTCCTGAGTTCTCCCCCTGCCCCTGTCATCCTCGCTGTCATTCCCCCACACATCCTAGCTCGTCTTTCCTCCTGGTGTGTTTCTGTTTCCTGTGCTCCAGGCACTCAACAAGGACCTCCCATACGAAGTGAAGGAGTCCAAAGTGGTGCAGATATTGCAAGCTGTGAGTTCACATTGCTGGCAGCACTCGCATGTTTGCCTATCACACTGCCCTTTCGGCACGCCCTTACATGAGCCAGGCACTCAACAAGGACCTCCCATACAAAGTGACGGAGTCCAAAGTGGTGCAGATATTGCAAGCTGTGAGTTCACATTGCTAGCAGCACTCGCACGTTCGCCTATCACACTGCCCTTTCAGCACGCCCTTACATGAGCCAGGCACTCAACAAGGACCTCCCATACAAAGTGACGGAGTCCAAAGTGGTGCAGATATTGCAAGCTGTGAGTTCACATTGCTAGCAGCACTCGCATGTTCGCCTATCACACTGCCCTTTCAGCACGCCCTTACATGAGCCAGGCACTCAACAAGGACCTCCCAATCAAATTGAAGGAGTCCTAAGTGGTGCAGAACTTGCAAGCTGTGAGTTCTCCATGCGCCAGCCCACCAAGCCTGCGCTCTCCAATTCAAGCAGCATGCCCATGCACGCTGCTGCGCTTGCGCTTCTTTCGCACAACCAAGTTGGCTCTTGCCAAGACTCAAAAGCCAACTGTGCTTCTCTCGCAGACCCGTGCACATTGTTCTGTGTGTTGATCTTGTCGTTACACCTTACTTGCAAGTGCTTGTTTGCTCTCTGCTCTCCCACTCCGACGGACACCAACTGTGACGGCATATTCGATTTTGACGAGTCTGTACGTGCTGCGTGATGGCCACGCTGCACGTGCAGCAGCTGGAGGAGGCTCACTGCACCTGCCGTTCTCACACTCTGCAACTTTTGTGCCTCACACACTTTCCCCCTCTCCTCTCCCACAGATGGACACCAACTGCGATGGCATAATTGACTTTGATGAGTTTGTGGCGGCCACGCTGCACGTGCAGCAGCTGGAGGAGGCCGATTCAGCTAAGTGGGAGGAGCGGTCTCGGGCGGCGTTCAACCACTTTGACACGGACGGGGACGGTTTCATCGATGCAGAGGAGCTGAGAGTGGTGAGACGGTGTTGCAAGGGGTGCTGAGTGGTGGTGTGGTGTGTTTATGTGCTTAGGTCTGTTCCTGATGTACACTCGCCTACCTTGATCGTGCAACTCATTCACTCTTGTTCTTCCAGTAGACGGCGCAAGTGAAGGGTTTGTGGGGCAGACAGTATACGCTTTCCCTGTCCTCCCCCTCTTTCCTCTCTGCTTTCAAACAGGCGGTGTCAGTCAAAGGGTCGCTGGGGCGATTAATAGATGAAGGGGATGGCATGGCAATGTTCCAGTAGGCGCCCCAACAGTTCCCCCCCCCGTCCTCCCTTATGCTCTGTGTGCAAAAAGGTGGTGCAAGTGAAGGGGTCGCTGGGTGATTGATAGACAAGGAGGGCCGCCCAGTTGGGTGATTGATAGACAAGGAGGGCGTGGATTGGGATGCGCACATAAGTTTGTGAACTTGCTCTCCCTTCTCCCCTCTCCTTTCCTTTCCTTCCCTCTCCCTCCTCCCCCCCCCCCCTTTTCCCCCCTTCCCCTTCTGCGTGCAAACAGGCGGCGCAAGTCAAGGGTTCCCTGGGCCGATTGATAGACGAGGGGGATGTGGACGGGGACGGGCGAATCAGCTTGCCCGAATTCCAGAAGCTTCTGCGCTGCGCCAGCATTAACTCTCGCACTAACACCACCTCGCGATCGCGCGGCCGCTCAGGCTTCGGAGCGATCGCCGAGTAGCTCTCTGTATGCTAACCCGTCATCAACATTATTGTAGATTACCTCAAATATTCTCATAGGTGGTACAAACTCGGGCATTGAAGCAAATGCCGCAAGCTGTGTGTGTTCTAACCCAATACCCTTCTTCGGTGGCCAGTGCTTTTATCCCCTTTTTTTTCAAGGTTCTGACGGTTTCTGCTTAATGTAGGGGCTAAATAACCACTTTGTCGTGTTTGTTTGATAAGCATATACCGTCCAGTTGCAACATTTTTAGCATACCTCTAAATTCTGTATCTGAGTTGCGTTTTCAAGACAAGGATCGGTTAGTACGATGACATTGGCGCAGGGTCAACTGAATCTGACTATAAAGTGAACAGCTCGATCCTTCCACTCCTCTCCGTGAATCATGAAATTCTCGAATCTGCATTTATGAGTTCCCACTTGTTTTCACCCGCTCTTCCACTCTTCCTCCTGGCAATGCACTCCAGTCTGAGCTAAGTCCAGTTCGTGGTTTCCTCGGTCGCTGGCCTCGATATCTGCGCACCAAAATATTACATCCGCGTTTTCGCGTAGAGTTTGGAAAGCTTGTGAATATCCTCGTCCTCATCGTTCCCGCGGATGGAGGAGGACTGGGAGGAGGAGGAGGAGGTTGACGCGTCGCAGGGAGACGCGTCGCAAGCGGAGGACGACAGGACGTACATCGGCAGCGTGCTCTTTAACATTAAGGGTCTGCAGCATTACCCAGGGACCGTGAACCCGCGAGAGGTTCGTTGTACATTCGATAGAGGCCAGTTCATTCCAGTTATGCTTTCCTCTTTACATGTGTTTAAGCTTTCAACTCTCCTGCGACCCAACCTGCAGATGGTTCGGCTTATTCGGGAGCCTAATAACGCGCACGACCGCAACGCCATCCGCGTGGACAACATCAGAGGGCAGGAGGTGGGCCACGTGGAGGCCAAAATGGCCTGCCACCTGGCGCCACTTGTCGACGCCGGATTGGTCGCAATTGAAGGTCTGGTGACACGTGGAACAAAGAACAAATATCAAATGCCATGCCACATGTGCTTGTTCTGCTCCCCTGAATCAGCTCCTGAAGTTGTATCTCGCTTGCTGTCTGCCGGAGTGCGTCTGGTGGAAACCAACAGCCTCCCTGGCTCAGACACTTTCGGGGAAGCTTCCCCCTCTGGTTCGTTACAGTCCTCCTCGTTACAGGCTGCTTCGGCTGCTGCGTCAGTGGCTGCTGCTTTGGCAGCGCGAAGAGCTGCGATGAGCCAAGCAGAACAGGACAAGGCGGTCCTATCCATGTTTGATGACCTGGCATGCCAGGTGGAAGCGGATCGGCCCACCGCGGACCCTCCCTGCCACGTCATCAGGTCGTCCCTCCTGCCACATCAGCAGCGGGCGCTGGCGTGGATGATCAAGAGGGAAAGCGCAAGGAAGCTTCCACCGTTTTGGAAAGCCGGGGCCTTAGACTCAGAGAGCAGCAGCAAAGGGAAGAGAGGAGGGAGAGGAGGCGGAGGGAGGGGGGGAGGGAGACAGGGCAGGGGCGGCCGGGGAAGAGGAAGAGAGGTACAGGGAGGGGTTGGAGGAGGGGTGGAGGGTGAGGAGGAGGATGGAGATGACGGGGGAGAGGGCGGGGGGCGATTGTTTACAAACATTCTGACCAACTTCACAACAGAGGAGAGACCCAAGGCGCTGAGGGGAGGCATTCTGGCGGATGACATGGGGCTGGGGAAAACGCTCTCCCTGCTCTCCCTTGTCGCTTCCACCACTGCTGCTGCTGACACTGGTGAAACACAAGCAATCGGCACCACCTCCCCTGCTGTTGGTGCTGCTGCTGGTAATGGGATGCAAGGGGGGCAGCACCAAGCAGAGCAGAGCAGGGCGACGCTAGTGGTGTGCCCTCTGTCCGTTCTCTCCAACTGGACAGCGCAGCTAGCAGAGCACGTGGCGCCAGGGGCGCTGAGTTACTATGTGTACCACGGGGCAGAGCGCGTGAGAGATCCGAGCTTCCTCTCTGGCTTTGACCTTGTGTTTACCACCTACAATATCCTAGCTTCTGAATGTCCCCCTCCCTCTGCCTCCACTGCTGGTGGTGCTGCTGCTGGTTCTTCTGCTGGTGTTGGTAGGGGTGGGTCAGGGGGGATGGCAGAGGCAAACCGGGCTGACAGTCCGCCGCCCTCCCCACCGTCCATTCCGGGGTGCCCTGGGATGCTCATGCCTGCTTATGCCGGCATGCCAGGGGGGCGGGGAAGGAAGAGGAAAGCGCCAGGGGCAGCAGGGCAGGGGCAGAGGAAGCGAGGGGGAATGGCAGGGATGGTGGGAGGAGCAGGGAGGAGCAGCAGGAGCATTGCAGGAGCTGCAACAGCAGGAGGAGCACGAGCAGGGACGGCAGGTGGGGGGCCGTTACTGCAGGTGAAATGGAGGCGGGTGATTCTGGACGAAGCGCACGTGATCAAATCCGTGAAGTCACGGGCGGCGCGGGCGGCGACAGCGCTGCAGGCGGAGAGGCGGTGGGCAGTGACAGGCACTCCCGTGCAGAACCAGCTGGGGGATCTTTTCTCGCTGCTCTGCTTCCTGCACCTTGATCCTCTTAATGATCGCTCCATCTGGACCCGCGCGATTGAGCGGCCAATGAGGGAGCGCCAGCACATCGGGCTGGATAGGCTCCGGGTATGCGCGGGGCATGGGAGCATGTGTGTACGAGTGGGTGGGTGGGTGGGTGGGTGGGGGATGGGTGTGCATGAGGGGGTGTGTGTGTGTGTGTGTGTGTGTGTGTGTGTGTGTGTGTGTGTGTGTGTGTGTGCATATGTTGTGAGTGTGAGCGCGCTCGACCTGTTTCCACAAGCCACCTCTTTCCCACCCTTGTCATCGCACCGCCACAGGCACTGGTTCCCACAAAAGCTTTAAGGCGCACCGAGGACATGCACATGAATGACATCTGAGACGAATAAAGAATCACTCATTTCTCCCACTCCCACAGGTTCTGGTGCTCATGACGGCTCTAAGGCGCACCAAGGACATGCAGGTGAACGGCTTCTGGGACGTCTCAAAAATTGTCTTGCCTTCATAATCTACCTCCCTCCCACCCTTCTCTCCTCACCCCCACAGGTACTGGTTCTCACGACGGCTCTACGGCGCACCAAGGACATGCAGGTGAACAGTCAGCCGCTGCTGTCCCTCCCCCCCAAGACCGTGCGAGTGCTGCCAGTCGACTTGCTGCCAGAGGATCGGGATCTCTATGACCGGTGAGGATAGCCCTTTGGTGTTACTGCACACTTGTGACTGTACACTGCACACGTGTTTTTCACCTTGTGATTGCACACAAGTCACATGTACATCTATCATTCGCACCCATACGTCACTGTCCACTCACCCTTTGCTTTGACTGTTAAATTAAAACCATACCCATTTGCCTGTCCCACTGCCTCACTCCTCCACTATCTCCAACCTCATCATTCTCTACCAGAGTGCAGGAGGAGGTGCGGCGCCTTGTGGGTGGCATGATGGCTCAGGGCACGTTGATGAAGAACTATGCTACAGTGCTCGAGATGATCCTACGGCTCAGACAAATCGCAGACCACAAGGGCCTCTGTCCACCGCACGTTCTCGAGGCCATTGCTGCGTCGGCTGCTGCAGCAGAAGAGGCAGACAGAAACCAGGATACAAAAGGTGCGCAAGCATATAAACCATTCTGAGGAGTTCTGGAATGGGGTTGTGGAAGTTGACAGTGGTGCGTGATGCTCGTTTCTGGGCTATGGCTTATTTCAATCTGTGTTTTCCTTCTTCCAACTCTCTGCATTTCTTCAGCTGCAGTTCCTTCGGACCCCCTTTTGAGTCAGAAGCTTCAGGAACTTCTGGCAGCAGGAGCAGCAGACGAAGATTGTCCCATCTGCCTCTCTCCTCCCACTCTTCCTGTCGTCACTCCCTGCTCCCACATCTTCTGCCGCCGCTGCATTCGCCGGGTTCTCTCCATCCAGAAGCATGCCTGCCCCATGTGCAGAGCACCAGTAGATGAGGCTCATCTGGTGGAGGCTCCTCCTGATGCTGCAGAAGGAGAGGGAGATGGTGCTAATGGGGATCATGCCAAAGGGGGCATGATGGAAGGGGTTGAGGGGAATGCAAGTGCCAAGATTGATGCGCTTATTGCTGCTCTTCGTGAGCCCCTCCAGGTGCCGCCAGGGTACCAACCTCCAGAGGGTGGAGATTCTAGTGCAGGGCCTGGTGCAATGGGAGAGGGAGGTGGGAGGCAGTGTCAGCAGCAAAGGGTGAAGAGTGTTGTGTTTTCTCAGTTCACTCGGATGCTGGATTTGGTGTATGAGAGGTTGCAGGCTGCTGGATTCAAGTGCTGTAGATTGGATGGCCGCACCAAGCTAAGTGTGAGGGAGAAGGCCATTGCAGAGTTCAACCGAGTGGATCATGATTCTCCTACAGTCTTCCTTGTGGGGCTCAGAGCAGCAGGTGAGTGTGCACATCTTCTTGGCGAGAAGAGTTTTAATGTCCATCTCTGCAGTCCTGTTGGTTTTAACCTACTGGTACATTTGTTTATGTTGGTGCTTGGCAGGTGTAGGTCTGAACCTTACAGCTGCATCACGTGTGTTTCTGCTTGAACCTTGGTGGAACCCTGCTGTGGAGCAACAAGCAATGGACCGAGTCCATCGCATTGGACAGGTATGGTACCCGTATGAGAGTTGGTTGTGCGCAAGATTTGGACATGCTGATACAGTAACGTATAGAGTAACAAGTAAGACTTGTGCTCCCATCCATGTTTTGCTGTTTATCTGTGCAGGAAAATCCAGTCGATGTTGTGAGAATGGTTGCTGCTGACAGCATAGAAGAACGAATGCTGGTGCTTCAGGAGAGAAAAAGAGCAATAGCACGTGCTGCCTTCGAGCGGAGATCTGCTGAAGATCAGCAATTGTTACGAATGGACGATGTGCGTCTGCTAATGGACATGTAATTGTTACGTGCTACACAGTGGAAATTGTAAATGACACTAGAGTTGTGGACTCGCACGCCCGGAGTTATAGTTTGAAACAGAAAATTGCTCTCATTCTTCAAGATGTCGCTCAGCAATTGCTGGCTGCAAACGGTCAAAGACATCTTGTGCGGACCGGAGCCTTGTTCCAAGATCGTCATTCATGGACTCCAGTTCCTTGATTTCTTCTAGTTGGCGTTGCCAAATTGCAACTTGATTTTCATGGATCCTGCGGAGCACAATAGTGAATTCAATAGAACGCGGATCTGTGGTCAATCAGAACAAAGCGTCTGATTTCTCGACTTACTGAACGAGCTGCTCCTCCCATGCTGCGAGAGCGGCGGAAAGAGCTTGTTTCCCAGCATCAAGAATTGCACAAAGCTGACAGTGAAATGAAGGATTCGCGTCAGCTTGAGCTTATCAATATTGAACCAACGCTGAGAGTCAGAACAACCTTTTGTGTGAATTCTTCAATTCGTTTGTGAGCTTCCGCCATTGCAGGGCTAGGCTCTCGATCTCGTGCTTCAGGCGAATCTGGTTGTCCAGCAGTATCATCCTGCGTGTCCGTCTTTTGAGAAGAATCTTCTCTTTGCCTCTTCAGCATTGGTTCCACATCAATGTCGCGCTGCATGAATGGCATGAACGAGTTAGACTACAGAAACCATTCGTAATAATGTACTTCGCCTACACACCTCGTGGCTGTCAGTGGTATCCATAGCAACTAAGACGATGTTGAGGTGATGAAGCAGAGTCGCTATATCAAGATTGAAGGCTGAACAAGCAGTTATGCGGAATTGCTGGGGCTAGAAGGTTGAGATTGAAGGTTATTACCAGTCACGCCAACCCCGAGGGTCTCGTGTTGGCGGTGCGCCTGGATCGATACAGGGTGTGCGTGTTTCCACACTGTATATTGACTAGCCCCAGAAAATGTGAACGGTTTTCGTATACGTTTTGTTCGAATTCCCCATTGAATTGCACCCATTCCCGTAGAAGTCATCATGACTGTTCACATTTTCCATCGCACTCGCTATCATCACACCAAGCGTGTTACACGACACGACCAACGACATGAACCAGTCACGTTCGATCGCGTGCAACGAACGGCTCAAAACCGTCGTTATCTTCATCCAACCGCTCACTCCACCACGCGCATTTTGCTATGCTTCCCGAGCAGAGAACGAAGTCCCCCTTCCCCCCACCTTCCCCATCTTTCCCGATCTTTCCCGCTTGTGCCGTCCCCTCCCCATCCATTCTCCTTCCTTGACCTCTCACTCGCCTCTATATTTTCCCTCCAGCATACTCAAGCAGTTTCAAAGCCAACGCAGTAGCGGCTAGCCAAGCCCTAACGCATCAAAGTCGGCATCACGATTCACGGCCCTCGTTTCCATCCTATCGTGCCGCGTTCACTCCTCCCCATTCCCACCTATCCTCACCCCAGCGTTCAGTGTCAACACTGCCTTCTAGTTTCGCACTGCTGCCGCCTTGAGTGTCAAGGTCGAGTAGGAGCGTTGTCGAAGAGGTCCCAATCCGTTTTCCACTTTCTGAGCTCTGCCTTCTCAAGCCCTGCTCGTCGCCACAAGCCATGAGCGCCAAGGCACTTGAACCCATGGATAAGAGGATTGCGGGGATTGAGGATAAACTAAATAGAATGCATATCCGGCCTTCGCCAGTCCACCCGTCGTCAGCCGGCCCTTCGCCACTCCACCCTTCAGCAGGACACCCGTCGCATGTCAACCGAGCCGCGATGGAGCAGTGGATGTCGCCGCAGCACCAGAAATTCGCCAGTAACCCTTCGCCACAGCACCATCTCTTCGCCAACAGCCCTTCGCCACAGCATCATCTGTTTGGCAACAACCTACTGAACAACCTTCCCACATTCGACCAGCTGAGCGAGAGGCACCGGCACTCTCACGAGCACCGGCGTCAGAAACCGGACGGCTCAGGGAAGGACAGAATCGCGCGACGAATCTCCGAGGATGCTTCCAGCGTTTCGTCGGAAGGTTACCACACAGACCCTGCCGTCCGCGCGGAACCTTCCTGGACGGCGCGGTCAGTGGAATCAGCGGCTTCTGTTCCTCCTGTTCTCCGGACGGTTAAAAGTCCCGCGCATCTCGCCTCGTATCACCCGCAGCGGAACCACCGTGGCGGCGTTGCTGCCGCATCTGCCGCCGCTCCTTCCGCGCATGGAGCTCCAGAAGCCCCGAGCTCGGGGCTTTCCCCGCATTTTCCGCAGGCGCTGCGGAACTGCTACTCTGCTCCGCAACCCGGCGAGTCGGAAACGTGCGTGCTTTCACGGCAGCTCGCCGGCGCGCGGGAGATTAAAATCATGGCTCGCGATGCGGCGGTGTGCGGTTCCATGGTTGAAATGGGAGCCGCGAAAGTGCTGTTGTCGGTTGTAGACAGCGTGATAGAAGCGGAAGAAGGAAGACAGTTCATGGATTTGCGGTATCAGGTTGCCGAGGAGGCAGCGGCTGCGCTGCTGAATCTGTCTCTAGATAAGCCCGCCAAGCACATGATGAGGAGCCATGGCATCATACCCACCGTTGTGAGGTTGGCTGACATCACACGCAGCAGTCCGGACTGCCCTGACGGTGCCAGTGGTAATGCTCGTAAATCACCCAACAGTGCCCAGCAGAATGACATCAGTAGCTGTTCTGACAGTAGCTCCGGGACCACCGCCCCCACCCGCACCAGCTCTGCCCATTTGCCTCTTAGAGAGCTTGCTGTGGCAATAATCCACAGTCTTGCACAGTCAACAACGCTGAAAGAGGATCTTGTGGATCAGTGGGTGGTGCAGCCGCTGGTAGGCCTGTTGAGGGAGCCAGCATTCAGCAAGGAGGGACAGAAGGACGCCTTGTACGCGCTCTACCTCTTATCAATGTGCGAGTCTGGGATGTTGGCTCTTGCGTATCGCGGCGCTGTGCCTTTGTTGCTGGAGGTGGCACTGTGCGGTACGCAAAGAAGTGGCCATCTGTATGCGAAGCAGTCAGGGAGATTCTTTGACAAGGCCATGCATGCAGTGGCGAATGTATCTAAGGAGCGATCAGGACTTTCTTCTTTAATAAGCAGCAAAGTTAAATACTGGTCTAGTGAAGATGGTGCTGCTGGCTCTGATGGCTTCCCTCAAATTGGACATGGAAGCTGCATCGAAGTTTCAGGACTGCAAGGGCTTTTCAAGCTGCTTGCAAATGGGAGCGAGGTGACGAAGCAGCATGTTGTTTCTACACTGCACGGGATTGTCAGAAATGCTGAGCAATGTGGTGCACAAGTTTTGGATGAGATCTGGTCCTTGCGGCAGAAGGAGAAGCCGAGGCCACATTTGGAGGCCTTAGCAACTGCTGGATCGCTCCAAGCCGAGCAGCTCTTGATGGTATTGTTTCCTGCCAAGGTGACTAAAGAAGCAGCAAAAAGCTGACGTGAACTGCTACGTGTGAACTAGCACGGGTATGAACTGCTATTCAATCAGCCAGGAGGGGCTCCCAATTGCTTTCCCTGGTATTTATAACATGATTATATAAATGCAGTTTGTACAGGATTTCAAGTGCAAGCGTATCTCGTCTCGCGTGCCAGCTGCCTGTCGCACCTTCTCAGCCAGTGCAGGGCGCCGTCATATCCCCAGGCGTTTCCCCGTGCGCCACGCGCGGGATGAGGAAGCCAGTGGGATTGGAGGATTTGGGTCAATTGAGCGCGCCGCTCCCTCCCAGCTACACCTAGCCCGCGCCATTTTCAATCCCCCCAATTTGAAAAGGTTTATCGCCACCTCTGGGGGTGGGGGGCAAAACTGAACAGTAGCAAGGCATATTTGCGGTCTATATGCACTGACGCGTCAGCAGCATTCCCAACTCTTTGGAGAGACAGAATTCAGACTGGACGCGAAAATGATGTGTAGGTTTTGGTCAGAAATCCGCCACATACGTGGAGGGCAAATCCGCCCTGTCAGCACTCGCAGCCAGGTGCTGACTCACTGCACAAATATCCCACGGGCAAGTGGCAAAATCGCGGCTCGGTACCGTCTTTTTGAAATTAGCGCGGGCTAGGTGTAGCCTCAAATCATGACTTTGTGCTGGGTGCACAGTTCTTTCGTTTCGTCCTTCTCAACTCTGGTCAGGTCACCAGAGCTGCTGTACAGTATGCTGTCCACGTTGACACCAGTCGCCAACAGCGATCAAGTACAGCATTTACAGTAGTCCTAGATCTACCTTTGAACGGTCTGGATTCGTCTGTATCCAGCTGATTTTTCCGACTAGGACCAGTAAAATGCTGCAACCACTTCAGCAAAGCCAGGTGGGCAGGTTGGAGGCATTGGGGGACCATTTCACCTAATCGCCTGATCGAAACTATCAGCTTTATTTTTAGACCACTCTATACCACATGAAACGCCTTCACGACACACCTGCTCGTCTTGCTGGGCGCAAGTTTGAATGCATGGGAATCTCTTTAGTCCTCCCCATAGACATAATTCCCTAGTGTCCTGAACTTTCTTCTTGTCTTTGTCGTCTGTCTTTCTCGTTCCCTCTTCACCACGAGTAGAGTCTGTAGTCAGTGTCTAGTTTTCACAGGGATAACTTCTCGTACTTCGATAGCCCGTGGCATGAAGAGCGTGCTTAGTATTGCGTAGCCGCTGACGATTGGTCAGTACTAGCAAGTATGAACGACTTACCCGTTCATCCGCGAGGGCAGGTTCCTGGCTTTCAGAAAAAACTTCTCAGGGCGAACCGAGTTAAAGCTGCACTAGAAAGCATCAGGATTGTGGAGTGCACCCTCAACAACACCAGTTGCAGCGATGGTTCCAGCTCCGGAGACGTATTTTCCACCGCGCATCGAACCAGGCTAAGGGACAATGAAGACGGCATAGCGGCTTTTCCAGATACCTATGGCCGTCGCCTCGATGCTCAAGACAATCACGGAAACTTCTCTGCTCCAACAAATAGCCACGAAAGTTCTGTCACCATCGGGTCTACTGTACCAGCCGCTGGCTCTTCTCATCCTCCTCTCCCCCCTCCTCCTCATCCTACGCCTCCTGAGGTTCCAGGCGGTTACGCTTTCGGTTATTCCGCTGGTCACAGCTTCGGTCAGCCAACAAGCCACGGAAACTCTCCTTCAATATCCCGCGACTTGGACGGTCCCTCAGCTTCCCGCTCCACTCTTGCTCCCACCTGTTCCGAAGCCTCGTGCCGAAGCATCAGCTCCCGCACAGGCACTACTGACACGGAATCGTTAAATTATCCAGCTTCTTCGAGCCGATACTCGGCGCTCGTGCGACCAGTGCTATCAAACGACGCGGTAGCGGAGGTACGGGCAAAGGAACAGCCTGTTCGTAATGCTGTTCCTTTGCCCGCAAAGGAAGGGAGGCAGCGGATGGGGCAGCTGCTGCGAAATGCTGTAACCAATCTGGTTACGCCGTGTGCGGTTCAGAATCATTATCGTGCTCCACCTGCTGCTGAGAGCTCTGCTGCTGCTGCCGTTGCAGCTGTACACCCACTCCCTGTCACAGATTCACACCCGCCGCCTACACCCTCGTCATCCTTCCCTTCTTCACCCACCTCTTCGACATCAATTCCCTCCCCCGTCGCTCCCCGCTTATCCTCTTCCTCAGCATCCTCCGCCCATTGCTCTTCCTTCCCCTCCCGTTCCCCCTTCCCTCCGCCTACCCCCTCTCCGCCTTTCAGCCTTTGCCCCTCTCCCGCCGTCGCCATACCTTCCCTTTCCGAGCTGCATCCTTCTGCTAGAGTCTCATCGGAACTCCGTTCTTCCCGCCTTCCGTCTACCCCTTCCCGCCTTCCGTCTACCCCTTCCCGCCCTGTGAATCCTGATGGAGCTGTCACTGCTGAGCCTGCGCCATCGCCGTCCCTTCCGCCGGGTTTTCAGCTGGCGTTGCTGGACTGCTGTGCTTGTAGGGACGGGGGCGAGATCAGTACGGCGCTGCTAGAGAGGCAGTTGGGAGGTGCGCGGCAGATCAGACATATGGTACGGGATCTAGAGGGGTGCAGAGCGGTGATGGTTGAGAAAGGAGCGGTGGGAGCGCTGTTGCCTCTGCTAGATTGGGCTGAAGGCGGACCAGGGGTACAGCCGTGGTTAGGCGAGGACGGGGGGAAGGAAATACTGGAGGATAAGAGTTCACTGAAGCATTTGAGGCTGAAAGTAGTGGAGGAGGCAGTGACAGCGCTGCTAAATCTTTCCATTTACCCTTCAGCAAGGGAACTTATGCTAAGCCTTGGGGTTGTCAACCCAGTTACCCAAATGCTTGCGACTAGGCAAGGCGGGTTTCCACGAAGCAGCAACAGGAGCAGTGGTGAAATTCTGAGTAACACCAGGGCTAGCTTAAGTGATGGTGTCGCCGTTGTGCCTGATTGTATTAGAGAGGTTGCAGCCGCGCTTGTTTTTAGCCTCTCTCAATCGGTTGAGAGTAGAGCTGAGCTAGTGAGGCGTGGTGCAGCCGAGGCTCTGATTCAGTTGCTACAGGACCCAACGTGCAGCAGCCAGGGAAGGAGGGATGTCTGCAAAGCATTGTCAAACTTCTCAACCATTTCGGTAGGAAGACTCAGCATGGTTCGAGCAGGAGCGGTGCCTGTGCTGCTGGAGCTGACCCTGATGGGCCATGCTGGTGATGAGTATATATCTGAGAAGGCCTTGGGGGTGCTTGCTAATGTAGCAAGGGAGGAGGCAGGGGGAGAAGCCATAGTTAATTCACAAGTTAGAGATGGAGCATGGGATTGGGGTTCTGGGAATATCGAGCTTCATGAACCCTCTGAAAGCTTAAGAATGGCTTCAGGGTTGAGTATTCTTTTGGAGTCACTGGATATAGGCACGGAGCGAAGTCATGAGTTTGCGGTTTCGGCTTTGCTCTATGTTGCGAGGAGCCGCCAGAACTGGAGGGAGCTGTTGCTGTCGGAGGGGCCTCTTCCATCCATCAAGGCTGTGGCCATGCGAGGCAGCCCTCGAGCGAGAGACAAGGTAGGTGTTAATATCTTGCTGTTTGCACGCTTGAGTGCAGTTGGATGCACTTGGGGAGGGATCATGGTAGTTTTGTCATTTGGTGTATTGCATCCCTCTCAAGAGTATACCCTCTTTGATTCCCTTTTCCTGTCATTGCAGGCACAGAAACTGTATGACCTTTTAAGGGGTGATGCTTTACATTGACCATGTGTGCTGTGGTGCAAGAATCTGTTATGTACATTGCGGTGTTTGATATGATCGGACTTGCAACTGCGTGCGTGTCATGTGTTGTATGTGTTTTCTGATTCCCGTCTTACTGTATTTGAAGCGTGAATCACAATGAATCATTCCCTTTCGAAGTTACGGTCCGTCACGTCACACTCGCCTCCATCACACCATGACTCGCGAAGTCGACCATTTTCCAGCTCCGCCTCGTCGCGCATTTCTCCCTCTCCACCTCCTCCCATCTCTCCCCCGCCCCGCCCCTCCTATTCCCCCCCTCTATCCCATCCCCTCCCCACCCATCCCCTCCCCTCCCTACCTTCGCCCCCCTCCCCTCCCCTTCACTCGCCTCCTCCTCACCCCCAACACACACACACCATCGCACCTCCGCCGCATCTCGTCGCAACCAGACTTCGCGTTCCGTGCGTGGCGAGAGTCTAAACGGTCTTGTACATTCACACTTCCTCCGCCTTGAGTGTGAGGTCGAGTTGTAGGAACGTAATTATAAACTCGCCACTCCTTCTCACTCTCCAAGTTCTCTCTTTTCCCAGCATCGCCCGTCGCTACGAGCCATAAACTCCAACGCGATCGAGCTCATGTACGAGAGGATCGAGGGGATAGAGGATTACTTCATACAGTAGGTTAATCGTGTTTTGGCAGTCCGCCCTTTACCAATCGTCCATTCGCCAATCCACCCATTAGCAGGACAGCCGTCGCCTCTCAACGGAGGCACCGCGATGGAGCATCGGATGTCGCCACTGCACCAACCCTTCCCCAACAGCCCTTCGTTGCTGCGTCATCTGCCCAGCAACAATATTCTGGACAGAATCCCCACATTCGAGCAGCTCTCACAAAGACAGGACGAGTCAGACAACAGATTCGCCCGACGAATCTCCGAGGATGCTTCCAGCGTGTCAACAGACGTCCTCGACGGCCACGCCGAAACTTCCTGGACGGTGTGGTCAGCGGAATCAGTGGTTTCTGTTCCCTGTGCTCCCGCGACGTTCCAAAATCCCGCGCATCCTGCTTCGTATTACCCGCAGCCTGGCCAGGGGACTGGCGTTGCTGCCGCATCTGCCGCCGCTCCTTCCGCTCTTGGAGCTCCAGAAGCCGCGGGTTCCGCGCCCACCCAACTCCCCCCGGAAATTTTCGAGGCGCTGACTAACTTATCCGCCCCGAAACCCGACGAGACAGAAAATCGCGTGCTCTTACGGCAGCTCGCCGGTGCGCGGGAGATTAAAGACATGGCTCGCGACAAGGCGGCGTTGTGCGGTTCCATGGTTGAAAGGGGAGCAGCTGAAGCGCTGTTGTTGCTTGTAAACGGCGTGATAGAAGCGGAGGAAGGAAGGGAGTTGATGGATCTGCGGTATAAGGTTGCTGAGGAGGCAGCTGCCGCGCTGCTGAATCTGTCTCTCGATAAGACCGCCAAGCACATGATGAGGAGCCGTGGCGTCATCCCTTGCGTTGTGAGATTGGCTGGCGTCACCCGTAGTAGTTCACCCAGCCATGATGACGCAGACGCCAGGGGTAGTCACGACTTACCCTACGATGCTCAGCAAGATGACACCAGCAGCAGCTGTTCAGACATTGGCGTCAGCGCGCCGAGCACCAGCGCCGCGCGTCTGCGTCTTAGAGAGCTCGCACTGGAGATAATCCACAGTCTCGCTATGGCAACAGCGCTGAAAGAGGAGTTAGTGGATCAGTCCGTGGTGGAGCCGCTGGTAGGCCTGTTGAGGGAGCCAGCATGCAGCAAGAAGGGACGGATGCATGCATTGTATACGCTCTACCTCTTATCAAAGTGCGGACCTGGTAGAAGCGCTCTTGTGAATCAAGGCGCTGTGCCTTTGCTGCTGGAGGTGACGCTGTGCGGTACACAGAAAGGCAGCCATCTGTATGCAGAGCAGTCAGAAAGGTTCTTTGAAAAGGCCTTGCACGCACTGGCAAATGTTTCCGAGGGGCAATCAGGGCGTCTTGCCCTGGTAAACAGCAAAACTGAATACTGGTTCGGTGAAAATGGTGCTGCTGGCTCCAACGTCAACCCTCAAAGTGGACATGGAAGCTGCATTCAAGTATCAGGACTGCAAGGGCTTTTCAAACTGCTCGCGAATGAGCGTGGGGTGATGCAACATCATGCCCTTTCAATTCTGCATCAGATTATCAGAAATGCTGGGAAAGGCAAAGGCAGTGAGCAAGTTTTGGAGGAGATTTGGTTCTTGCTGCAGAAGGAAAGGCCGAGGCGACATTTCAAGAGTTTAGCAAATGCTGGATCTCACAAAGCTCAGCAACTTTTGATGGTGTTGTTTCCTGTCGAAGTCGCAATTGAAGCATGGAATCGCTGATTTTGTTCAGTCTGGTTACTTGTACCAGTGTGTGAGTCGGTATTCTGGCTGTACATGTATACACGTAAGCTGGTTTCCTTGTACGGTACACATATGCTCATTTGAATCTGCCCGTACGTCACCTGCCCACCAGCCCGTCTGCATCTCCCCCCCCCCACCCCAACGCGGTCGTGTGCTGTACGGTCCCCCTTTTGTACACCCCTCGTTTCTTCTTGTCAACCCGCCGACGTTCTGTGAGTAACTAGAGCGTCTTGAGTTTGTACAATACTACTGCCGCGGCCTTGAATGGCTAGGTCGGGAAGGAACGTTGTCAAAACATCCCGAGTTCCTCTTCTCCAGCATTGCTCGTCGCAACGAGCCATGAACTCCAACTCGATCGAACTCATGTATTTGAGGGTCGAGCGAATGGAGGAATACTTTGAACAGTTGCGTTCCCGCGTTTCGCCAATCGCCCATTCGCCCATCTACCCATCAACAGGACAGCCGTCTCCTCTCAACGGAGGCACCGCGATGGAGCATCGGATGTCGCCACTGCACCAATCCTTTCCCAACAGCCCTTCGCCGCAGCAGCATCCGCTCAGCAACAACATTGTGAACAGAATCCCCACATTCGAGCAGCTCTCACACAGACAGGAGGAGCCAGAAGACAGATTCTCACGACGAAGCTCCGAGGATGCTTCCAGCGTGTCAACGGACGTCCTCGACGCCCACGCGGAAACTTCCTGGACGGTCTGGTCTGAGGATTCAGCGGCTTCTGTTAACCCTGCTCTCGGGACGTTCAAAAGTCTGGAGCATTCCGCTTCGTATCACCCGCAGGGGAGCCACGGCGCCGGCGTTGCATCTGCCGTCGCTCCTTCCGCGCGTGGAGCTCCAGAAGCCGCGGGTTTTACGCTCACCCAACTTCCCCCGCAGTTTTTTGAGGCGCTGAACTACTTATCCGCCCCGCAACCCGGCGAGTCGGAAATCCACGTGCTCTCGCGGCACCTCGCTGGCGCGCAGGATATGAAACTCATGGCTCGCGACGCCGCGGTACGCAGTTCCATGGTTGAAATGGGAGCACCGGAAGTTCTGATGTTGCTTGTAAACGGCGTGATAGAAGCGGAGGAAGGAAGAGAGTTGATGGATTTTCGGTTTCAAGTTGCTGAGGAGGCAGCTGCTGCGCTGCTGAATTTGTCTCTAGATAAGACAGCCAAGCACATGATGAGGAGCCGTGGTGTCATTCCTAGCATTGTGGAGTTGGCTAACATCACACGTAGCAGTCCAGTCAGTCACGATGACGCCAGGGGTTGTCACGCCCTACCCAGCAACAATCAGCAGAATGACATCAGCAGTAGTTCCGACGGTAGCGCCCGCACTGCCAGAGCCAGCTCCGTGCATTTGCCTCTTCGAGAGCTTGCAGCGGAGATCATCCACGGTTTTGCTGAGGAGCCGTCGCTGAGAGAGGATCTAGCGGTTCCGGGCGTGGTGAAACCACTGGTGGGCCTGTTGAGGGAGCCAGCATGCAGCACGAAGGGACGGGTGCACGCATTGTATACGTTCTACTTTTTATCAAAGAACGGTGGGAGGTTGGCTCTTGCGTATCACGGCGCTGTACCTTTGCTGCTGGAGGTGGCGCTGTGCAGTACGCAGAAAGGCAACCATTTGTATGCAAAGCAGTCGGAAAGGTTCTTGGACAAGGCCTTGCACACACTGGCAAATTTGTGCGAGGAGCGATCAGGCCGTTCTGCTTTGGTAAGAAGCAGAGTAAATTACTGTTTTTGTGGAAATGGTGTTGGTGGCTCCAACGGCGATCCTCAAAGCGGACATGGAAGCTGCATGGAAGTTTCAGGACTTCAAGGGCTTTTTAAACTGCTTGCAAATGGGCGCGAGGTGATGAAACAGCATGCTGTTTTGATTCTGCACCGGATTATTAGAAATGCTCAAGAAGGCAGTGAGCAAGTTTTGGACGAGATTTGGTCTTTGCTGCGGCAGGAAAAACCGAGGCCACATTTCAAGGCTTTAGCAAATGCTGGCCAAGTGGCAAAAGAAGCCCGGCAACTTCTGAGGGTCTTGTTTCCTTGTGAAGTGGCCTGAGGTAGCCCTTACACTGAATGGTGTGCTGCTGTGCAGGAATTTGTATGGCTGTACGGTACATGCATTGGATCTGGTTGAAGTGCTGAATTCTTAACCCTCCATGTCTATTGTGTAACACCAAGTGGGGGGGGAGCATTCTGCTGGGCTAAAGGGCAAGCAAAAGTTTCGCCTTCATTGGCACATCAGTCACTCAGGTAGCTCTTCAAGTGCATCAAGACACTTCCGAGCGTGCAAGGCAACACTATCAGCAACTTTGTGAACCACATTCACGTGATTCTCTAACATGCCTTCCAGACGCACTGCAGTCTCCTTCATCTCTTCCATTGCTTGAAGCTCTGCCTGGCCCTGCTGTTTAAGCTGCATATCACAATCCTGCTCATAAGGGGACAAAGCTTCATTAGCTCTTAGACAATGCCATCATCATGCCAGCAAGAACAATGAGAGAAAAAACGCACCTGGTTAGCCTGCCTCAGAGTTTCCAGACATGCTGCTCGGTTTTCAATCTCTATGCGTGCCAGTAATTCGCGCCTTTTTACGTCTTCTAAGCGTGCCTGAACTTCCTGCTGAGCACGCTGAGATGCCTGCGACATCTCTTCCTCCTCCTGCACAACAATGCACACATGTTAAGCTCCAAAACAGGCCCGTTGCAACATCTAAATGCATTTGAAGCTCATGCAGTGCCAGTACAAGGTCTATTGTGATAACCTACCCGTTTTTTCACATCCTCCTTGTTTTCCAGCTCGGCAGCAACCTTAGCAACCTCTTCCGACTCCTCAGCCAGCTGTATGTCCAGTGTTGCCAGCTTCGCATATAGTCTCTGTTCTTTCGAAGAGTACTTCTGCGTCACTTCTTGAATAGCTGCACGAATATCTGCCTTGGGCATGCTGTCAGATAACACATCCCGAATGTCTGTTGCATGCGGATTAACTCGTACAGAGAAGCAACGGCCCTGAGCATGCTTGCTGCAGGGAGGGATAAGCTTGAGCCTGCACAACAATTTAAAAGCTTTAGACAGAAAGAAGTTACAGCCAAATATTCCACTGAAACTATCACCAACCTGGTCGCCATCTCATTGAACTTGTTTGCTGCTTGCTCAATCTCCTCCATGATCTTGACCTTTTGAACCTCCGCCTTGCATGCTTCCTTTTCAACATGCATCCGATTTTCCTTCATGGCTTGTAACACGGTGTTCCTGCCAGCTAACCGCTCTGCCATGCGTTCTATGTCTTCTCTCGAGAATCGCTGTTCCTCAATCCGCTTCTGAAGCAGTGTATTGTTCGCCTGTATGCTGATTGTGGTCTCGGTGCAATCCTTCAGCTCTTGCTGCTTAACCAGCAAGGTTTCCTCAATTGTCTGGAACATTTCGCAGTGTTAGTGTCGGTTAGGCATAGCAAAAGACAGAAACTTACTGTGACCCACTTGTAAGTCTATCTTCCCTCGTTCAGTCGCTTTGACCAACTCGCCCTGCAGCTTTTCGAGTGTTGCTTTGTCCTCCAATAGCTTTTCGAGTTCAGACCTATCCTGCTTGAGCTTCAAGGTGGCCTGTGGCACAGAAACGAAACGTTGTCAACTTATCCTTGCTCAGAAACAAATCCAGCGGTACCCAATTACCTCCTTCCTCAGAAGCTCCTCTCGAAGTTTTTGCACGTCGATTTCCACCTCTTGCCGAGCTTCCTCAAAATAAGCCACGAACTGTTGCATTATGTGCTCGATTCTTGTGTCGGAAAGCTCCTCGGTTTCGGCGTTCATGAAAACGTGGTAACCCTCCTTCATGAACTCAAAGAACACAGCCCTGCAATGCTCCTCATCAAGCAACGTCTCCAAAGTCCGGTTTGTTAGACTACACTCAAAGCCTCGTGCTGTCGACGACGCAGGTTGTGCAGGCATAGTTCCGGGATCGGACGTAGCATCAATGAAGTTAAGCGTCTGAACAAGCCAGTTCAGCATAGCCAGCAAGGGTGGCCATGTGTGGGGAGTTCCAGCCTGCTGCAGCGAGCTTCGAGAAAGGTTGTACGTATAATGCAGCCCCTTCATGACTTCCAAAATGTCATCTTCGGGCTTGTTTCCGTACTTGAACTTCGGATCCATCTGCTTCATCACGAATTCGAAGATCTTAATGAAGAGCTTACCTGACGGAAGCTGAAGCATACTAGGATTCAGTGAGTTATCAAAACCACGGTCCTCCAGAAATGCATAAATGGTCTGAATGCAATCTGCTTGGTAATTTTTGTCTTTCAGCGGACGAGGATCCTCTCCAGGCTTCTTTACTGAGCTACTAGTTCTGCTGTGAGATTGGGGATCGATGGTAGACCCTCCCTTCGCGAGGAGAGAGACGCGGCTGGGCTGGATAGCAGAACCAATTGCAGAAAAACGTCTGGATAAACCTGGAGCAGCGACAGGCGTCTCAAAGCTCGAACCAGACGATGACGGGCGTGACTTGGATGAAGTCATAGTCTTTGGCGTGGCTTCAAAATCATTGCCTCGATTTGGTAGCGGAGTGCACGGAATTCGGCTGATTGACGGAGGTGGTGGAACTTTGAACATCCCAGCACTACCGACGCTTTGATCCCGTTTTTTCAGCCTTGAATCCATCAGGAACAAAGAACAGGGGACGGGAAAGAAATGGCTCACGACGGAGATAGCCAGGCAAGAAGCTCGAGCTGATAGGTACTATGGAGCAAATGGAGTGACTGAAATGGGTCTAGTTGGCTTGAGAGCTCATAGCTATTTTTCTGGTTCCGAAATTTGGACATTGACTTGAACACTTCTTGGAGAATCCCAAGGGGCCCCGCATGCACAGCCTTTCTTTCAGAGTGATGCGTTTGCAGCGGAGTGCGCCTTTTCTATACTTACACGCCAAGCCCAAATAAAATGCATGTTACGTCATGTGAAACCAGCTTCCCCGACCTCCCTAGCCCCCGCTTCAGTAACAAGCCACCATCGATTTGCGCCTGAACCTAGAAGTTGGGGGGCGGTGTCGGAGTTCCCGCCAAGTTCTTGGAAGATGTTGGGCCAAGGAGGTTTGCTTTGCTCCCACAAAGTGGATTTCATTCGTTCTGCGCATTCTGTATAGCCTAGAAACGCCTTTCTAAGAATTCCGTTCCGTTGCCTAATCACTCGATCTATCTGGCAGATCTTCGACGTTGAACTCGGGAGCTTGTTGGTGTTAGTCCGGCTTTACGAGTCAAGCCGTTTGTAGCAAAATATTCTCGTCGCCGTATTACTGGTGCACGTGTCGCCGCGTCCATTGTCCAAGTTAGCAGATAGATTGTTTCATTCTCGTTCTTCGTTAACAGGTCGATCGTTGAGGCCGAACGTCGATGTCCCGACCGCAGCTCTTCGTTCCCCAGCCGGGGCAATCAGGACCGTCCAATTCGCTACCTTCGGGATGGCAATCCGTTTCGCAAGTGAGTCCATGGCTCCACACCGTGGTACTTTACGGTTTGGAGGCGTAGGAAGCGCACACGGAGGGCGTGGGAAAGGCAGATGAGGGCTGCTGTGAATTTCGCATTCTGTGGTATCGATCGTCGTAGCATGCTCCTACACCGCAGTTGAGCCTTAAGTTGCTTCTCTTGTCGTCCTTAATACCCGGCAAATTTTAATCACTTGGATCGATTTTCTTCCTTCCGTGTCTGTCCAGGGACCTCCTGGACCGTTTGATCAATTCAGTGGACCGCCAGGATACCGTCCACCGGCAGGCGGAGCAGGGATGCAGCAGCAGCAGCAGCAACCGGGATTCGGCTTCAGTCCGCTACCTGGACCTCCCGGCGGAATCGGCGGAGGTGGCGGAGGTGGCGGATTCGGGTTCGGGGGACCTGCGCCTGGCGGGGGACCCATGGGTCCGCCGGGAATGATGGGAGGACCGGGGGGAGGAGCGGATGCGGGTCATAACCCGCTAAACGGCATGCTCGCGGGGGCTGGGTCAGGGTTCATTCGGTCGGGCCTGGGTGCTTATGGCGAGCGGCTACTAGGGAGCAGTCGCGCCTACGTTCAAAACAACGTGAGCAGCTCGCTAGGCTTGGTGTAAGGCCACGCATGTGCAGATTCTAGGGCTGGTGGCGTACCTGGTTCTATGTGTCTGTGCGTCTGTGCCTCTGTTTGCGTCTGTGCGACTGTGGCGGGTGCTCTATGCTCTGTTCGTACACACACATTCTGATAGCACAACTGAATTGGCAGGAGAATGTGAGTGCGGTGGGCGTTTTCTCTCCTCTCCGTCTCCTCCCCGTCTCTTGTCCATCCCCACGTCGCTCTCATTCTCAATCCCGTGTGGTGTGTGTGCAGGTGGGCAAATACTTCGCATCCACTGACTTCCACTACTACTTCCATGTCAACGATGCCTACGTGCGCAACAAACTCAAGATCATCGTCTTCCCATTCCTACACAAGGTAGGGTCGGAAAATTATGAAGGTCAATGAGCGGAAGAAGCCCAAAAGCGTTATACCTCCCTGCCCAGGCCTGAACAAGCCCAAAAGCGTTATGGTGGGTTTCAGTCAACTCAATTTCAACAACTCGTATGAGCAGAGCAAGCTCACAGACACTGTAGCTCCCCTCCCAGTTCTGAACATGGTACGTACAATTGTTGTCGACCTTGTCTCCCAGTTTTCATGGAATTACACCCAACCCGTCCCATCCATATGCCCTGTCCGTGTCTGTCCAATCACAGCTGAAACTGTGCATGCGTGCACGTGTGAGTTATCTTCGCTTTGGCAACCCATTGAGTTTCTTAGTCAGCATGCTTCACTTGCATCCATTGCAGGGCCACTGGACGCGGGTGGCGGAGCAGGTGGCCGGGGGGCTGACCTACAAGCCGCCATGCAATGACATCAACGCTCCGGACCTCTACATCCCTGCCATGGCCTTCGCCACCTATGTGGTGCTCGCTGGACTCTCTGCTGGGCTGTTGGGCAGGTAGAGTGGGAATGAGGGTGAGGTGCTGGAGTTGAGGGTTGATGTGTTGGAATTGAGGGGTGGGATGTTGGAGTTGACGGGTGAGAGTGGTCCGTGGCTTGGTAATGAGGCTGGACTAGGTGGGCAGGAAGCACCAGAGCACTTGCAGCCACACGAATGGGTATGGAGTGAAGTTTTTGAGATGGAAGCATTAGAGCACTTGTTTTCTTTAAAAACATTGATAAGTTTGATTCACATCTTATTTTTCTATTTTTCTCTGGCATACAGGTTTGCTCCGGCATTTGTGAATGCACGTGTTGGCAAGGGTTTAATCGGGTGGTTTCTGGAGGTGCTGCTGCTTCGGACGATACTATATTCATTGGCATCAGGCGATGCTCCATTGCTCGACCTCGTGGCATACGCTGGCTACATGTTTGTTGGCATCTCCCTGACAAGCCTCTCGTGGGTGGTGTGGCGGATGGCCTACTTTCCGGTTTTGATTTGGACAAGGTGAGTGGTTGAGGAAAAGCTGATCTGTTAGAGAAGGGTAGTACTTTCAGCATTTTCTGTTGCGGAACGGTGGTTCCATTTGCTTGTGGCCTTTCAGTGGACTTTCCATCATGAAATTGTTCTTGAGGTTAGGAGGAGTTGTATGATTATCATGTGGTGTTCTTTTCTTTGGTTTATTTTTTTTTTTCGGTTGCAGCTTGTGCATGGCAATGTTTATTGTGAAGACAATGAAGCGGGTGATGTTCGCTGAGACCCGGCACTACGACCGTGACTCGTCGCGACACCGGTACATGCTCCTCGCCATGGGTGCTGCACAATTTCCCTTGGCATTGTGGCTTGGCAAGCTTTAGACGACCTGAATAAATCCTTCGATAGATTTATAAAGAAAACAAATGATATATTCAAGGGTTATTTGTCTTGTGTTTTGAGGCCATATATTGACTGTAGTCTAACATAGCTTGCATCTGCATACTGTGCAGAGTGCACTCAAACCCAGTTGTGTTAGTGTGACCCTTGGATTAATCGAACGGCTTGGATGACGCCGACTTTTCCCGCGTTTGGCTGTGGCCGTTGGTTGTCACTGCCACTTTACACATGCAATGGTGTTCTTGAGGATTACTTTTCCGCCAGATTCATGCTACCAGCGTGAAACTTCAGTTCGGTCTTCTTCATTTCCCAGCTCCCATTTCCCCTGCTCGTGGGAGTTCGAAACTTCAAAATCCCGTCTGCTGTGGTCTGGTGTCTGTTTCCCGAATTTGTCAGTTCAAGAGCCGGCCGGTGTCCTGTGCTCGATCGTTTCCTCGGCTGGTAACCATGGCTGACGACGAGGACGAGCAGCTGCAACGGGCCTTTCGCATGAGCTTAACGAGTCATCCTCCAGCAGTCGGCTCTCCGCGAAACCCTCAGACCACCAGCAGCGGTATCAATTCCCCGTCCACCGGCGGATTGAATAGCAGTCCTGACCATTGCCGCCCATCCGCGAAGCGCAGCAAATCTGAGGATGAAGGATCGGATCCTGGACAAGCGGGAGGGGGTGGTGGTGGCTATAGCGGGGGTTCTTATAGCGGTCGCGTGGTAGCGCGACCCGAGACGGCGGAGGAGCGAGAGAGGCGGATACAGCGGGAGATTCGAGCAGCAGCCGCGGAACGACGAATGGCTGCTTTAGGAAAGCCCAGTGCAGAATCGGCCAAAATCGGATCAGCCGTAGCCTTCTCGGGAGCTCCAGCTGTTCCCGCCTCGAGCCGTCCTCAGAGCACTTCTGTCAGGCCCGATCCACGTGTAGATAATGCTTCTACGAGCGTTTCTGTTCCTGCTAATCCCATCCCGCCACGTGTCCACGATGTTGATATGCCGGATCAGGCATGTGATTCGCGGGCAGAGCAGACTAGCGGAAAAGTGTCAGTTGAAGGCAAGGCAGGAAACGTGAGAGTTCAAGGAGCCGGAGAAGCGAGTACAGGAGGGAAAACTACAGAGGGAAGCGCAACCGAAGCTGGGGGATCGCAATCGAACTTGGTTGTACCTGAGGGATCTGGCATTGGGGGGTCTGGGAGTGGTCGTACGGCGGGTGGTGAGGAGGTTGTGGTGGGTGGAGAGGGGTGGAGGGAGGCGGAGAGGCGTTGGGAAGCTGAGCAGGGGTTGGCGGAGTTGCCACTGGACGACGCGTTTCGGCTGTTCGACATGGTGTTTGGGCGGAACCCTCCTGCTGCTACCCTCTCGCAGTGGTCCCGACAGGGCTTCAGGTAATTCATCGCGGTTTTTGTATAGTTCCGGTGTACTTCTTTAACGTTCTATGTGTACATCTCCTCATCATTCCTCGCAGTCCCTCGTTCTCCACCCTCTCTCACTCGCTTTCTACCCCTCTCTCTTTGTCGCCCTTCCTGCCTCAGGTTCAGTGACGACCCGGCGACCTCGCTAGGGTTGGTGCATCCAGTCCGTCATTCTCCACCTTTCGTCTCCTCCCTCACTCCCTTTCCAACCCCCTCTCTCCTTCTACCGATCGCCCTTCCTGCCTCAGGTTCAGTGACGACCCAGCGACCTCGCTAGGGTTGGTGCAGAGGGAAGGCGGGCCGTGCGGTGTGCTGGCGCCGGTGCAGGCTCTGCTGCTCAAATACCTCCTCTTCCCCCCCATGCCCGCGCACCCCGCGGATTCCGCCCCGCCTTCCGCGTCCGCCGCCCTTGCTGCTGGTGGTGCTGCTGCTGGGGGGACGAGTGCTGGGCAGCAGGGGGGGCAGGCGGGGGAGGGGAGGAAGGGGAACGAAAGAGGATGGGAAGAGGATGATATGGGGTTCTATGACTCGATGCCAGGCCTGGATGTGCAAGGTAGAGTGCACCCTAGAGCGTCTGCTGTTGCTGCTACTGCCGCTACTGGTGGTGCTACTGGTGGTGGTGTGGCAGGCACTGTCGCTGGCGCTGCCTCTGGTATGGCTGCTGTGGCAGCAGGAGAGGGAGAGGGAGAGGGAGAGGGAGAGGGTTCAGGCGACTCTGCAGCGCTGCCAGGCTTGGAAGCTGTGAGGGACGGAGACGGGGAGGGGGGAGAAGATGAAGAGGCAGGGGAAGCAACGACGCTGATCTTCTCACAGGTTGAGAGACGAAGGTAAGATGCATGTGTTGGGGCGATGGAGGGATGAGGGGACTCTGTTGCACTGTTTTTGAGGCGCCAAAAAACCAAGACGCCCCAAATTTAGACTCTGCTGCGCTGCTGGGCCTGGAAGCTGTAAGGGATGGAGATGGAGAGGGGGGAGAAGAAGGCGAAGGAGGTAGGCAGCATGCGTGGGGCGATGGAGGGATTGACTTGTTGAATTCCCCTTTAAAACGTGGACAGTTACCTCTCGACTTCACTTCACGTCTATAATGCGTCACGTCTCCCCATGCCATCTCACAATCTCGTTCTGCCGCCATCCATCATGCACTTTCCACCTCTCTTCCTTTCTGGTCCAGCCATGCCATGTCTTGATATTCCGTACCTCCATCCCTAATACATTTCCCCTTCCTCTTCCTCCTCCCCCTCCCCCTTCTTCCCCTCTCGCCCTCATGGCTTTTCTGTCCCCTCTTCGTCCCCTCTTCTTCCCTCTTCTTTCCCCCTGCTGCAGGGCGCTGGTGTTGGCAATGGCAGAGTCATTATGGGTGCTGAGCAGGGGGCAGAGATTTGTCATTTCTGCCGTGTCACCACACAGGCTGGTGGCTTTGACTACACAATCGGTCACTGCTCTATGACATCATGATGGATTGCTTTTCTGTCCCCCCTTCTCCCCTGCTGCAGGGCGTTGGTGCTGGCAATGGCAGAGTCGTTATGGGTGCCGAGCAGGGGGCAGAGAGTCGTCATTGCTGCCGTATCACCACACAGGCTGGCGTCTTTGGCTACTTCAGCCTCTCAACAACCGCTGACCAGCCCAATCAGCGACGCGACAGCGCTCCAAGGAGCAGTCAGAGTGCGACACCTGGCGGGGGCATCGCATGCTGACGTGGCGAAGGCGCTTCACCGGCTGTTCCCAGTGTTTGAGAGCGACTTTGGCGCGCTGCTGCTGCTCTTCTCCGTGCTGCTCTCCAGAGGACTTGTGAGTTGATGCACCCATTCCTCAAGATTTGAGGCGTCTCAGAACTTGCTGCGCTGGCTGTTTCCGGTGTTTGAGTGTGACTTAGACGCGCTGCTGCTACCTTTCTCCGTGCTGCTCTCCAGGGGCCTTGTGAGTCAATGCACCCATTATTTAAAAGGATAAGCATCAATCATCCTAACAGCTAGGGGTTCAGTAGGCTGACCTTTGCTCAGGGATCTGTACACTGCCCCTCTTCCAAAAATCGAAATATGTCCATTCTTCTTCTCTGCTCCCGCCCTCTGGGATGTCTCCCCTCACAGGAGCGAGTTCAAGAGGACAGGGACGACCCTGAACCACCGCTTGTAACACGCCCATTCGGGCACGCCTCACAGGTTGGTGGCGTCGTGCCGTGGACATCCTGAGAAACGTTTTCTCTCTGCTCAGTCATTGGCCCTTCCTCTTTCACCTCTGGTTTTCCTCCACTTCTCCTGCTCGTCGCTGTCTCTCCTTTTCTCCCCACCTCCTCCTGCCTCTGATGTTTCTCCTCCTCTCCCCAACCAAAACCCTTCAGGAGATTGTGAACCTGCTGCTGTGCGGTGAGGCAGTGGCGAACGTGTTTGATGGTACCATGGACTTGGGAGGGGGCATGGCGCTCAAAGGCATTCCCTCAGAGGCTCAAGTCGGCTTCCTCACACTCCTTGAGTCCCTCAACCTCTGCAAGGTCGGGCAGCGGTTGAAACATCCCAAGCTGCCCATCTGGGTAGTGGGCAGCGAATCGCACTATACGGTGCTCTTTGCGCTTTCGACTGAGGTTCAGGAGGAGAACGATGCAGAAGCGGATGAGTCGTGGGTCCGAGAGGTGTTTGATCGGTTTGATACCAGCGGGGGAGGGGGGTTTGTTGCTGTGGAGTCGCTACAGCCCATGCTGGCTGAGCTGAGGGTAAATTTTCCTCCGGAAACAATAGACTCGCTTTCGGCGCTGGGGGTGATTGTGTGGAACGAGCTGTGGCAGGCTCTTCTGAAGCTCGACCGATCCCAGGGGGGGTTCAAGAGGGAGGGGTCGAGTGGGGGGAGACCCACCAGCAGGAAGTTTGACTTGTATCACTTCAATGGGATTGCGAAGCGGGTGCAGACAGGAAGCAGCACTCCAGCAACAGCAGGAGGAGCTTCTGGAGGAAATGGAGCAGTAGATATGTCGTATGGCGGTATGGATGTGCCGCAACGTGTGCTATCACCACCGTTGACCGCGATGGGCTATCAACGGCCGAGATTAGTCCGGCTTCATGTGACCGTGCCGCCGAAATGGTCGCCGGAAGATCTGATGGTGATACCAATGCCGGATGGCAGTGGGGTGGATGAAATTCCTGCTGAGGTGGTGGCAGACTCGTTTGACTCTAGTGCCAATCCTATGCAGCGTGCTTCGCGTGAAGCTCCCCTTGTGGATTGTATCCGCACTCGGTGGCAGCGAGCGTCGTGCACATGGGTGGGTGATGCGCCATCTATTGTGTAGTGATTACTAGGTGGTTGTGTTATATTGGAATCGCTGGAGTTAGGTGTTAGTTCGGCATGGATGGGGGCTATCCAATCCATGCATATTGAGCTGCATGTCCTGTTTGTCTGACCCAGTATGATATCTTTCTTCCATGTCTGAAATATGGTGGTCAACCAGAATCTTTTGGGATGCAAAAGATGGACTAGCAAAATTACATACGTTACCGACACTGAAATTACACTTACCTATAGCTATACTCAACAGGAAGAATTCGGGGTCTTGTAGCACATCTAAAATTACATCCGTTACGGCACTGAAATTACACTTACCCGTACTATCATGTCTACTGGTTCGTGCTATCCGTATTTCTCCTGGTATTCTGCTGCATGTGTTGGTGCACCCAGCCAGGTAGGTTTGCATTGCAGGGGCGCGCTTACAGCGATGGGCCACGTCACAAGTATGAATGAATATTAATATTGCTTACAAACAAGAGCATCGCTTCGGTAACTGCACTTGAAAATATACCTGGTAGAACAATCCAGGTGTATAAACTCTTTCCTAAGTGTCCTTTTCCTACTCCTATTCTTACCCTGCGCGAAGTTGTAACTCGCCCAACAGCCGTTGGGTGCGGAAGCAGGGCCTTGCAGGTAACCTAAGAGACCCCTCTACGTGGGACCGGTTTGCTATAACGCACCACGGGCACTCTACAGCTAGCTAGCAACTCGTCTAAGGTAAGACCACGTCCCCAAATTGGCGTTTGTACAGAGGCTAAAGCCAGTGGACGTGGTGACGTCATGACGTTCTGACCGAGCGAACATACTGTCTGGCCGCCGTTCGAAGGCCTAAACGTGTTTGGGCGTGGTCTGTCTCCGCGGAGAGGCCTGTCGACGAGGCGACGCACCCATCAAGTCCCAAATGTCGTCGAAATCGTCTCTTCTCCTTGCGGGTCTTTGCTGGGTTTTAAGAGATGACGGGGACGGCTTGACGGCTGCTTCTGACGTAGATGCAATGGATGCCTTGGCCTGTCGTCTCTCCTGATGCTTGAGAGCGGACTGCAGATAACAGCACGGAGTGATGAAAGCGGATTAGTGCATGCTTTGTACGTATATGGGATTAACAAACCTTGGTTGCCTTGGACAATGATAGGATATAGAGCAGAATTGTTGAGACACAGCCGCTCGCGCTTACCTTATAAGCGGTGTGGATTTCCAGAAACATGGATGTTGTGTCCTCAGCGCCACTGGCATCGGGGTGATACTGCAAAGCAAACAATTCACGAGATGAGCGTCAGCGTTTGCTATGGTGCTCGGTTGGTCGGGAGAGATGACAAAGCGGTTATGCAAGCGAGCGGGAGAGTGTGCAATGTTTTTTTTAGCGGGTGTGCTTACAATGCGCGCGAGTCGTCTGTATGCTTGTCTAATTTCGTCAGCTCCGGCACTGGCAGGCACTCCCAGCACGGTGAAGCAGTTCGGCGCGGCTCGTCGTCGCTCGGGAGCCACTGCTATCCGAGCTTCTACGAACAATCGTCGAGCGGTTGGAGGGGATGATTTGAAGGGACTCTGGCCGTCTAGTCTGGACTGAGACGGCATCTTCGCGGGTGAAGACAGGAGCGGCGAGGCGGAAAGAGCCATTGTCCTGGAGCTAAGGTAACGGATGCCTGATAGCCTACTGGAGTAGCACTGGAACGTAGGGATTCAATGGAGTGATGGAATTAGTGTGTCGTCGATTTTCAAGCGAGAGGAATTAGTGTGATGGTACCAGTCTACCGGAATTAGTTTACAGTAGTATGCGAGCCAACAGGATAGTCAGCTGAACAGGACTCTAGTCCGCTTGCACAATTATTTTCAAGGATTTCGAAAATGCCAAGGATTGATCAGGATGCAGCTGATGGGAGAAAGTAGGATTGATCGGAGAACAATGGATGATGGTGCTATTTGAAGGCCACCACCAGTGCCACTTCATCCACATCAGCCGACTCACTTTCAGACGTCCCACCAGTTCGCTCTCTCATCTTCACCCTATCCACCTGACCCCTACATGGATCACCATATTACCACTATTAACCGCTCCAAGCCACTCAGAGCCGCTCAGAAAATCTCTTGGCAGTCAGTTTGACTGGATGGCGGTGTCACTTCCGTGCCGTGTGGAGTGTCGCACATCCATACACTTCCTCGAGCCACATCCACCTAGTGACTTCTGGTTCGTTTCAGCTGCCCAGCCCACGCAGTCGACCGAAGAACGGAGCCGCCTCCAGTCACGGGGAAAAAACCACAATTCCAGCCGCCAGCACACTGAAAGAGACCCGAGAATTCTGTTCCCCAGATTGCGGCAAGAATGACGCTGGCACTGTAGCTTCGTTTCGGAAGTCACGGGCTGAACTCTGAAACGAGTCTGCTCTGGGCAAAGACGTGCCCAGACGTGGGTCGGGCAGGGTTGAAGACTGGTTTGGGCAAGCACGCGCGCTCTGTTGCTGGTCGAAACCAAGGGCACCAGGAGGAATTGACATCTTGGATTGGGATGTGTAGCACTTGATTCGCGTCGCGACGTGCGACTCCAACGCATGGAGTAGTGAAAATTGACATCATTACATGCTACACTTTCATATTCTATAATGGGCATATATAGCTCTTTTCTCCATATCCACATTCACGCATTGTCATTACAATTTTTACTGAAAAAAATAATCATCATTGGCTATACAGTAGGCACAAATAGATGATATCGGATCTGGCAATCTTCCCAGCTACACCTACATTGTTAGCAATGTACTATCATTCCAAGCACTCCAATAACACCGTATGAGATACATGGCAAACATGATACAACACCCTCTTCCAGCATTTTTCACAAAAGTGGCCAATTTGCACAGCACACTCCACCAAAACATAGCTTGCTAACCACTACCATTCAACTTCCCTTTCAAGCTTGCTGACACCACCAGATGCTCTGGCGTACCAACAAGGATCAGATGTATGCAATGAAATGGAACCGTGAATTCATAGTACACAAATCATCACCAGGTTTTGAAAGTTAGTGCCTTCCTACAGGACGTAACTGTAATATAGCTCATGCTCAGATTATCTTATGGCATACATCATCGAATCAAACCCTCAACGGCTAACGCCTAGATGACATAATACAATACTGATTTTGCATTCCAACACGCGTATACGTTGCATGAACTGCGTCACTTCCTTCTTACCAGTTCAACCTGTACAAGCGCCGAGATTCTTTCTGGCATGTTGAACTCAGTGCGCTTCTGAACTCCCTCATTGTCGTTTTGGAGTCTTCCTTTGTGTGGTGGACCCCAGAATGTCGTCCCAAATATCATCCCAGTCTTCTCTTCTGCGTGGCTTTCCGGCGGTTTTGAGTGGCCTGGAGTTTTTATGTGGAGACTGAGATTCTAGAAGAGCCTTTGCCTGGGCTCTCTCTTGGCGCCGCAAAGCAAACTGCAGTGACAGGTGCTATCGTTCAGGACCATTGCAAGAGCTGTTTGGAAGAGCGAGGGAGGACGGGAGGAGGAATTTACACACACACTCGTCGATGAACACCAAGGGGACTGACCTTATATGCTTCGTGAACTTCTAGAAACTTCGGTACTGTGTCTTCTGATGAGTTAGTGTCAGGATGATACTGCACAGAGCGCAAGCGAGAGGAGTCATTGGATTGGGCCCAAAAGCAGAACAAATTCGAGGCTGTGAGCCGCATGAAGATTTCGTACAATGCGTGCGAGTCGTCTGTAAGCTTGTCGAATTTCATCTGCTCCTGCTTGTGCAGTCAATCCCAAGATAGCGTAACAGTCTGAAGCTCTTTTCCGTCTCTCTGGTTGCACTGCAAGGGAAGCCCTGACTACTGAACCGCGTCTACGAAGTACGACGCCGGAGTTCCTCTGCCTTGGCAACGAGCGAGGGAGCTTCTCGCCATGTGTCGTTAGTCTAAGTGGACTATACCTGACCAGGGAGGAGTATACTAGCAGCATGGCGTGACGAAATTGTGAAGAAGAAAATACTACTGCAAAATCGAGTCCTGGGTATGGACGAGGGCTCGTGATGCTAGTGTCTGGTGTGATGGTGCCAGCTGGGGAAGGATATTCAGGGACATTCAAATTCAAGCGTCAAGATTTGAGAATGAGGACGTGATATTCAAACCAACTATGGATGAGGCATAAAATTCAAGCGAGGGGTGGGTGGGTGCTTTTTCAGTTCAGCCGATAAGATGCTTGCTGCTCAGTGAGGAAGACAGCGTGGTGAAGAGCTCTCTAGTCTGGTCGCAGTGTCCTTTTTGGTTCATGATGGATCATGAATCCACAGCCGCCAGTGCCGCTCATGCTGTTGCTGGTGTGTTGCTGCAATTTGAGCAAAATCTGCTTTCTGCGCTCTGCGATTATCCGAGCGACAGGTGGCAACGACGCCTGCGATTCTGCGATGAGCAGGTTGCTCCAGTCTCAACCCTGATTCCGTCGCCAATAATCGGTCGCTTGCCAGGCCTGCTCTGGTCGAGAGAACCGCACGGAAATTGCGGCAGGAATGACGCAGATCATCCACCACTACAAGTTCAACAATGACGTGTACAATCAGCTCCAGACGCGACATGAATTTCCAACGTGGGCCTGTGCTCACCTTTTGCCCTTGTGTGTCGGATGCAAGGATGCCTTTTTCCGCTGCGAGAGTCGAGGGCGCGTGCCTGCTGCGTGCTACAGAAACATCGGTGAACTGTCGAACTTCCCTTTGAGGAGGTGGTTTGGCAATCACCCCGGCGATTCCGGCGTGAATTTTGGTCAAGCTTCAAAACAAGCAGAGTATGTTGACGAGACATGTAGAAGTGCACGGAGTACATAAATTGCAGTACAATACATATTTACACCAGACAATCATAGAAATTCAATGCAACTCATATTGCACCCAATGGTGGTGCTGCTTTCTGTGCTCGTTCGACTTCCTTCTTAAGATACTCCATAGCATCCCGAAGAATCTTGGCCTCTTCTTGGTCCTCTGTTCTTGACACCGGCTGCCACTGACGTGCTTTGGTCCCAAACAACTGGTTCTGGTGCATTTGGGTTGAGGAGTCGACTCGTGCTTGTGATGCCAATATTGGTGCTGAGCTTGTGAGGCCAATGTTCACGTGGATATCCTTTGCACTGCCGGAATCAGCAGCAGCTCCATAAACACCTCCATTCCCTCCACCACCCGACAGCAGCTTGCTCTCCCCGCTTATTCTATCCCAAAACCTCAAATCACCGGCACCTGACAATGCCTCCCCCTCTGGCTTCATCACCTCTCCATCCCGCCCAGTGGCTTCCAACCCTGACTGTTTCCCAACCAGCAATTCGTAATCAGTCTCTTTTGCCCCTTTCTCACAAGCCTTTTTACAAACTGTTACTCCATCTGTTTCAACCCCACCACCCGCCTGGTCGACCCCTCTCACTCGCTCTGTTCTCTCCACCATTGGCTGTTCCCCTTTTCCTTCCACTGGGAGCAAAACCCCAGCTCCCCCAGTTGCCCCAGCTGCCCCAGCTTCCCCCTCCACTCCTCCACGCCCCTCCTTCTCCAGCACCACTCTGTGCCCTTGTCCTTTGGCTACCAGTTCCTTCTGCACTTCCTCTAACCTTCTCTGTAGCTCCAACGCAAATTCTGCTGCGCTCAAACCCACCTCTCCCACGCCGTACCCCTCAAGCCCCGCACACCCTCGTATCCCTCTGCACACCTCTCCACCACACCCAATCCCCATTCCCACCATTCCTTCCACTCGCTGGGTCCCCAGTCTAGTCTCGCACCAGCACTCACCACACAATCCGTCCATATCGCCCTCTCCCCCCGCAATACCCGCCAATTCCCCCAATTCCCTTGCTTCACCCCCCAAGGCAATGAGTGAGGCGCGCGCATCAGCAGCAGCTGCCTCCACCCGCCACAGCCGCGCCTCGGCCGACGCTACAGCCGCTTCCACCTGCTGCACCTCGCGCATCTTCCCTTCCCCGGACTCCTGCACCGCGTCCCCGCGATCCTCCCCCTCCGCGCCCTTGCGCGCACTCTGCACGCGCTGGCGCAGCCCCGCCAGTTCCGCCAACACGGCGGCTACGCCCGCCTCTTGCCTCTCCACGGCGCTCCGTATCCACTGCAGTTCCGCGCATACTACCTGCGCCTGTAACTCCGCCATGTCCACCTGCGCCTCCGCCAGCCGCGCGCGCTGCGCCAAATTCTCCGGTTTTGCGCTCACCCCTTCCGCCTGTACCGCGCGGGCTTGCGCTTCCGCCCTGTCCGCGCCTCCCGCCTCTCCGCGCCCTTTCCCCGCGCCACTAACCAAAGCCTGCCTGTCCGTGCTGCCATGACTCGCCTGCTGCGCTCGGCACTCCTCCAACCTTTTATTCAAGTCCGCTCTAACTGCTCTCATGTCCGTTATAGAGCTCTCCGCTGGCTCCTTTATAACGCCCGACGTCCTGTGGCGAGGCGACAAGCTCGCGCTACGGGAACGACTGCTGTGACTACTTCTGTCGCTACCCTTGCCGCTGCCGCTGCCCGAGTCGCTACCCCTGCCGCTGTCTCTGGCGCTACTTGTGCGGTACTTTTCCCTGCTGCTGCCGTCTTTACCGTTGCTGCGCTCCCCTGGTCCCTCCCTGTCAAGGGAATGCTGCTTCCAGCCTGTGACGGACACGTGGCGCCGCTGACTGTTGACCGGCGTCCTCCCACCGCCCGGCCGGCTACCGTGCCGGCCGCCGCCAACCCCTACTCCTCCGCCGCCGCCGCCGCCGACGCTGCCGTTGCGGGCGCGTCGGCGCCTGGCCATGAGCTCGAGGACTCGCGCGAAGGGGAGCGGACTGCCTGCCGTGCCGTAGCACGTCGGCGTGCCTCCGCGCGCGGGGGGGACGGCGGAACTTCCGCCAGGAGAGGACGCGCCGTGCGGAGCGAGGCGCGCGGAGAAATGGTGGGGCCGCCAGGGGAAGCATTGGGAGGAGGGCGGAAGGGGCTTGCCGCCTTGGCGGAGAAGAAGGGCGTCGGATGGGGACGGCGGGGACTGCGGAGACTCCATAAGGACGTGCTTGCGCGTTCCGCTCGACCGCGTTCCCTTCCTACTCGCTACACGTCGCGCTCGTTACTATCCTGGAGCTGACTGCGTGCTGATCCTGCTGCTTGAGTTCCGCTGGACTAATTCGCTGTCAAGAAAATACGAAGGTTAGGTCCTTAGTCCACTCAATACGTCGCATTCGTCGTAATTACGAGTAATTGCGGGACCAACCATCCCACCCTTCCGACTAAGATCGCCAAACACCGGAATGGTCATCCTGTAATAAGGATTTAGAACTTCCCTTTCACGTGACGTCAGTAAGCGACACTAATCGAAAATCATCCGACAGCCAGCTCTAAGGATAGGCCGCTAACTTCTATCAACCCTAGAGATCTCCAAACTGTAAAGATAAAATACCTCAAAACCGAGGTGCATCGCCTTTCACCACTCTGTGTAGAGCGCGAGGGGCAGGTCTCGCTCTGATTGTACCACAATGGAGTCGGAGTGAAGGAGTGCACAACTGTCTTCCCTCATTGGTCAACGTTTACTGATGTCGCAGAGGTTCTAAATGGGGGAAACACCTTATAGTCGCCAGCCACATGACTGATACTTGCGAGAGTGTAACCAGTTCGCCAAAACGTGCGACAACGAGAGTCGCCGAGTCGCTGCCCTGCCCTGGGCACCTCCAGCATTGTTGGTGCACGCACTAGCGCCAAAATGGTCCAACGGGCGCACGTCGCATTCGTCATCGCATTTCTGGACCCGATATCGTCGCAACAGACCAAAGACTGTCGCAGCACTGAATGCACCAGTCAAAATACACGAGCGACAGATATTCCCTCGAGATTGGTGGAACAATATGCACTGTTGGACGATTTGTGGTCCAGCAGGTTCCTGCATGGGGCCTGACAAACTGATCCGATTGGGCACCACCATCCCCTTCCAGGCGGTTGGGATGCGAAGCATTCGCTGATCTGAACTGGATTCGCTGAATCGGCATTCGATGCATATTCTATAAGAAGCCGCGCGTTGCAGGTTTATAAACTGCAAGACGAGCATGAATTATGACTGATTCAGATGCTCTTTGATGCGTTCCACTAGTTCTGCCTTACGACCCGTGAGGGGAAGGCTACATTCTAAGATACCCCTTCAGCTCCTCGTTTGTCAAAGTGTCCAGCTGCATACAGGATAACAAAGAAACACATCAAACAAAACTCATCTTTCCCCCAACCACCCGCCAATCTATTATACATTTGCTCATCAATCCAACTCACTCATCCCCCCTCTTGCATCTTGTATACTCACCTTCCCTTTCTCAGCAAGGCCTCGCCAATCCACAACACCAGCCTTGGCAGTAGCGGCATCGAAAGTGGCCTTGCGTTTCTTCTCAGCAGCATCTGCCTTGGCCTTGGCTGCAGCTGCTTTCTGTGCCTCCTCCTCATCATGCCCTGGGCCGTACACTGCATCCTTGAAATGCCTTAAAGCCGCAGTTGCACGCGCAGCTTTCCTGCACACGTAGAGTATAAACGTACGTGAAAGCAATCAGATGATCAAGTGTGAACTATACGAACAAGGACCCACAGGAACATGTCAGCCAGCCTCACCCTCCCTCGTCACCACCACCCTAACGCAGCTCAACCAGGCTTTACATCGCTCTTATACCACAAGCACATACGAGACGAGAGATTGCAACGAAACACACTCTAAAACACACCCTTTTTTGCTGCCTTCGGGAGGCGCCTGGAAGATGGAGTAGTCCGGCAGGGTGGTGTCCACCACAGGCTGTATTTCTGGTAGGTCCAGTGCTATGGCCTCCAGCATGGAGTAATGCGTCTGGATGACTGCAGTGGGGAGGGATGGAAGAAGGAACGCAGGAGGAGAGGGGGCTAGAAGATGGGTGTAGTCCAACACAGGCTGTACTTCTGGCAGGTCCAGCGCTATGGCCTCCAGCATGGAGCAATGCGTCTGGATGACTGCGAGGGGGGTTGGCATAGGGGTGGGTGGGGGTGAACTCCTTGAGGTGCATGTAGCGCATGAGGGCTGCTATGCCCACCCATGCGAACTCCCATACCAGCTAAGAACGAACCAGGGTTAAGGATGAACAGGGTGTGAATGGGAACGAACCAGGGTTGAGGATGAACAGGGTGTGAATGGGAACTAACCAGGGTTGAGGATGTTGAGTGGGCTGAACTCCTTGAGGTGCATGTAGCGCATGAGGGCCGTGGCAGTTGCCACCTGCCCCGCATCCGCCCTCGGTGCAGATACCGCCTCCCCTTGGCTGTCCGCCTGCTCCCCGTCCCCTCCAGCTTCCTTTGCACACTGGCCTGGCACCCACCGGGCGTACTGTGGGGGGAGTATGGTGGGCAATGCGAGGCGGACTTGTGAGTCTACTCAAGAGCCACTCTTTGCCCCCCGACCTGGCACGCCAACCTGGATCATGTGCCTCCCTGCTCGCTGCACCTGCTGCAGATAGCACCACGTGCCTCCCTGCTCGCTGCACCTGCTGCAGATAGCACCACGTGCCTCCCTGCTCGCTGCACCTGCTGCAGATAGCACCACGTGCCTCCCTGCTCGCTGCACCTGCTGCAGATAGCACCACGTGCCTCCCTGCTCGCTGCACCTGCTGCAGATAGCACCACGTGCCTCCCTGCTCGCTGCACCTGCTGCAGATAGCACCACGTGCCTCCCTGCTCGCTGCACCTGCTGCAGATAGCACCACGTGCCTCCCTGCTCGCTGCACCTGCTGCAGATAGCACCATGTGCCTCCCTGCTCGCTGCACCTGCTGCAGATAGCACCATGTGCCTCCCTGCTCGCTGCACCTGCTGCAGATAGCACCACGTGCCTCCCTGCTCGCTGCACCTGCTGCAGATAGCACCACGTGCCTCCCTGCTCGCTGCACCTGCTGCAGATAGCACCACGTGCCTCCCTGCTCGCTGCACCTGCTGCAGATAGCACCATGTGCCTCCCTGCTCGCTGCACCTGCTGCAGATAGCACCATGTGCCTCCCTGCTCGCTGCACCTGCTGCAGATAGCACCATGTGCCTCCCTGCTCGCTGCACCTGCTGCACATAGCACAAGCAACAAACATTTCCTCGCACCTGCGTGGCCCCTCACATGTCAAAGCTCACCTTCTCGGCGGGTCGAATGTCATCATAGAAGGGCAGGGGAATCATGTGCCACCCTGCTGGCTGCACCTGCGTGCCACCCTCGTCCACCTGCTCTTGCTGCACCAGCCGCGGATGGGAGGGAGGAATGAATAAACAGGTGGATGCGATGGGTGAGACACCACCTAAATTCCGGCTTGTTCAAGATGAGGGTTAGTGCAAAAGTAACGAATCATTAAATCTAGCTCATCAGGTGTCTACTTTTGAGGCGCCTCAAAAGTATTGTGCGAAGCAATGACTCATGAGTCCTACCTAGCAATGACTCATGAGACCTACCTAGCAATGACTCATGAGACGTACCTCATGAGGTGGGAAGCAAGAGAAGAAAGGTCACCTGGGGAAGGATGGCAACGAGGCGTGGCAAGCCGATCTTGGCCCAGCATGCAAGTGCAAAGCTGGTTGATTGATGGCATGTGCGTGTTGGGGATGAGAGGGTGTGGGACGAGGATGAGGGGGGGATGAGGCGTGGCAAGCCGATCTTGGCCCAGCATGCAAGTGCAAAGCTGGTTGGTTGATGGCATGTGCGTGTTGGGGATGAGAGGGTGTGGGACGAGGATGAGGGGGGGATGAGGCGTGGCAAGCCGATCTTGGCCCAGCATGCAAGTGCAAAGCTGGTTGGTTGATGGCATGTGCGTGTTGGGGATGAGAGGGTGTGGGACGAGGATGAGGGGGGGATGAGGCGTGGCAAGCCGATCTTGGCCCAGCATGCAAGTGCAAAGCTGGTTGGTTGATGGCATGTGCGTGTTGGGGATAGAGGGAGATGAGGGGGAGTATGATGAAGGGAGGATTGAAAGCTTGAGGTGAGAGAGAGTGATGGCATGGACATGCAGCACGAGGCAGGTCGCAGCAAATGAAACGAAGAGGCTTCGAGAGAAGCAAGTCAAGGGCCCTGGATAACGGTAGGCACTGAGTTGCCTCGCAGATGCAATTACACTCGCATCAGTGTCAGTGACACATGCAGTGTCACGCACACATGCAGTGTCACGCACACATGCAGTGTCACTCACACATGCAGGCCCACCCACCTGTTTGCATCCAGCATTGCGTTGTGCAGGGCAATAAATGCGGCCGTGCTGCCAGAGAGAGTCTGGAATGGAGAGACACACACAGCACACAGCACGCACACACACACACGCACGCACGCACGCACGCACACACACACACATGCACACACACACACACACACACACACACACACACACACACACACACACACACACACAGTGAACAGGGTACCACACAAGCGGGACTGACATGGGAGAGAGAGAGAAATGGAATCGAAGGGTGGGCGGCTGCAGGTTGTGATGATGAGGGGTATCGAGGGTTGCTCAACTCACCTCCTCGTCGGGGAAGAGGAAAGTGGGCGGCTGCAGATTGTGGTAGTCTTTGAGCCAGTGGAGGGGATTAAAGCCCAGCCGCAGAATATCATGGTTTGCGAGGTCTCAAAGCTGTGCCGGGTTGCTCAACTCACCTCCTCGTCTGGAAAGAGGAAGGTGGGTGGCTGCAGGTTGTGATAGTCCTTGAGGCAGTGGCGTGGCATTCAAGACAATCTGATGGATAAGCCCCTCCTCTGTGGACATTCAAGATACTGCAGAAGGACTCGAAGATTGCTCAGCTCATCTCCTCGTCTAGGAAGAGGAAGGTGGGCGGCTGCAGGTTGTGACAGTCGTTGAGGCAGTGGAGGGGCTTAAAGCCAAGAAGCAGCAGGTCGTGGTTTGAGACATCTCAACAACTTTGTCACGTATCATATCTCACTTCTTCGTCTGGGAAGAGGAAGGTGGGCGGCTGGAGGTTGTGATAGTCTTTGAGGCAATGGAGCGGCTTAAAGCCCAGCAGCAGCAGGTCGTGCGGGGACACCGCCTTCACCTGGTCCACCTCTGCCTTTGCCATGATGATGCGCGATCTGGCAGAGAAGCAGTTGAAGGATTGGTTCAGCAAAGCAGGCTAAGGCTTGTTGAATGATGGCACAAGGATCGTGCTAGGAGGGTGGAAAGAGGGTGGAAACAGGGTGGAAAGAGGGTGGAAAGAGGGTGGGCACAAGGACCAAGGAAGGGAAATGTTTCAGCATTGGCCAAGGCGGCACATCTGAAGGTCCCATACTATTTGAAGGTCACATTTTGAGAACTCTAAAAAAACAGATTCATGTTTCATCAGCATTGGGCGAGGCGGCACATTTGAAGGTCCCATACTATGCCTACCCGTCATCCAGGTGACTTTTGAGTCGACTCAAAAGTCATCATGTTTCAGCACTGGGCAAGACGGCACATCTGAAAGTCCCATACTATGCCTACCCGCCAGGCATGGGCTGGTAACGAGGCAGCGGGCCATGCAGGACTGCCCCCGTGTCTTGACACACCAGGGCGGTCTCTACCTGTAAGCATGTGCATGTGTGTGTGCAGTGGCAATGGACGCATGCAGACAGCAGAGGGTATGTTTTAATGCGACTCAACAGTCACCCCATGCAGCACTGCCCCCGTGTCTTGACACACCAGGGCGGTCTCCACCTGCAAGCATGTGCACGCACAGTGGAATGGATCATGGATGAATGCAAGTTCTTGAGTCGACTAAAAATGTGTGCACGCACAGTGGCATGGATCACAGTGGGCGCACATGTGTGCATGCAGTGCAGACACATGCACATGTGTGCATGCAGTGCAGACACATGCACATGTGTGCATGCAGTGCAGACACATGCACATGTGTGCATGCAGTGCAGACACATGCACATGTGTGCATGCAGTGCAGACACATGCACGCAAGCATTGATAGTGCCTCCAGTCCCATTCCTTCATTTCAAGCCCTGTGGGTACATCTCCCCTCACCACTTACGCTCCCCCCCTTGCATCTCTCCACTGCTCCCTTCCCTCCCCCCCCCCCCCTCGCACCTTGACTGTGCGGTTGCCCACCGCCCGCACATACACTTGCTTCTGCTCCCCCTAGTCCATTTCATTCCCTTTTTCATTCGCAGTGCACGTCTCCACTCAAGCCCTATGCATGAACGGCTTTCCTGCTTCCTTTCCTTCTCTCCCCCTCGCACCTTGACTGTGCGGTTGTCCACTGCCCGCACATACACTTGCTTCTCTGCAGCAGCCAGCACCGCCATCACATAAGGGGGGGACAGGTTATGGCATATTTCTGTTGGTTCACAAGGCAGAAATCCTCCTAGTTAGATGCTCAACCAGAGCGCAGGTAGGGAGTGGATCTAAGGCAAGGCATGGAAGTGGCAACACATGCAACTTCACAAAGAGGAGGAATGCGTATGCGGAAAGGGCGATGCAGAGGTTTGGCAGCAGTGAAAAAGGTACGGATAAATCGAGTGCAAATTCAACAGGAATGTGAAAAGGGTTCAAAGAGAGGCAAGGCATAAAGGAGGGCATGTACGGATCTTGGCGGGGCGAATGAGCGCGTAGGAGGAGAGGGCGATGATGTGGAGGTGAGGCAGCACGGCGAACATGCTGGGAGGGTGGATTTCTAACAGGTAGGCTTGAACGGACGTTAAGAGGGGTTGATGCAAGGCAACGCACGGATCTTGGCGAGGCGGATGAGCGCGTAGGAGGAGAGGGCGATGTGGAGGTGAGGCAGCACGGCGAACATGATTCGCATCACCATTCGCCTGCGATACACCTTCTTACGCAACCGCTGCTGCAGGTCGCTCAGCCTGATGGCAGTGATGAGTGGAGAGAGAGTCGACGGAGGTGGAAGAAACTTTTAAGTCGACTCAAGTGCCGAGGGAGGTGGAAGAGAGTAAAGTTAGAAACCGGGATGCCGGGAAGCCGGGAAACCAGGATGCCGGGATGCCAGGAAACCGGGAAACCGGGAAACCGGGAAACCGGGAAACCGGGATACCGGGATACCGGGAAACCGGGAAACCGGGAAACCGGGAAACCGGGAAACCGGGAAACCGGGAAACCGGGATACCGGGAAACCGGGAAACCGGGAAACCGGGAAACCGGGAAACCGGGATACCGGGAAACCGGGAAACCGGGAAACCGGGAAACCGGGAAACCGGGAAACCGGGAAACCGGGAAACCGGGATACCGGGAAACCGGGAAACCGGGAAACCGGGATACCGGGATACCGGGATACCGGGATACCGGGATACCGGGATACCGGGATACCGGGAAACCGGGAAACCGGGAAACCGGGAAACCGGGAAACCGGGAAACCGGGAAACCGGGAAACCGGGAAACCGGGAAACCGGGAAACCGGGAAACCGGGAAACCGGGAAACCGGGAAACCGGGAAACCGGGAAACCGGGAAACCGGGAAACCGGGAAACCGGGAAACCGGGAAACCGGGATACCGGGATACCGGGATACCGGGATACCGGGAAACCGGGAAACCGGGAAACCGGGAAACCGGGATACCGGGATACCGGGATACCGGGATACCGGGATACCGGGAAACCGGGAAACCGGGAAACCGGGAAACCGGGAAACCGGGAAACCGGGAAACCGGGAAACCGGGAAACCGGGAAACCGGGAAACCGGGAAACCGGGAAACCGGGAAACCGGGAAACCGGGAAACCGGGAAACCGGGAAACCGGGAAACCGGGATACCGGGATACCGGGATACCGGGATACCGGGAAACCGGGAAACCGGGAAACCGGGAAACCGGGAAACCGGGAAACCGGGAAACCGGGAAACCGGGAAACCGGGATACCGGGATACCGGGAAACCGGGAAACCGGGAAACCGGGAAACCGGGAAACCGGGAAACCGGGAAACCGGGAAACCGGGAAACCGGGAAACCGGGATACCGGGATACCGGGAAACCGGGAAACCGGGAAACCGGGAAACCGGGATACCGGGATACCGGGAAACCGGGAAACCGGGAAACCGGGAAACCGGGAAACCGGGAAACCGGGAAACCGGGAACCGGGGAAAGGGGGAAACCGGGAAACCGGGAAACCGGGATACCGGGAAACCGGGAAACCGGGAAACCGGGAAACCGGGAAACCGGGAAACCGGGATACCGGGATACCGGGATACCGGGAAACCGGGCAACCGGGAAACCGGGAAACCGGGAAACCGGGAAACCGGGAAACCGGGAAACCGGGAAACCGGGAAACCGGGATACCGGGATACCGGGATACCGGGATACCGGGATACCGGGAAACCGGGAAACCGGGAAACCGGGAAACCGGGATACCGGGATACCGGGAAACCGGGATACCGGGAAACCGGGAAACGAGATTTTGCACTGAAGTCCCCGAGTCGGGCCATAGCGAGGCACATATTCACGAGGAGAGAAGGCTGCTGCTGCGCCGCAGCCTGCGCTCAAACCCCTGATACCACAATATCCTGCGAGTCTCCCTTGACCACCACCACAGCTACCACTATGCCCTCCTCCATGCCCACCGGCACCACTTCTGCTGCATGCCAGGGCGACTATTGCCATGGAGGGAGCAATGTGAGTGTGGGCGGTTACGGCATGGCGCAGGCGAGCAGGGCATGAAGGTGTGCGGTATGCGTTTGCAAATGTGCGGTATGCCAGGGAGGTGGGCAGGGGGCGGACGAGGGGACGGGGGACAGCGAGCGGGGAAGGAGGGCGTGCGACGAGTGCGTGGACGGGGAGGGCGCGGACGAGCAGGGCGCGCGGACGGGCAGGGCGCGGACGAGCAGAGCGCGCGGACGGGCAGGGCGCGGACGAGCAGGGCGTGCGGACGGGCAGGGCGCGGACGAGCAGGGCGTGCGGACGGGCAGGGCGCGGACGAGCAGGGTGTGCGGACGGGCTGGGCGCGGACGCGAAGGGCGGACGAGCAGGGCGCGCGGACGGGCACGGCGCGGACGAGCAGGGCGCGCGGATGGGCACGGCGCGGACGAGCAGGGCGTGCGGACGGGCAGGGCGCGGACGAGCAGGGCGTGCGGACGGGCAGGGCGCGGACGAGCAGGGCGTGCGGACGGGCAGGGCGCGGACGAGCAGGGCGTGCGGACGGGCAGGGCGCGGACGAGCAGGGCGTGCGGACGGGCAGGGCGCGGACGAGCAGAGATGGGCGCGAAATGGTCAGATTTCAGCGCGGGAGATGCAGATCTGGTCGCGCGGAGGGCAGATCTGGGCGCGCGGAGGGCAGATCTAGGCGCGCGGAGTGCAGATCTGGGCACGCGGAGTGCAGATCTGGGCACGCGGAGTGCAGATCTGGACGCGCGGAGTGCAGATCTGGGCGCGCGGAGTGCAGATCTGGGTGCGAAATGTTCAGATCTGGGCGCGGGAGGAGGAGATCTGGTGGCGCGGAATCCAGATCTGGGCGCGGAATGATCAGATCTAGGCGCGGGAGGAGTAGATCTGGTCGCAGGGAGTGCAGATCTGGGCGCTGGAGTTGCAGATCTGAGCGCGGGGAATGCAGATCTGGGCGCTGGAGTTGCAGATCTGAGCGCGGGGAATGCAGATCTGGGCGCTGGAGTTGCAGATCTGGACGTGCCTTGGAGGGCAGCGCCTTAGGGGGCGCACGGGGAGGGAGGACAGCGCCTTAAGGGTGCGTGAAGGGAGGGCAGCTCCGTGGGTGGGGCTAGATCTGAGGAACGGGGAGGAATAGATGTGAGCTCGGGAGGAGTAGATCTAAGCTCGGGAGGAGTAGATGTGAGCTCGGGAGGAGTAGATCTGAGCTCGGGAGGAGTAGATCTGAGCTCGGGAGGAGTAGATGTGAGCTCGGGAGGAGTAGATCTGAGCTCGGGGGGGATAGATCTGAGCTCGGGAGGAGTAGATGTGAGCTTGGGAGGAGTAGATCTGAGCTTGGGACGAGTAGATGTGAGCTCGGGAGGAGTAGATCGGAGCTCGAGAGGAGCACCGTAGTAGGACTAGGTCTGAGGGACGGGGAGGAGAGGGTGGCCTTAGGATCGAGGGATTAAGGCGTGAGCCAATAGCTCATGATACCATGTTGAAAAGCTAGAAGAGATACATTGAATAATGAGCCAAGAGGCCCTTTAGTACAAACAATGAGCAAGAGAGAGATGAAAGGGAAGCTTACCCTATTGGCCAATAAGTTGGCCAATGGGTGAGCTTGCTTGTGACCCAAGCAACCACAAATGTGTGTTGGTTGGGATTGGTTGAGCTAGGGACCAATCCCAACCAACCACAAAATGTGGTTGGAGGGTACACTAAACAACCCCCCAATTTATAAGTGTACTACAGATCTAATTCTAGCCTATGTATGTTGTACAAATTATGAAATTACAACAGCTTCCCCTCGTAAGTGGCACTTCTATGGTGAAGTGAAGTGCAGGGCGAGGCAGAGGACATGTGGGGTGGGCTGCTGCTTGCTGGGGGGCCGACCACCAAGAGCTTAAGAAGATGGACCACTGCTGTGCTTTGCTTGCTTATCTGTCCTTAGGTGTGCCAAGGTTTGCTTACGTGTGCTTAGGTTTTGATAGGTGTGTTGTGCTGTGCCGGGCTGGGATGGGCCTGCATATTGTGGAATAGGTGGGTGGGTGGGGTGGGCAGGGCAGCCTTGAAGGTGCCTGGGCACAAACAAACACCCAAGCAGGTGCTGTGCCGTGCCAGGCAGCCATGCAGTGGTGAAAAGAACGTGGAAACGCAGGGCACTGATGCACGCGCTGCATGCATGCACATGCAGAACAAGCTGCCACAAAGAAATCACAAGGAGACAGGCAAACCCCCAACACACAGGTGTTCATGGCAAGTATTGACAGGAAGCAGGATTGTCACAAGTGTTGCCTACCAGCCAACTAGCTAACCAGCCTGCCTCAGCCATCCAGAAAACAACACTCCACTCCAGCAGCCTGCCTACCCCAGGTCCTTGCATACTGGCCTCAATAATCAACAACAGGGCATATGTACACTTTTTGAATCCAGAACTGCCTATGTACAGCCAGTGTACACCCGTACTGACAACAAATGATCAATTTTTGCTCTTGCACACTCCCGCTTGCCTCGCTCTGCCATGTCGTCTGACAAACCGGGAAACCGGGAAACCGGGAAACCGGGAAACCGGGATACCGGGATACCGGGAAACCGGGAAACCGGGAAACCGGGAAACCGGGAAACCGGGAAACCGGGATACCGGGAAACCGGGAAACCGGGAAACCGGGAAACCGGGAAACCGGGAAACCGGGAAACCGGGAAACCGGGAAACCGGGATCCCGGAAACCGGGAAACCGGGAAACCGGGAAACCGGGAAACCGGGAAACCGGGAAACCGGGAAACAGGGAAACCGGGAAACCGGGAAACCGGGATACCGGGATACCGGGATACCGGGATACCGGGAAACCGGGAAACCGGGAAACCGGGAAACCGGGATACCGGGATACCGGAAAAATGGGAAACCGGGATACCGGGAAACCGGGAAACCGGGAAACCGGGAAACCGGGAAACCGGGAAACCGGGATACCGGGATACCGGGATACCGGGATACCGGGAAACCGGGAAACCGGGAAACCGGGAAACCGGGATACCGGGATACCGGGATACCGGGAAACCGGGAAACCGGGAAACCGGGAAACCGGGAAACCGGGAAACCGGGAAACCGGGATACAGGGATACCGGAAAACGGGGAAGCCGGGAAACCGGGAAACCGGGAAACCGGGAAACCGGGAAACCGGGATACCGGGATACCGGGATACCGGGAAACCGGGAAACCGGGAAACCGGGAAACCGGGAAACCGGGAAACCGGGATACCGGGAAACCGGGATACCGGGATACCGGGATACCGGGATACCGGGAAACCGGGAAACCGGGAAACCGGGAAACCGGGAAACCGGGAAACCGGGATACCGGGAAACCGGGATACCGGGATACCGGCAAAATGGGAAACCGGGAAACCGGGAAACCGGGAAACCGGGAAACCGGGAAACCGGGAAACCGGGAAACCGGGAAACCGGGAAACCGGGAAACCGGGATACCGGGATACCGGGATACCGGGAAACCGGGAAACCGGGAAACCGGGAAACCGGGAAACCGGGAAACCGGGATACCGGGAAACCGGGAAACCGGGAAACCGGGAAACCGGGAAACCGGGAAACCGGGAAACCGGGAAACCGGGAAACCGGGATCCCGGAAACCGGGAAACCGGGAAACCGGGAAACCGGGAAGCCGGGAAACCGGGAAACCGGGAAACCGGGAAACCGGGAAACCGGGAAACCGGGATACCGGGATACCGGGATACCGGGAAACCGGGAAACCGGGAAACCGGGAAACCGGGAAACCGGGAAACCGGGAAACCGGGAAACCGGGAAACCGGGAAACCGGGAAACCGGGATACCGGGATACCGGGATACCGGGATACCGGGAAACCGGGAAACCGGGAAACCGGGAAACCGGGAAACCGGGAAACCGGGAAACCGGGAAACCGGGAAACCGGGAAACCGGGAAACCGGGAAACCGGAAACCGGGAAACCGGGAAACCGGGAAACCGGGAAACCGGGATACCGGGAAACCGGGAAACCGGGAAACCGGGAAACCGGGAAACCGGGAAACCGGGATACCGGGAAACCGGGATACCGGGATACCGGGAAACCGGGAAACCGGGAAACCGGGAAACCGGGAAACCGGGAAACCGGGAAACCGGGAAACCGGGAAACCGGGAAACCGGGATCCCGGAAACCGGGAAACCGAGAAACCGGGAAACCGGGAAACCGGGAAACCGGGAAACCGGGAAACCGGGAAGCCGGGAAACCGGGAAACCGGGAAACCGGGAAACCGGGAAACCGGGAAACCGGGAAACCGGGAAGCCGGGAAACCGGGAAACCGGGAAACCGGGAAACCGGGAAACCGGGAAACCGGGATACCGGGATACCGGGATACCGGGAAACCGGGAAACCGGGAAACCGGGAAACCGGGAAACCGGGAAACCGGGAAACCGGGAAACCGGGAAACCGGGAAACCGGGATACCGGGAAACCGGGAAACCGGGAAACCGGGAAACCGGGAAACCGGGAAACCGGGAAACCGGGATACCGGGAAACCGGGAAACCGGGAAACCGGGAAACCGGGATACCGGGATACCGGGATACCGGGATACCGGGATACCGGGAACCGGGAAACCGGGAAACCGGGAAACCGGGAAACCGGGAAACCGGGAAACCGGGAAACCGGGAAACCGGGAAACCGGGAAACCGGGATACCGGGAAACCGGGATACCGGGATACCGGGATACCGGGATACCGGGAAACCGGGAAACCGGGAAACCGGGAAACCGGGAAACCGGGAAACCGGGATACCGGGAAACCGGGATACCGGGATACCGGAAAAATGGGAAACCGGGAAACCGGGAAACCGGGAAACCGGGAAACCGGGAAACCGGGAAACCGGGAAACCGGGAAACCGGGATACCGGGAAACCGGGATACCGGGATACCGGGAAACCGGGAAACCGGGAAACCGGGAAACCGGGAAACCGGGAAACCGGGAAACCGGGAAACCGGGAAACCGGGATCCCGGAAACCGGGAAACCGAGAAACCGGGAAACCGGGAAACCGGGAAACCGGGAAACCGGGAAACCGGGAAGCCGGGAAACCGGGAAACCGGGAAACCGGGAAACCGGGATACCGGGAAACCGGGAAACCGGGAAACCGGGAAACCGGGAAACCGGGAAACCGGGAAACCGGGAAACCGGGAAACCGGGATCCCGGAAACCGGGAAACCGGGAAACCGGGAAACCGGGAAACCGGGAAACCGGGAAACCGGGAAACCGGGAAACCGGGAAACCGGGAAACCGGGAAACCGGGATACCGGGAAACCGGGAAACCGGGAAACCGGGAAACCGGGAAACCGGGAAACCGGGATACCGGGAAACCGGAAACCGGGAAACCGGGATACCGGGATACCGGGATACCGGGATACCGGGATACCGGGAAACCGGGAAACCGGGAAACCGGGAAACCGGGAAACCGGGAAACCGGGAAACCGGGAAACCGGGAAACCGGGAAACCGGGAAACCGGGAAACCGGGAAACCGGGATACCGGGAAACCGGGATACCGGGATACCGGGATACCGGGATACCGGGAAACCGGGAAACTGGGAAACCGGGAAACCGGGAAACCGGGAAACCGGGATACCGGGAAACCGGGATACCGGGATACCGGAAAAATGGGAAACCGGGAAACCGGGAAACCGGGAAACCGGGAAACCGGGAAACCGGGAAACCGGGAAACCGGGAAACCGGGAAACCGGGATACCGGGAAACCGGGATACCGGGAAACCGGGAAACCGGGAAACCGGGAAACCGGAAACCGGGAAACCGGGAAACCGGGAAACCGGGAAACCGGGAAACCGGGAAACCGGGAAACCGGGATACCGGGAAACCGGGATACCGGGATACCGGAAAAATGGGAAACCGGGAAACCGGGAAACCGGGAAACCGGGAAACCGGGAAACCGGGAAACCGGGATACCGGGAAACCGGGATACCGGGATACCGGGAAACCGGGAAACCGGGAAACCGGGAAACGGGAAACCGGGAAACCGGGAACCGGGAAACCGGGAAACCGGGAAACCGGGAAACCGGGAAACCGGGAAACCGGAAACCGGGAACCGGGAACCGGGAAACCGGGAAACCGGGAAACCGGGAAACCGGGAAACCGGGAAACCGGGAAGCCGGGAAACCGGGAAACCGGGAAACCGGGAAACCGGGAACCGGGAAACCGGGAAACCGGGATACCGGGAAACCGGGAAACCGGGAAACCGGGAAACCGGGAAACCGGGAACCGGGATACCGGGAACCGGGAAACGGGAAACCGGGAAACCGGGAACCGGGAAACCGGGAAACCGGGAAACCGGGAAACCGGGAAACCGGGAAACCGGGATACCGGGAAACCGGGAAACCGGGAAACCGGGAAACCGGGAAACCGGGAAACCGGGATACCGGGAAACCGGGAAACCGGGAAACCGGAAACCGGGAAACCGGGATACCGGGATACCGGGATACCGGGATACCGGGAAACCGGGAAACCGGGAAACCGGGAAACCGGGAAACCGGGAAACCGGGAAACCGGGAAACCGGGAAACCGGGAAACCGGGAAACCGGGAAACCGGGAAACCGGGAAACCGGGATACCGGGATACCGGGATACCGGGAAACCGGGAAACCGGGAAACCAGGATACTGGGAAACCGGGATACCGGGAAACCGGGATACCGGGAAACCGGGATACCGGGAAACCGGGATACCGGGATACCGGGATACCGGGAAACCGGGATACCGGGAAACCGGGATACCGGGATACCGGGAAACCGGGAAACCGGGAGACTGGGATACCGGGAACCAGGATTTCGGGATTTTGGGACTCAGCTAAAACGCACCAAGAAGGCAGTATCACAGAGGGCGTACTATCTAGAGTGAATGCACTCGCCTGTGCTCCTCTGGAAGCAGTGACAGCTTGGAATGGGCACTAGCATGTGCCAATAAGGAAGTACCACAGAGCACGTACAACCTAGAGTGAACGTGAAGGCACTCGCCTGTGCTCCTCTGGAAGCAGTGACAGCTTGGAATGGGCACTAGCATGCGCCAATAAGGAAGTACCACAGAGCACGTACAACCTAGAGTGAACGTGAAGGCACTCGCCTGTGCTCTTCTGGTAGGAAGCCCGCTCGTTGTGAATCATCATAGCGTAGCATGTCCTGACGCATGGGTAGGGAGGGAGTACGAAGAGTAATGGATGGACGGAAAGGGCTTGTCAAGCCAAATCGGCCCGAAAAAAAAAAAAAAAATGGAGCAAGGCGGGATGTGCAGAAGGCGGGATGTGGAGAAGGCGGGATGTGGAGAAGGCGGGATGTCGAGAAGGCGGGATGTGGAGAAGGCGGGATGTGGAGAAGGCGGGATGTGGAGAAAGCGGGATGTGGAGAAGGCGGGATGTGGAGAAGGCGGGATGTGGAGAAGGCGGGATGTGGAGAAGGCGGGATGTGCAGAAGGCGGGATGTGGAGAAGGCGGGATGTGGAGAAGGCGGGATGTGGAGAAGGCGGGATGTGGAGAAGGCGGGATGTGGAGAAGGCGGGATGTGGAGAAGGCGGGATGTGGAGAAGGCGGGATGTGGAGAAGGCGGGATGTGGAGAAGGCGGGATGTGGAGAAGGCGGGATGTGGAGAAGGCGGGATGTGGAGAAGGCGGGATGTGGAGAAGGCGGGATGTGGAGAAGGCGGGATGTGGAGAAGGCGGGATGTGGAGAAGGCGGGATGTGGAGAAGGCGGGATGTGGAGAAGGCGGGATGTGGAGAAGGCGGGATGTGGAGAAGGCGGGATGTGGAGAAGGCGGGGTGCATTGCACGGAGGTGACTTTTGAGTCGACTCAAAGGTCACCGGGGTGCATTGCACGTCTAAAAGATGGGCGGGATGAGACAAAGAGCAATCGAATGGGGAGAAAGGAAAAAAGTTGTGGGCAACCATGTCAGGAGAGGGATTCGAGTCCACGCCCTTTCGGATTAGTACCTGAAATTGGCGCGTTAGACCAGAGTTTATTTACAAATGTCCCGGTGTACATGGGTTTATATACAATATGTACAAAGGTTTATATAAAATGCTAAGAAAGGTAGCGAGATGTGTTTGACAGACTGGAACATGTGAACAAAACAGTGGAATGGTTGAGTGAAAGAAGACAGAGTGGAACAGACTTTGCAAAGTGCAGGTTTGGCGTGATGACATGGTGATGTGGACCGGGTTGACTTTTGAGTCGACTCAAAAGTCAACTCAGACTTGGCAGAGCGCAGGTTTGGCGTGATGACATGGTGATGTGGACCGATGATGACAACAAGACGTGTAGGACCAATGACTCGACAGAAACGGGACAGACATGTGACACGATCAAACAGACTGGACTGACAAAGCACTTCTACAACTGCACATCAGAGACACAACTCGGCCATCCTGACACATGGGCGGGGGCTGAGCTCACCATATAGAAATTTGACGTGGAACTTCAGTTGACATTAGTGCAGGAGGCATATCGGGGCACACAGCACACACACACACACTGTATTGCATGGATTGGAAGATGCATGAGGCTCGGCTCACTGCGTAGAAGATGTTGACGTTGAACTTCTCCCCTGGACGGCTGAGAGGGAAGAGGTCAAACGCAATACCAAGCTCCCGTGCGTCCTGCAGGAAAGGCCGCGTGGAAGGAAATTGCATGGCGACAGCGAGACTTGGATGAAGAACAGGAAAAAGAGTGGGGTGGGAGGGAGGGAGGAAGAGGTGAAGCTTCAGCCCTCATTGTGATGCGATGCTGTGAGTGCACCGTGAAGTGAACTTGGCCTGCTCTGGTGTGTCACGTCACATGACCCTCCTCATCCCTCTGTGACATATGTGTGAATGTACTCCTATGTGAAAATCTGCCCTAGAACAAGCCATCACCTTGGCCTTCTGTGTGTGTGGTGGTGCAGCTCATGTCGCTCCTCACTGCATAAAGTGGCATGCGTGACAGCACATGCCTAAAACAGGACAGACAGAGTCAGACACACCTTGGCCTTCTGTATGGTGGTGCGCCGCATGTCGCTTCTCACTCCCTCGTTGGTGATTGCCCCAAAGGGATCATCGTCGTTGGTGAAGAGAAGCACGTTCTTCACCACCTCCTGTGACGTGGAGCTGATGGTGGGGAGAGGAGAAGGGAGGCAGACGAGAGCACATTCACACAATCATTCATGTGACCACCTGTAACAGGAATCGCCGCCCGCCCCAAAGGGGTCGTCGTCGTTGGTGAAGAGAAGCACGTTCTTCAGCACCTCCTGTGACGTGTAGCTGGTGGTGAGGAAACGAGGGGGAAGTGGAAAAATAGCACAATCACACACTCAGCACAGCCATGTGAGAGGATGCAACCCCAGCTGTACTTAAAAACGTCTCAAGAGCCTAAATACGCATATGCCCGTGCGAGACGATGCTTTCGAAAACTCGCAAAAGTGACTCCCATTTACACGTGTGACCACGTGAGACCAGTGCTTTGCGTAGACAATTACTTTGTTGTGAGGCAACACAACAAGAGAGCGGAGGATGAAAAGGAATGCACAGAGTACAAAGTCTCACGGGAGCAGTAAATTTGAAAGCAAGGATAGCTGGCATGAATCAAGGACAGAAAAAAAAGAACAGAAACTCGTACTTTCTGGATGATTGAAACTACAGCCAAGCGGGGAAGTGGGAACAGCGAAGTGGGACGTACCCTGTGCGCAGAAGGCCTTGAACGACCCACCTGAAGGGAAAAACGGGAAATTTCAGGAGAGTAAGGAGGAAACAAGGTCAGAACAAAATGGTCAGCACAGCGCACGGGATGCAGAGGTTGCAGAGGACCAGTGTATATTTTTTAGTCACCTCAAAACGAGGGTGAGAGTGGATGGCGTGGACACAGGTTCAGGGCATATGGGATGTTAATGCCAGAAACCCTTCGGTTTTGCGTTGACTAGAAAGACAAAGGGCGAGAGTTGAGAGACCCACAGGGCATTTGAGCTGCAGATTGCGAGAGACGTTTCCCCACATGCGTGCACACACAGACATGGAAAATCGGCAAGAACAGAAGCAGAAACGTATAGAGTAAAGCATTAACGTGGGGCAAAGAAAAAAACATAACGTCTTCAATCTAACCACAGAACAAACCGTGGCACTCTAATGGCAGGCGACAACCCAATGGCAGTACAGTACAGCATCATGATACCATCACAGCACCCTAGGCACCGGCTGGCAGCACGACTGCACCACCAATATACCAATGGGGGACGCGTCACGCACATTGGGTTGTCGTGGGGCTTCACCTTCCCCCTCAGCCAGTTGCCCGACCCGATATCCTTCTCAAACGTTTCTGGAAGACAGGCAGCAAGGCAGAATGGCAAAGAGCTGAAGGGAATCGCAAGGCAAACAGATGATGTTGGTAGGTGAAAGCCAACCATGGATGAAGGAAGGAACCTTAATCCTCATGGCTAGCACCTTAATCCTCTTTGGGAGGTGCAACACCTTAATCCTCTTTGGGAGTGAACGTGGAGAACATGAGGGTGACGGAAGGAATGTGAGGCGTGGTCTTTTGCACAAAAATGGGTGCAGACAATATCAGGAAAAGTGGAGTGAACCTGGATGCTGGAGTATACCGAAGTGCATGGACAGTCCACATGCTAGATGCTGGGATGGGAACCGGTGAGGTGTTGAGTGGGTATGATTTGAATCGGTGCAGAAGGGTACCTGGAAGGTTGGAGAGGTCTCGGATGAGCTGTGCTGACGTCTGCTGGTTGTCCTGAAACACAAACACGCCCTCTGCTGACTGCACGTTTTGCTTCGCGCGCTGCCATTTGAAAGTTTGGGTGAAAGCATGACCGGAATCGCTTTTGAGAAAGCCCAAAAGAGACCGGATTCTCAAAGTGAGCTGGAAATGTGACACAGAGCAAGAAGGCACTTGAATGGGCAATAGAAGCCTCAAATCTGGACTGACAAACCAACTGGATGCATGAGGTCCAATGCCTTAACCAGGATCCACCAACATTGTTGAAGACTGCAATGAACACAAGGTCGCACTCCTGAGAGATGGCCTGCTTCTTCAAGACACCCAACAGCGGGGAGAATGTTGAGTCGAGCGAGCCTCCCGCTCCACCCCTGCTGCACCGGCGAGCCTCCCGCGCCACTGTAAAGATCCACCCGCCGTGTTGAAAAAGGCGATCGACAGAAGGTCGCTCTCCCGAGAGGTGATCCGCATCTTTAGGTAGCCCACCAGCGAGCTGACATCTGAGTCAACTCAAAAGAATCCACCCACCCAACCACCTACCGTGTTGAAGAATGCAATTGACATGAAGTCGCTCTCCCGGGAGATGATTCTCGTCTTCAGGTCGCCCACCAGCGAGCTGACATCTGAGTCAACTCAAAAGAATCCACCCACCCAACCACCTACCGTGTTGAAGAATGCAATTGACATGAGGTCGCTCTCCCGGGAGATGATTCTCGTCTTCAGGTCGCCCACCAGCGAGCTGACATCTGAGTCAACTCAAAAGAATCCACCCACCCAACCACCTACCGTGTTGAAGAATGCAATTGACATGAGGTCGCTCTCCCGGGAGATGATTCTCGTCTTCAGGTCGCCCACCAGCGCTCGCACCACCTCCTCGAAATACGTCCTCTCGCCGGCACCTCCCATGTCCTTCTCTCCTCTCTGCCTCTCTGAGCTGGCTGCACTGGTTTGAGTCCCTAAACTGCCTCCTGCCTCGACCTCCTCCTGCACAAGGTCGCAATGTCATGAACATTATGCAAAATCATCAGGAAAAGCGTTCAATATCTAATAGGCTCAGCATAGGCGTATCAGGGAAAATGTCGTGAATGCAAAGCGAAAATACCAGGACGAGGCGGAAGCTTAACATTTACTCGGCTGAACAGCGTACAAGTGAAATTCTTTGGATAAGCATCACACCTGGTCGTCATGGTAAGGCAGGAACATGTCCGGTCCTGCGTTTATGAGGAAGATGACTTTGAGGCGTCCCAGAAGATACATTTGATTGGTTCAAGCAAACTTTCTGCTACCAAAAAATTTAACACAGCTGAAACAGTCGCTGCCACGTATAAGTAATGGCTCCAGTCTGGGGCTCCATTGCCTCAGAAAATACGTTTGATTGGTTAATCAGCAAACTGACACGACACACCTGGTCGTCGTGGTACGGCAGGAACATGTCCGGCCCCGCATCTATGAGGAAGACCACCAGCTCCTTGCCGTCGGAATAGTCCTGACAGGCAAAAAATCAGGGTGAGGAGGGAGTCGTGAAGAAAATGCAAGGTGGTTGACGACACTGTAAGCAAAAAATTAAGGTCGTAGATAGCCACGGGCAAGGACCATCGCAGGACGTTGCCATAGGATAAAATGATTTAGCAGGTGACGGTGAATGGGACGAATTAAATCTTATCTCGGTATTCAGCTTATAAAGAGCAGATGAATGCAGCGTCGACCCTGTTGAATCGACTTCAACGCGCTACTAGACACGTTAACTGAACGCGCAAGCCGCAGCCGTCGCTAGTCGGTTACAATCTACTCGCGTACTTGAGGGATTTCGTCATCGTCGCCATCCTTGTCGCCGAACAACGCGGCAGGGTCCAGATCCCAGTCCGCCATAGCACTTGCGCTAAATGCGATGGACTGCCTTGAAGCCACTGAACATGAGGACGAGCAAGCTATTCGCGATTTCTTTCCACTGGTTTCGTGGTGGTGAAACTGACTGTTCGTGCTAGCACAGGACTAGCTTGGTGCGTGTTGCTGACGCCTTCAGGCGGGAGATCCTGTCTGACAGATTCTTGGATAAAAAACCAGTGGCATTTTATTTTCGCGTTACAGTGTTCATCATAAAATGAATCCTCAAATCTTGAACTATTACTTGGCCTTACAGAATAGATACACCTACCATTGATTAAATAAGATATTCCTTATAGCGAGTACATTGTAGTCATTACAAGTGATGGATCTTCTCCATATCAACCACCTCCTCAAGTGTGCCCGCATCTAGATGGTCCCACCAGGCAGGCAGGAACCGGTCCACTACAAGACGGAACCATGGCGACAGCACCACTCCATCCTCCTTATTGTCAGCCTTGCGCACCAGCTCCTTCAACTCCTCTCGATCGACGAACCTTACAGCAGCCACCTCGTTAGGGTTTGGAGTGGCCTTCAAGTCAGCCTTGAGTACTAGGAGGTAGTCAACTGGGTGAACAGGATGGGAGCAGGAAGGACACATGATATAAATAATGTACAACCCAATGATAAAGTCCAGGTCCAAGAAATGTGAAAATGTCGCACGATGAAGGGGAATGGGAGACCAACAGGCCAATTCCATGATGTCTGGGCTCCAACAAGAAGAAAATTCCACCACATCAACAAGGAGGGCCAATGCATGATGCAGATTTCCCTGTAACCAATGCTCAGAGCATGCACTCACTCTCATGCTCGCCCCATTTCCCGTCAGAAGGGGCCTTGTAGTGCATGCGGCCCAGGCACGTGAAGGCCGAGACATCCACCGTGTCCGGGTCGATCCCCAGTTCGTCTTCCAGCTTGCGCCGCGCCGCCACTCGCACTCCCTGCGCGTTCGCCTCCTCCATCTCCTCTGGACGGTACAGCGGGTGGCTGCAGCACGTGTTGGTCCAAACCAGGGGGAACGTCACCTTGCACGCTGCACGTTGCTGGGAAGAGGGATACAACAGGGTTGTGAAAGGGATTTCATTACAACAACCATGTAGCAAGATCAGATTCAGTGTTTGTGCGTCTAACCGAACAGGCAACATTCATGCACACAGCCAGTTAACTTCTGCAGACCCAAAACTTTGTTGCACTCGTGCGGGCTGGGCTACATTTGCTGTACTGCTGCTGAGAAAATACATTCATTCCTAGTGCAGTCCATGAAATGATTCTTCAGTACCTGGAGCAACAGGCGATGCTGAGAGTCGAAAAGGAAGACGCTGAAGGCACGGTGGCGTGCTGTGCCTTTATTGATGTTCTCCATAATGTGGCCTGCCAGAGCAAGTTAAGATAAGTGGTGATTCTTGAGTTGACTTAGAAAAAGATGAAGCCATGAGTGTTCATTGAAAATCTAAAATCCCCGCGATGAGCCGTGATAGCCTGGCAAGAGAAAGAATGACATGTACGTGTTTGGCTTAAGACGTCCAATGCTGAAAAAGATCCCAAGGCTACGCATTTACTTACAAGTGTACTTATTCGCGTGACCCACCACTTTGTCGTTTTCATCTACGAGAATGCACCTGCGACGGTAGGCACCAGAAGGACAGAGGTACCATGAATCGTCAATGAAGGAGGAGACACGTTGTGATGCCAAAACCATAACGACCACCGTCTAATGATCAAATTCTAGTGATTAACACGAAATGAACGTTTCTTGCAGGGTTGAGGGGGTCGTGGGTTGGAAGGAGTGGATCGAACGGCGTGGGTGGCTTGTGACGTACTCGTCGTCAAACATGAGTCGCTGCTGCACCGCATCCATCTGCTCCTCCGCCGCACCCGCCGCTCCATTCTCCGTCGCTACGCTCCCCATCGCGCGCAAAACAGCCTTCTCACGGCCGAGAACCGAAAGCGATGAGAATGAATGTGACTCGTTGCTAGTTCTGTGACTCGCGAACCGTGCGAGGCTAGGCGAGACAGTTAGCGAAAAAGGAGAGAAGGATAGTCGTGAGCTCTGGGGTGTAGTTCTGGATTGGAATGACGGATCAGTTGTTACACTAGCACGGAAAAGAAAGAGGTTGTGCGATGGGAGTGGATACGCATGAGAAGAGGGACGACGCAGGGGATTAAACACCCCGAGAGGATGAGAGCGCTGGGCTGCTGCAAGAGAAGATCGCGCGGAGAGAAAATGCGGAATGGTTGATGAGCGGAGAAGGGCAATGGCTGCGCTTGGAGCCCTGGCAGCCATAAAATATTGTTAGAACGAAGGGAATGAGTGAGTTGTCAGAATTCTGGCGACCAAGACCAAGCCTTTCGGTGAGAAGCGAGCGGAACAGTAGGACGGAGAGGAAGAGGAGAGTGGGGGAATGTGGCTAGGCTAGTTTTCTGTTTGGCTGGAATGGAAAGCAGAGGAAGGGGAGGAGAGGTGGAGGGTGAAATGGAGGTTCGGGTCTCTTGTGTGCCCGAGGAGAGGAGGGAGCTGAAGCCTCGGGATTGTGGTGACTTTTGCGAACCTAGGGAGACGTGGCCAACGATCTGGTGGCGGTGACCCTGATTGGCTTGCAGCGGAAGGCACCGAACCTGGAAAGTATCCCTGCGCGAGTACACCGCACAAATTGGAACTTGGACTTCATATGACGCGTTTGTCGAAATGTATTAGAACGTTGGGACTTCCTTACCGAGTGCGAGGGTATCGAGGATCAACATTCGTAACTAGGTCGGCTGCACTACGCGTCGCTATTAGTGCTCCCCACGCTGCATACCGCCGTCGTTCTCTCCGCTTCCTCCTTCCGCCTCCGCCCTCCGCATCCTCGTTCCGCTTCCGCATTCCGCCATGAGCCTCTCCGCCGCGGCCTCGACCGTGCGGCGGGAGCTGCAGCAGCAGCGCGCGAGGCAGCTGTACCGCCGATCGCTCAAGAACGCGCTCAGCTGGGCGATCTTTCGCGACATCTATTACGACGAGGCGAGTTTTCGCGACAACACGTCGTTTCCTTTCGTTGCTACTCAAAGATCTGCGTCTAATTGGCCTTCAAGTGACGTTCTTTCCGTATTTGCTTGCGATCCGTGTCACGCAACTATCGCGACGTCTGTGCTCTTTCCTTCGTGCGCGCGATGCTGTCATGTGGTGCAGGCCGACAAGATCCGCGCGCAGTTCGAGGCGAACCGGCAGGAGGTGAGACGGCTGACGAGTTTGCGCGCCTTGTCTTATGAAAACGCATGCACGCAGTGCGACTGAGAGTTGTCTCAAGTTTAAGCTCGTTGTTTAAGCCATTCTCCTTTTGAAACCCTTATTTCCCTCTCTGTTCCCCTCTCCATCCATCATTTTCCTCTCGCTTTTCCTCCTTTTCGCTTCCCCCCCCCTCTCGCCTCCCCCTTTTCCCCCCATCCCGCCGGCCAGAGCGATCCGGATCGGATCGACCGTCTGCTGGCAGCGGGGGAAGCGAAGCTCAAGGAGAACCAGCACCCCGACCCATACCTCGGTGAGTCATGAGAACCAGCACCCCGACCCGTACCTCGGTGAGTGAGTGCGTGAGTTATGGCATCAGTCACTTGAGTGCCATGGGTGCATGGCGGATCCAAGTACGCTCGCAACCCTCCCTTTCCCCCACGGACTCTCCTCCCTCCCTTCTCTCTCCTTCTCCCTCCCTCCCTCCCTGTCGCTCCATCCCTCCTCTCCTCACTGCAGTGCCATGGGTGTATGGCGGATCCAAGTACGCTCGCAACCCTCCCTTCCCCCAAGAGGTACGCAGCGTCCACCCCACAGCACTCCTTGTTACCGTATGCCACCTTTCCAGCAGCTTGTTGCTTGTTGATTCTTCATGCACTGTCTCTCTCTTTCCGTGACTGATCAAACGTCCTGGTGTGGGTGTGTGTGCCCCTGTGTGTGACTCTGTGTGTGCGTGCATATATACATGACTCGATGTGTTTGGTCTGTGCATGCATGCATGTGCATGGGCATGTGTGTGACTGTGTGTGCCCTCTGCACATCTCCTCCTCTGTTTGTGTCTCTCTGTGTGCTGCAGATTAGCATTGTGCATGGATTCGGCAAGGAGGAGCATTAGCACCGTCTTGTTTTCACCACCATAGATTCTGACGCAGATTGTTGCTTGGTCAATTCGTCTCTAGCCATGCTTGCGCTTCCTCGTTTGGGTTTGGGGTGACTTTGCTGTATCAATAACAATCACAGTTGAAATAGAATCACGATTCGGTTTTCTTTGTTTCATGCTTTCGACTTTTGAAAGGTGACTTTTGAGTAGACTCAAAAGTCTTTCGACTTTTGCAGCCAAGACGGTGCTCGTTGCTTCAGACCTTCTGTTTTTCTCTCATCGTTTTATTCTCCTCTCCTGCTCTTTCCGTCTCTTCTGTCTCTCATACCTATCCATATCCCTCCATTTCCTCCCCCCTCCTCCCGTCTCTCCTTTATTCTCTCGCTCCCCTTCTCCCCACTCCACCCCAACCTTCAAATTCCTCCTCCATCCCCTTTCTCTTCTTCTTCCCCTCCCATATTGCCTTCCTCCCTACCAGCAGCCCCGTTTTCAGTCACACGCACACTCCCACCCACTCCCTCTCCGCCCTTTCCCCCGCACATGCACCTAGCCACAGCGGTTCACCCGTTCTTGCCCCGCACCTGATGAACAGTCCAGGCTTTTGCCATGGGCATAGTGTCAGGTCCGCTGCTTGGAGTGGCAGCAACGTCAGCTGCAGCAGAAGCATCAGCAGCACCAGCACCATCACCAGAAGCACCAGCCCTAGCGGCAGCAGCAGCATTAGAAGTATTAGAAGCAGCAGCAGCAGCAGCAGCAGTGGCAAGCCAAAGAAACCGAAGCCCGACCCTCCCCGTGACCGCCCCTTCATCGACTGCCTCCGCGTGCGCGTGGAAGGCGGGCGCGGGGGCAGCGGATGCTCCTCCTTCCGCAAGTCCCGGCACGCACGGCACGGGGACCGGGACGGGGGCAACGGCGGGGAGGGCGGGGGGGTCACACTCACTGCCTCGGCCGCTGTGAGGCACCTGGGGAATGTTGATCGCGTGGTGAAGGGGGGGTCGGGTGGGCATGGATCGAGTAAGAAGCGGGTGGGGGCGAGGGGGGTGGATAGGGAGGTGAGGGTGCCTGTGGGGACTGCGGTGTATTTGCTGGAAGGGGAAGTTCCCCTGGAGGGTATTGGGGGTGGACTTTATGCTGGTGCTGATGCCGGTGGTGCCGCTGGTGCTGCTTCGCATGCCGCTGGTGCTGGTGGTGCCAGTTATGCTGCTGGTCTTGCTACACCTGCTCCTGCTGCTGCTGACTCTATATCAGAAGAAGCAGCTGCCTTGCCAGTGGCTGCTGCTGGTGATAGCAGCAGCATGCCTGCCTCTCCCCCCTGGTGGGCTGCTCTCTTCGAGTCCTCCAAGGCAGAACAGCAGGAGGAGCGGATGGGGGAGCACATGGAGGGGAAGGAAGCTGTTGGTGAGGGGGATGGGGAGGGGGGAGGGGAGGGGGAGGGGGAGGAGGGGGAGGTGAGGAGAAGGGCGGGCGAAGAACCCTACTGGCAGCAGTTGCTACAGCAGTGGGCTCAGGAGAGGTATGGCCACAGGCGAGTGGCTGCTGATGAGACAGGTGAGGGTAGGGGGGAGGGTAGGGGAGCTGATGAGGGGAGTGAAGGAATTGGATCTGAGGAGGCGGAGAGCAGTGTGGATGACAATGGGTTGCACTTTCATGAGAAGGCACGTGCTAGGGCGCGGGAGCGAGGCGTGCTGGTGGCAGATCTGGTGGAGGAAGGTCAGAGCGTGACAGTGGCTCGGGGAGGGCAGGGCGGCAGGGGCAACGCCTGCATGGGTCGAGTGAAACCGTGGCAGATGGAAGAATCGGATTTGTCGCATGAGAAGGGCAGTGCAGGGAGCAGGGCGGTGGTGGCTCTAGAGCTCAAGACAGTGGCGGATGTGGGGCTGGTGGGGCTGCCCAATGCTGGCAAGAGCAGCCTCCTGCGCGCGCTCTCCCGTGCCAAACCTAGAGTGGGCTGGTACCCCTTCACCACCCTGCACCCTCAGCTGGGTACTGTGAAGGTTGGGGGAGAGGGTGCCTGGGAGGGGGACGACGGGGGTGGGGGATGGAACGTGCTGGGGGCGGGAGAGGCGAGGGGTGACGGCGCGTGGGGGGGAGACGGGGACGAGGAAAATGAGGGGGATGAGGATGTGTTGAGGGAAGATGGAGGATTCGTAGGAGGAGGTGGATTGAGAGGGTTGGAAGGGGTTCCTGGTGGTGAGATGGGGTTTACAGTGGCAGATATTCCGGGCTTGATAGGCGGCGCACACAGGGACAGGGGGCTGGGGCTGTCGTTTCTAAGGCATGTAGAGCGCACCAAAGGGATTGTTTACGTCCTCGATATGAGTGGCTCCGCTACCGGTACTGTCTCAGGTGACCTTGGCGCCTCCGAACCAGGCGCAACGGAACCGAGTGCAACCGAACCTATTGCAACCGAACCTATTGCAACCGAACCTATTGCAATCGAACCTAGCGCTACCGGACCTAGCACAGTGTCGGCCGGGGCCCTCCCCCCTGGCAGCAGCTGCAGGTGCTGGTGAGCGAGCTGGAGCAGTACCAGCCAGGGATGTCCCTCCGCCCTGCTCTCATAGCTGCCAATAAGATGGACGAGGAGGGAGCAGAGGGCAACCTGCAGGAGCTCAAGAGGCGGCTGAGAGGCGGGAGAACTGCTGGCAGTGCTGCTGGTGGTGCTGCTGGCAGTGCTGCTGGCAGTGCTGCTGGCGGTGCTGCTGGTACTGATGGTGTAGTGGGAGGGAAGGAGGGAGTGAAGGATATGGATCTACCAGTGCTAGTGGTGCCGCTGTGTGCTGTGCTGGGCGAGGGAGTGCCTGAGCTCAAGACGGCTCTGAGGCACATGGTGGGGGGAGGACGGGGTGGGGAAAGGGAGGACCTTTGAGGCTCCTAAAAAACTGCTGTTTTCTGTGCTGGGTGATTGAGTGCCTGACCTCAAGAGGGCTCTGTTTCACATGGTGGGGGAGGGAGGGGTGTGACGGAACAGATGCCGCTCTGCTGCACCGTGTCATATGTGACATGGCGATGTCTTAAAAGTCTTGAAGGTCTCAGAAGTCTCAATAGGTTCTTTGAAGTCTCAGAAGTGGCACATGGTGTGGGGAGGGAGGGGTTTGTAGGGGTGCCATCATGCCATGCCACACTGCTGCACCATGTCACATGTTCCTCACAGCAATCTGCAGCTCCACCACCGGTGCTTGTAGTGCTGCTGAGGGTCCATGTGCTGCCTACCGCTTCATCTGATCTGATCTGATCTGATCTGATCTGATCTGATCTGATCTGATCCGATCCGATCTGATCTGATCTGATCTGATCTGATCTGATCTGATCTGATCTGATCTGATCTGATCTGATCCGATCTGATCTGATCTGAACCATCTGCTGCTGATGATGATGGCAGTTTGCTGAACTGCATTGCAATCTGCATGTCCAGCCTGTGCCCAGCTAACTTGAAGCAGAGGTCATGCATTGAGTCAACTCAGAATTTCGCCAAGGTCCATTGCAAGTTGCATGTGCAACATACCATACGTACGTTAAAAAAAAACTGATGCAGAGTTGGCATAGTAATTATGTACACACAAGTCACCATGCCACGTGTTTGCAGTGCAGTGGATATGTTGGCGAGACATGGTACTTTATCCCCCCCACATGAAATGGGCCAACTTTTGAACCATTATTGTTAGGGCGAGATTTGAGGTCTATGAAGCTGCTTAACCTGGTATGTTACTAACGTGCTAAGTGCATTGTAGTAGCTCTGTTTAGCATTGTAATGAAGCACTTCGAATGCTTCTACCGAGTTTTCCTTCTCGCACCAGCCGTACTCGATACAGAACTTCGTTCGCTACGCCGCTAGCAACTTGAACAACGGGTATACGTATCTTCCCCGCAGTTTTCTATGCACTCTGCTCCACCTGCCGTCCGTTAGGGTTACGGTACGGCAAATTAACTCACCCTTCCCACCTGATGCAGTCACATACCCACCTCAAATCCCGTCAGCATTTCAGTTTTAGGTTTCCAACTAACGCTTCTGAGGCGGTGCAGTTTCGTTGCGCGAGGTCGTAGTTAGCGCAAGTCTTTTGTCAACTTTGATGTTCGTATGCAATGAGCGGGATTGAAATGTACGACTAATGTTCTGTCGATGCTGGTTTTCTTGGCATGGAACCAGAGAAACGGCCTCTTCTCGCGTTTTGTTCTCTGAGTAAATGTCAAAAGACAGAAGCTCTTTAGGTCAGCTGGTTACTGCTTTCGCCAAACTGCGTTTCGCCGATTGCTTCTCGCCTGCCATTGCGAACAGCCTCGCACTGGCAGTTCTTAACGGGAGTGGACACATTGACGGCCGACGCTGCTGCCGCAGAAGGTCCTTAGGTCTTCCCAACTGGCGGACTGTTTTCGCCGTCCTGCTTCCTTCCTTCAAACAGCCTTACGCTGGCGGTGCTTAACGGGAGTGGACGCATTGACGGACGACACTGCTGCCATGTGCTGTCGGCTGGCCGTTAGATGCTCACAAGGAGATTCTCCACCGTGCGATGCTCACCGCGAGATGCGCAGCTTCTTGATTCGCCTCTTCTTGATTCGCCTCACAGTTGCTTCACTGACACTGCTTATTGCGCAATGTTTCGATGACTCTGCTTCCAGCACGCGTCAATGCTTACCTGACCTGCTTCCGGCATACAACCCCATTTTTGTTCTCAATTCGCAGCCAGTAATTAATCGTTAGCGCTTTGCTTTCGTTACCGCGAAGCGTCGCTATTGCGCGCCAATCAGCACTCGCGGCTACCGTCGACGGGCTCCCATGTCGTAACCAGGTTACCACCCGACGGCAGCCATGTCAGTGGAAGCTTCCGAGAGAATTTCCAGCACCCCGGCTGCGTCTCATTTCACTTCTTCCGCTCATCGCGGCGGGAATTCCGGCGCAGTTTCCGGCGGGAAGCCCTCCGCAATCGCCACTGCGAAGTCGGCAGGAGGGGGAAACGCGGGGGGAGCAGCTTCGGAGAACCTTCCAGGCCTCAAGGCCGGCAAAGGCAGCGGGGGAGGGGGGTCTCAGAGCGGTAGCGGCGCCGGGGGAACTGGCGGAACTCACGGGGTGGGAGGAGGAGGGGGAGGGGGAGGGGCAGGCGGAGGAACGTTGGGGGAAAGAAGCTCGATGGTTGGCGGAGGGCTGGGGGGAGGCGGAACAGGAACCGGCGGGTTTTCCAGCGCAGGCGTTAGTGTGGGGGGCATCGGCGGAAGCAGCAACGCCGGTGGTGGCATGGGCGGCGGCAGCATAGGCAGCATAAGTCCCATAACCGGTGGCGGGAATATCAATAGCGTTAGCAATAACATTAGCAGTAGCAGTATGAGTGGTGGCGGTAAAATGGCGAATGGCTTAGGCGGTGCAGGTGGGGGGGGTGGGGGAGGTGGCGCAGTTGGCGCAGGTGCGGGGGCTGGCGGGGGTGGCGGAAGTAGCTCACAGTCGCTTGGCGCGCAGCCGTCGCTGCTAAGCAATGGCGCGGCGCCGGGGGGGAGCTTTGAGGCGGAGAGATTAAGGACGTACCGCCAGTGGTTCCACGAGCTGGACTCGCAGCGCAGCGAGTTAATCTCCTCCGGCACCAAAGGCCCGGTTCTTAAGTAAGCGCGGTTCTTAAGTAAGCACGGTTTTTGGGCACAATCGCTCCTTACACTCCCTGCGCAGCAAACGCACGCACTAAACACTTTATTAATTTTCTCCGCCCCACCTTCCTCTTCCCGCTCCTTCTTAACCCCTCCAACCGTTCTCAATCCCCTTCCCCCCTTCCCCCAGGCTGCTGGAGTGCGAGATCCGCTGTCTGGAGGAGCTGGTGATGCTGGGCACCAAGCTCGGCGCGCGGTGCTTCCCCTCCACCTCTTAGCCCATCTAAACCGTTCTCAAACCCCTTTGTCCCACTCCCAGGCTATTGGAGTGCGAGATCAGGTGTCTGGAGGAGCTGGTGATGCTGGGCACCAAGCTCGGCGCGCTGTGCTGCTCGCCCATAGGCGGGGAGGCCGCCAGGCTCTCCGCCCCCGCCGCCACTGCCATCCCCGGCAAGCCCCGCCTGTGAGTGGCACTGTAGCTTGTAGCGAGTATGACCTTATAACGGGGTTCACCTTCCAGGGAGTCGTTTTAGAGCCTTGCGCAGTGGTTTTCCATATTGACTTTGAATTCATAGGTATTAGCTGTTTTTGTAAAGCAGTCATACACGTTAATTGCTTTGTTCCTTCCCCTCCTCTCACCCCACCAAACCCACCCCCAATCCTTCCCCCCCCCCCCCCCCTCTCGCTTTCCAGAGGTGGTGGGGTGGACTCCTGGCCGTCAGATGATCCCCTATCGCCAGTGGACGGTCTAGATCTGTCGTTGGTCACGGACATGCTGCTCCTCTCTGCCACGTCACCATGGACCGTCTACGTGGCAGATAGGACAAATGTATGCAGGGAAAGAAATAGGACGAATGTAATGTAGGCAAGGGAGTGAAGGGAGACATCGATGCTCGTGTAGTCCTGTGCGACCTGGTGCTGTGAAATGCGGTGCAGATTGGTGCTGTGAAATGCGGTGCAGATTGGTGCTGTGAAATGCGGTGCAGATTGGTGATGTGAAATGCGGTGTTGTCTTGTGCTATGCTGCGTTGTCCACGGCAAACTGGGGTGGTTGCTTGCTTATTTACAAGCATTTTTCCCTTTCCTCCCCTACCTCTCTCCTCACCATCCCCCCCCTGCATATCCCCATGCGTATACCCCCTCTTTCCTCCTTCCCACTCGCCTCCGCTCTCCCCCCAGTAGCGCCTCTGCTACGTGTCTCCCAGTGTGCGTGCACTCTCGGCTGGCGCCAGGCAGAGCTGGTGGGGGAACATGCCTTTGCAGCGTGCCACGCAGACGACCTGCCGCGAATCCAGCGCATGATAGACGACCGCCGCTTGACAGAGGACCATTCCCCCCTTCCCTGCTCCCCCTCCCCCTGTCCCCTCTCAGTGGCGGCTGTGCTATGTCTCCCCCAGCGTCCGCGCCACTCTCGGCTGGCGCCAGGCAGAGCTAGTAGGGGAGCACGCCTTTGCAGCGTGCCATGCAGACGACCTGCCGCGCATCCAGCGCATGATAGACGACCTTCCCTCACGCCGCTTGACAGAGGATCGCCGCTTGCTAGACGACCGC
>CANIUD010000289.1:0-37500 GCA_947470075.1 Closterium sp. Yama58-4 | reverse complement strand
ATCAGCGCATCAGCATCAGCATCAGCATCAGCGCATCAGCATCAGCGCATCAGCATCAGCACCAGCATCAGCATCAGCATCAGCATCCTCGAATCAGCATCAGCGCATCAGCATCAGCGCATCAGCATCAGCGCATCAGCATCAGCGCATCAGCATCAGCGCATCAGCATCAGCGCATCAGCATCAGCGCATCAGCATCAGCGCATCAGCATCAGCATCAGCGCATCAGCATCAGCGCATCAGCATCAGCGCATCAGCATCAGCGCATCAGCATCAGCATCAGCATCAGCGCATCAGCATCAGCGCATCAGCATCAGCGCATCAGCATCAGCGCATCAGCATCAGCGCATCAGCATCAGCGCATCAGCATCAGCATCAGCGCATCAGCGCATCAGCATCAGCGCATCAGCATCAGCGCATCAGCATCAGCATCAGCATCAGCGCATCAGCATCAGCATCAGCATCAGCATCAGCATCAGCATCAGCGCATCAGCATCAGCGCATCAGCATCAGCATCAGCATCAGCATCAGCGCATCAGCATCAGCGCATCAGCATCAGCGCATCAGCATCAGCATCAGCATCAGCATCAGCGCATCAGCATCAGCGCATCAGCATCAGCGCATCAGCATCAGCGCATCAGCATCAGCATCAGCATCAGCATCAGCGCATCAGCATCAGCGCATCAGCATCAGCACCAGCATCAGCATCAGCATCAGCATCCTCGAATCAGCATCAGCGCATCAGCATCAGCGCATCAGCATCAGCATCAGCATCAGCATCAGAATCAGCATCAGCATCAGCGCATCAGCATCAGCGCATCAGCATCAGCATCAGAATCAGCATCAGAATCAGCATCAGCATCAGCATCAGCGCATCAGCATCAGCGCATCAGCATCAGCGCATCAGCATCAGCATCAGCGCATCAGCATCAGCGCATCAGCATCAGCGCATCAGCATCAGCATCAGCATCAGCATCAGCGCATCAGCATCAGCGCATCAGCATCAGCATCAGCATCAGCGCATCAGCATCAGCATCAGCATCAGCGCATCAGCATCAGCGCATCAGCATCAGCATCAGCGCATCAGCATCAGCGCATCAGCATCAGCGCATCAGCATCAGCGCATCAGCATCAGCGCATCAGCATCAGCGCATCAGCATCAGCGCATCAACATCAACGCATCAGCATCAGCATCAGCGCATCAGCATCAGCGCATCAGCATCAGCGCATCAGCATCAGCGCATCAGCATCAGCGCATCAGCATCAGCGCATCAGCATCAGCGCATCAGCATCAGCGCATCAGCATCAGCGCATCAGCATCAGCGCATCAGCATCAGCGCATCAGCATCAGCGCATCAGCATCAGCATCAGCATCAGCGCATCAGCATCAGCGCATCAGCATCAGCGCATCAGCATCAGCGCATCAGCATCAGCGCATCAGCATCAGCGCATCAGCATCAGCATCAGCGCATCAGCGCATCAGCATCAGCGCATCAGCATCAGCATCAGCGCATCAGCATCAGCGCATCAGCATCAGCATCAGCATCAGCGCATCAGCATCAGCGCATCAGCATCAGCGCATCAGCATCAGCATCAGCATCAGCGCATCAGCATCAGCATCAGCGCATCAGCATCAGCGCATCAGCATCAGCATCAGCATCAGCATAAGCATCAGCATCAGCATCAGCATCAGCGTCAGCATCAGCATCAGCAGCAGCATCAGCATCAGCATCAGCATCAGCGCATCAGCATCAGCAGCGCATCAGCACCAGACGGCATCAGCATCAGCATCAGCATCAGCGCATCAGCGCATCAGCGCATCAGCATCAGCATCAGCATCAGCGTATCAGCATCAGCATCAGCATCAGCGCATCAGCATCAGCGCATCAGCATCAGCGCATCAGCATCAGCGCATCAGCATCAGCGCATCAGCATCAGCGCATCAGCATCAGCATCAGCGCATCAGCATCAGCATCAGCGCATCAGCATCAGCGCATCAGCATCAGCGCATCAGCATCAGCGCATCAGCGCATCAGCATCAGCGCATGAGCATTAGCATCAGCGCATCAGCATCAGCGCATCAGCATCAGCGCATCAGCATCAGCGCATCAGCATCAGCGCATCAGCATCAGCGCATCAGCATCAGCGCATCAGCATCAGCGCATCAGCATCAGCGCATCAGCATCAGCGCATCAGCATCAGCATCAGCGCATCAGCATCAGCGCATCAGCATCAGCGCATCAGCATCAGCATCAGCATCAGCGCATCAGCATCAGCATCAGCATCAGCGCATCAGCATCAGCATCAGCATCAGTGCATCAGCATCAGCGCATCAGCATCAGCGCATCAGCATCAGCGCATCAGCATCAGCATCAGCATCAGCATCAGCGCATCAGCATCAGCATCAGCATCAGCATCAGCGCATCAGCATCAGCGCATCAGCATCAGCATCAGCATCAGCGCATCAGCATCAGCGCATCAGCATCAGCACCAGCATCAGCATCAGCATCAGCATCAGCGCATCAGCATCAGCGCATCAGCATCAGCGCATCAGCATCAGCATCAGCATCAGCATCAGCAACAGCATCAGCATCAGCGCATCAGCATCAGCGCATCAGCATCAGCATCAGCATCGGCATCAGCATCAGCATCAGCATCAGAATCAGCATCAGCATCAGCATCAGCGCATCAGCATCAGCGCATCAGCATCAGCGCATCAGCATCAGCATCAGCGCATCAGCATCAGCATCAGCATCAGCATCAGCGCATCAGCATCAGCGCATCAGCATCAGCGCATCAGCATCAGCATCAGCATCAGCGCATCAGCATCAGCGCATCAGCATCAGCATCAGCGCATCAGCATCAGCGCATCAGCATCAGCGCATCAGCATCAGCGCATCAGCATCAGCGCATCAGCATCAGCGCATCAGCATCAGCGCATCAGCATCAGCATCAGCGCATCAGCATCAGCGCATCAGCATCAGCATCAGCGCATCAGCATCAGCGCATCAGCATCAGCGCATCAGCATCAGCATCAGCATCAGCATCAGCATCAGCGCATCAGCATCAGCATCAGCATCAGCATCAGCGCATCAGCATCAGCGCATTAGCAACAGCGCATCAGCATCAGCGCATCAGCATCAGCGCATCAGCATCAGCATCAGCATCAGCATCAGCATCAGCATCAGCATCAGCATCAGCATCAGCATCAGTGCATCAGCATCAGCATCAGCGCATCAGCATCAGCGCATCAGCATCAGCGCATCAGCATCAGCGCATCAGCATCAGCGCATCAGCATCAGCATCAGCATCAGCATCAGCATCAGCGTCAGCATCAGCATCAGCAGCAGCATCAGCATCAGCATCAGCATCAGCGCATCAGCATCAGCAGCACATCAGCATCAGACGTCAGCATCAGCGCATCAGCATCAGCGCATCAGCATCAGCGCATCAGCATCAGCATCAGCATCAGCGCATCAGCATCAGCATCAGCGCATCAGCATCAGCATCAGCATCAGCGCATCAGCATCAGCGCATCAGCATCAGCGCATCAGCATCAGCATCAGCATCAGCGCATCAGCATCAGCGCATCAGCATCAGCGCATCAGCATCAGCGCATCAGCATCAGCATCAGCGCATCAGCATCAGCGCATCAGCATCAGCATCAGCGCATCAGCATCAGCGCATCAGCATCAGCGCATCAGCATCAGCATCAGCGCATCAGCATCAGCGCATCAGCATCAGCGCATCAGCATCAGCATCAGCATCAGCATCAGCGCATCAGCATCAGCATCAGCGCATCAGCATCAGCGCATCAGCATCAGCGCATCAGCATCAGCATCCGCATCAGCATCAGCATCAGCATCAGCATCAGCAGCAGCATCAGCATCAGCATCAGCATCAGCGCATCAGCATCAGCAGCGCATCAGCATCAGACGTCAGCATCAGCGCATCAGCATCAGCGCATCAGCATCAGCGCATCAGCATCAGCGCATCAGCATCAGCATCAGCATCAGCGCATCAGCATCAGCGCATCAGCATCAGCGCATCAGCATCAGCGCATCAGCATCAGCATCAGCGCATCAGCATCAGCGCATCAGCATCAGCATCAGCATCAGCGCATCAGCATCAGCATCAGCATCAGCGTCAGCATCAGCATCAGCGCATCAGCATCAGCGCATCAGCATCAGCGCATCAGCATCAGCATCAGCATCAGCATCAGCGCATCAGCATCAGCATCAGCATCAGCGCATCAGCGCATCAGCATCAGCGCATCAGCATCAGCGCATCAGCATCAGCGCATCAGCATCAGCGCATCAGCATCAGCGCATCAGCATCAGCGCATCAGCATCAGCGCATCAGCATCAGCGCATCAGCATCAGCGCATCAGCATCAGCGCATCAGCATCAGCATCAGCATCATCAGCATCAGCATCAGCATCAGCGTCAGCATCAGCATCAGCATCAGCGCATCAGCATCAGCGCATCAGCATCAGCATCAGCATCAGCATCAGCATCAGCATCAGCATCAGCGCATCAGCATCAGCGCATCAGCATCAGCATCAGCGCATCAGCATCAGCATCAGCATCAGCGCATCAGCGCATCAGCATCAGCGCATCAGCATCAGCGCATCAGCATCAGCGCATCAGCATCAGCATCAGCGCATCAGCATCAGCGCATCAGCATCAGCGCATCAGCATCAGCGCATCAGCATCAGCGCATCAGCATCAGCGCATCAGCATCAGCGCATCAGCATCAGCGCATCAGCATCAGCGCATCAGCATCAGTGCATCAGCATCAGCGCATCAGCATCAGCGCATCAGCATCAGCATCAGCGCATCAGCATCAGCGCATCAGCATCAGCGCATCAGCATCAGCGCATCAGCATCAGCATCAGCATCAGTGCATCAGCATCAGCGCATCAGCATCAGCGCATCAGCATCAGCGCATCAGCATCAGCATCAGCGCATCAGCATCAGCATCAGCATCAGCATCAGCGCATCAGCATCAGCGCATCAGCATCAGCGCATCAGCATCAGCGCATCAGCATCAGCGCATCAGCATCAGCGCATCAGCATCAGCGCATCAGCATCAGCGCATCAGCATCAGCGCATCAGCATCAGCGCATCAGCATCAGCGCATCAGCATCAGCATCAGCGCATCAGCATCAGCGCATCAGCATCAGCGCATCAGCATCAGCGCATCAGCATCAGCGCATCAGCATCAGCATCAGCGCATCAGCATCAGCGCATCAGCATCAGCGCATCAGCATCAGCGCATCAGCATCAGCATCAGCGCATCAGCATCAGCGCATCAGCATCAGCATCAGCATCAGCGCATCAGCATCAGCGCATCAGCGTCAGCATCAGCATCAGCATCAGCATCAGCATCAGCATCAGCATCAGCATCAGCATCAGCATCAGCATCAGCATGAGCATCAGCCTGGTGCCGTGAGGCAAATGACAATGCCCACGCTCCGTGTCTACAACTCATGTTTCCACACCCTCTCCCACCCACCCTCCATCCCCCAACAGCAGTCTGGATTCCAACAAGGAGGTGCGGCAGATTGTGAAGATGCGAGTGGAGATGGAGCGACAGGCACAACTTGGGATTGAACACCTTCCCCAACCCACTTCCCGCCCCGTGTGTCCATACATACGAACGTGTCCCCTCTCCCTTCCCTCTTCCCCTCTGTGCCCCGCCCCCCCCAACAGCAGTCTGGATTCAAATGAGGAGGTGCAGAAAATAGTGAAGATGCGAGTGGCGATGCGAGTGGAGATGGCACGGCAGGCGTAACTTGGGATTCAACACCTTCCCCAACCCACTTCCCGCCCTCATACCTCCCCTCTGTGTCCCCCCAACAGCAGTCTGGATTCAAACGAGGAGGTACAGCAAATTGTGAAGATGCGAATGGATATGGAACGGCAGGCATCCGCAGCAGCAGCATCAGCCACCCACGGCTCATCCACTCGCCTTGACATGGGCATGGGCATGGGCATGGGCGTTGGGATGGGCATGGGCATGGGCATGAGCGGAATGGGCATGGGGAAGGGCTTATCTGGTGTAGGTGCTACTGCTGCCTCTTCTTCCTCCTCTGCCGCTGCTGCTGCTGCTCGTCGTGCTGCTGTTTTGGATCGGGCTATGGGGGGGAGTGGAGGGCTGGATGGGAGGGCGATGGAGGGGCGAGGGGTGGATTTACGGGACGGGAGGGGCGGTGCAGGAGGAGGGTCGGGGTCGTTTTTCGACACAGGGCAGAAGGCGAAGAAGAAACCAGGCTCGGGTGCAGGTTCGGGCGTTGGTTCGGGGGTTGGTTCGGTGCTTGACGGACCCACAGCGGAAACGCTTCGGAAAGTATTAGATGATGATGATGATGATGATGATGACGAGGAGGAGGAGGAGGAAGAGGAGGAGGAAGAGGAGGAAGAGGAAGGGGAGGATGAGGACGAAGAAGGGGACGAGGATGAGGACGATAGTGGTAGTGTGGTGGATCGAAGCATAAACGCCCCTCTGTACAAACGATCAGCAACAGCTTCAAAAGTTTCGCGGGAAGAACTTTTCCACCTGCCCGTGCCCGACCCCAGCCAATACAATCGCTCGAGAAGCGTGCCGAAATCCCACGACCGCCTTAAAGGGGGCAGAGGAGGTGGGGATGGCGGAGGAACATCGGCAGAAAAAGCCGAGCGAGGAGAGAAAGGAGAAAGGGGAGAGAGGGGAGAGAGAGGCGAGAGAGGGGAGAGGGGCGAGAGGGGGGAGAGAGGAGAGAAGGGCGAGAGGAGAGAAAGGTTGGGGTTGAGCAGAGGGGGGAGCGCAGGCGGGCCAACAAAGACCCTCTTTCTCGAAGCCAGCGGCTCCTCCTCCTCTGCTGGGTTTGGCCTCTCCCTCTCCCCCCGAGGAGGCGACAGAGGAGCGCGAGGAGAGAGGGGAGAGAGAGGCGGAGAGAGAGGAGGAGGGGGGGCGGCGGGGGCGGGCGGAGTGCTGACGGTGTCTAAGCCGTGGAGCCCGCTGCCTCTGACAGCGTCCAACCAGCTGGGGGGAGCGCGCGGGGCCAAGTCGTTCACCGGGGGATCTGCCTTCCTGGAGTCGCTGCCTGAGGAGGACAAGAAGCTCATCCGGGGATTCAAGGTGGGTCACGGCATGGAGATGCTGCGGGTCCGCGGTTCCGCGGGTTCAAGGTGCGTTCAAGGTCCAATCCTTGAATTTGGTGCTGGGATTGGTTTTGAGGCGCCTCAAAGCTGGGATTGGAGGCACCAAATTGTTTTTGAGAATTCTCAGAAACAATCTTGAATTTGGTGCTGGGATTGGAGGCACCAAACTCCTTCTCCACGCGGATTGGAGGCACCAAACTCCTCCTCCACGCGGATTGGAGGCACCAAACTCCTTCTCCACGCGGATTGGAGGCACCAAACTCCTTCTCCACGCGGATTGGAGGCACCAAACTCCTTCTCCACGCGGATTGGAGGCACCAAACTCCTTCTCCACGCGGATTGGAGGCACCAAACTCCTTCTCCACGCGGATTGGAGGCACCAAACTCCTTCTCCACGCGGATTGGAGGCACCAAACTCCTTCTCCACGCCTCTTTCCTTTCTCCACTTTCGCCCTGCTCTCCCCACTCCCCTCCTCCCCCCCCCCACAGGTGCTGGTAGTTGGAAGACGATTTAGTCAACTGCACCATAAGTCGCTAACTCCTGGAGCTGTTCTCCTGCCGCGTCACGCTCACGCGCAACGGCCGCGATGCTCTAGATCTCATGCGGGGGGGAACAGACCTGGAGCTGCAGGCGCAGGAGGCAGCAGTTGCGGCTACAGGGGACAGCACACCCCTGCTCCACCACTCTCCACACCTCACCACCCCTCTCTCCTTCATTTCCGTTCCCGTCCGCAGGTCCTAGTGGTGGAGTGGAGGACGATATAGTCAACTGCACCAACTTTTTTAGTCAACTGCACCAACTTTTTTAGTCAACTGCACCAACTTTTTTAGTCAACTGCACCAACTTTTTTAGTCAACTGCACCAACTTTTTTAGTCAACTGCACCAACTTTTTTAGTCAACTGCACCAACTTTTTTAGTCAACTGCACCAACTTTTTTAGTCAACTGCACCAACTTTTTTAGTCAACTGCACCAACTTTTTTAGTCAACTGCACCAACTTTTTTAGTCAACTGCACCAACTTTTTTAGTCAACTGCACCAACTTTTTTAGTCAACTGCACCAACTTTTTTAGTCAACTGCACCAACTTTTTTAGTCAACTGCACCAACTTTTTTAGTCAACTGCACCAACTTTTTTAGTCAACTGCACCAACTTTTTTAGTCAACTGCACCAACTTTTTTAGTCAACTGCACCAACTTTTTTAGTCAACTGCACCAACTTTTTTAGTCAACTGCACCAACTTTTTTAGTCAACTGCACCAACTTTTTTAGTCAACTGCACCAACTTTTTTAGTCAACTGCACCAACTTTTTTAGTCAACTGCACCAACTTTTTTAGTCAACTGCACCAACTTTTTTAGTCAACTGCACCAACTTTTTTAGTCAACTGCACCAACTTTTTTAGTCAACTGCACCAACTTTTTTAGTCAACTGCACCAACTTTTTTAGTCAACTGCACCAACTTTTTTAGTCAACTGCACCAACTTTTTTAGTCAACTGCACCAACTTTTTTAGTCAACTGCACCAACTTTTTTAGTCAACTGCACCAACTTTTTTAGTCAACTGCACCAACTTTTTTAGTCAACTGCACCAACTTTTTTAGTCAACTGCACCAACTTTTTTAGTCAACTGCACCAACTTTTTTAGTCAACTGCACCAACTTTTTTAGTCAACTGCACCAACTTTTTTAGTCAACTGCACGATATAGCCGGCAACTTCTCGAACTTTTATCTTGTCGTGTCACGCTCACACGCAACGGCCGTGACGCCTTAGACCTCATGCGGGGCGGAACAGACCTGGAGCTGCAAGCGCAGGAGGCAGCAGTGGCGGCAGCAGGGGGCGCGGAGGAGGCCCGGCACTCCCTCTCCACCCCTCTCCACGCCTCACTCCTTCATCCACTTTCCTCCTTGCTCTCCCCACTCCCTCCCCCCCACTCTCCCCTTCCCCTCCCCTCCCCCCCAGGTGCTGGTGGTAGAGGATGACATAGTCAACTGCACGATAAGTCGCCAACTTCTCGAACTCCTCTCCTGCCGTGTGACCCTCACACGCAATGGCCGAGACGCGCTTGATCTCATGCGGGGCGGAACAGACCTGGAGCTGCAGGCGCAGGAGGCAGCAGTGGCGGCCGCAGGAGGCGCGGAGGAGGGCGCAGAGGTGGCCCCGCAGTTTGACCTGGTGCTGATGGATCTGAACATGCCTGTGATGGATGGGATTAAAGCGGTGGAGCAGTTTAGGGAGTGGGAGGAGCTTGCGGAACCTCGACGGCAGGCCACACTCATCTTTGCTGTGACCGCAAACGTCTCAGGTGAGAGAGCTTCTTTTCTGGGGCTTAAAGCGTGGTTGGGTTGTGTGTGGAGATAGGTGGCGCCGCAGTTTGACCTGGTGCTGATGGATCTGAACATGCCTGTGATGGATGGGATTAAAGCGGTGGAGCAGTTTAGAGAGTGGGAGGAATTGGCGGAGCCACGACAGCAGGCCACACTCATCTTTGCTGTGACCGCAAACGTCTCAGGTGAGAGAGCTTCTTTTCTGGGGCTTAAAGCGTGGTTGGGTTGTGTGTGGAGATAGGTGGCGCCGCAGTTTGACCTGGTGCTGATGGATCTGAACATGCCTGTGATGGATGGGATTAAAGCGGTGGAGCAGTTTAGGGAGTGGGAGGAACTTGCGGAACCTCGACGGCAGGCCACACTCATCTTTGCTGTGACCGCAAACGTCTCAGGTGAGAGAGCTTCTTTTCTGGGGCTTAAAGCGTGGTGGGGTTGTGTGTGGAGATAGGTGGCGCCGCAGTTTGACCTGGTGCTGATGGATCTGAACATGCCTGTGATGGATGGGATTAAAGCGGTGGAGCAGATTAGGGAGTGGGAGGAATTGGCGGAGCCACAACGGCATGCCACTCTGATATTCGCTGTGACAGCTAATGTCTCAGGTGAGAGAGAGGTGTTCATCAGGGGCTTGATGAATATTCCCCCTCACTACTCCCCCCTCCCCTTCACTCCCTTTCGCAACCCTTTCGTCCAAACCCACATCTCTGTCCCTTCTTCTCCCCGCTCCCCCGCTCCCCAGACAGCAACATGGTGAAGTGCGCACAGAAGGGATTTGACGAGTTTAGGAGCAAACCGCTGATGAGAAAATTCACCTTACCTTTCCACCCTCCCGCTCCCACTCCCCTCTACCCTCCTCCCCTCCTCCCCCTCCTTTCCCCAGACGGCAAACGGTGAGGTTCTGTTGTTGCTGTGGAGGAGGGAGGGAGATGGATGGAGTTAGCGTTCATCATATGAACACCTACACAGTTTCCATTGTATTACAGTTTTTTTACTTCAGATATGATCATAGAAGAAGGGATCTGATCAGAAGTAAAAAACTGTAGTACAGTGGAAACTGTGTGGGTGTTCTTATGATGAACGTTAACTCCACCCCTCTCTTTCCCTCCTCCACAATGTCAACGTACCCAAACTCCTTTTAACATCTATCATCAACCGTACTGTATGTCCCTTTCTATTGATTTAATAAGAGATTTTCTTCAATTGGTGAATCTCCCGTCTTTCTTCGCACCCCACTCCTCTTCCAGACGGCAACATGGTGAAGTGTGCACAGAAGGGATTCGACGAGTTCCTGAGCAAGCCACTGACGCCCGAGAAGCTGCTGAACCGCCTGCGCGAGGTGTGCCGGCGCCAAACCATCCACCGCGCCCTCTGACCCTCACAGCCTCTCATCTTCTCACCCTCCGCTCTCGCACAGCCCAACTCTTACAGTCGAACAGACAGTCTGATTCTCTGACGGCCTGATGCCTTGACAGTCTGATGCTCTTGCCGGGCTGACAACGACTGCTGTGCGGTAGCGGTAGATTTTGAAATCTGTGGCCTCTCGTGTCTAGTCGTCCATGCCTGCGTGCAACAACATTGTGCTCTGGCGGGGTCTGGTCTGGTCTGTCGATGTGTTCCATGCATTCCTTCCTATTCTACAGGGCCTTTGGTACTGTACTGCAAGCAAGCCATGTTTGTTTCTGTTCTCCGAGTGCTTGTTAATTTCTTTTTGCTTGTATCTATATCTACAGCACACTGCTTATCGGTCTTCTCTAGCTTCGTCTTCACTGTTATTCGCTGAATATATGGCCAAAGGGAGATATTCCTTGCACAGAATGACTTCTACATGTGACAAAGTTATCTTGGCCTATGTGTATTTTCAATCTTGGAATATGTAGTATGTAATAAGCCATCACACGCTATTTCCTGTGTCGAGTGCCTTTCTTAAAACGAGGTCGGCTCAACCCTGTCACCTTGTCAACCATTTTTCCACTTTCTGTCTCGGCGTTTCCCCCCTGCGACCAAAACCATGGCTGCCGCAGCAGCATCCTCGCGGCTCGCAGCCACCGCATCTCGGATCCATGTTGTTACGATTGGCACTCGTAACAACTCGACGAGCGCCGCTATATCAAATACTCGTAACTTGTTCCGTTTTCCTGACACAATGAGTGTGAATATCGCAATGAGTAACGCAGCAAGTGTCCTTAACGCGGTCAGTGGTTGTGCGAGCAGCGCGACGGCTCCACGCGCGACAGGCGCGCGCGCGCAGGAGCCCTTTTCCCGCGCCCCCGCCGCCACTGTCGCGCATCCGCGCTGGGGCTGGGGGCCGCGGGGGTGCTATTCGCGCGCGACACTCCGCCTGGACACGTGGCACAGCGCGAGATCGACCCAGTGTTGCGCATTCGTCGCTTCAGGGCGAGGGAGTAGCAGGAGAGCAGGGGAAGGATCTGAAGGAGAGTTAGGTGACGTTAGTGCGGTGTCGAGACATGCCTATAAAGGGGATGAAACAGACGGGTTTGATGAGATCGACGGTGAGGGTTGGCTGGACGGTGACGCCACGGACGGCGACGACGCCTGGCTGGAAAACGGCCGTGTATCGGCGCGATCAAATATACTCGATACGAGCAGCAGCAGTAACGCGAACAGCAGCAGTAGCAGCAGCGCAGTTTCGTCTAACGGCCAGTCGTGGTTGACGGAGGGGGAAGGCGGGTCGGCCCCAGGGGAAGAGGGAGTGCCCGCAGGGCCGCTGGGGGGGAAGCTGGGGAACGCGGAGCGGAAGGAGCTCCGCGCGTATGCGCACCGCATGGGCAGCCGAATAAGCACGCACCAGGTGAGACCCTCCCCAGGTGAGAACTCCCTCGGGTGAGATCTCTGGTGAGAAAGGTACTTCAAGTGAGGCAGGGTTTTTTATCCTCTGCAACCCAAGGGTTTATGAAGGTTCAGGGCTCCACGAAACTGGTTATGCTCCGTGTCAGAGACAGGGCCAGGGTCACGGTCAGGGTCAGGGTCAGGTTTAGGGTAAGGGTAAGGGTGACGGATAGGGCGAGGTCCAGGGTTGGGGTTTTCACGAAAGGTACAGGCAGCATTGCGGTCACAGGGTGGAGGTAGCCTGTGATTGTATTGAGAGTGGCGGAGCTGGTGACTGAAATGGAGGCTTCGTGACCTGACCTGACAGACAGCAATCAGAGGGCAACTGCACAGGGTTACCACCACCAGGGGGGGTTGTTTGTATCTGACTTGGCTGAATCTGCCTTGCTTGCCCTTGTGTTGCCTACGTTCCCTTGCTTGTGTTCGGCTTGCTTGCATTCGCCTTGCCTGTGTGTGCCTGGTATGTCACGGCCTGATAGCATGCAGATTGGCAAGTGGGGAGTCACGTCCACAGTCATCACCTCCCTGCATGACGGCCTGGAGAAGCACGAATTGCTCAAGGTGAGAGTCTGGCAGTCCCTCACGGTCGTTCTTCTTAGTAGCTCCCTGACTTCTAGTGGTTTTTCTACCCCCACAATTTGTTTCCAATGTCAGTGGTAATCATTCCACACCCGGCTGGCAAGGTTCTGACATTCTCAGTTTCTGAAATTCCCAGTTTCTGAAATTCCCAGTTTCTGAAATTCCCAGTTTCTGAAATTCCCAGTTTCTAATATTCCCAGTTTCTTCATGCTTGGCCTTCTTATTTTCTATTCAGATAAAGATTTCCGACAACTGCCCAGATGAGGCATGGGAGGTGGGGCAGATCCTGGAGGAGAAACTAGCAGCTCAGGTGGTGGGGTTGATTGGCCGCACGGCTCTGCTTTATCGGCCTAGCCTCACTAAGCTGGCACGAGAAGAGGCTATGGCAAAAAAGGAACGAGAGCTTGAGATGAGGAGGAGGAGAAGAGCGATGGGTGGAGGGGCAGAGCGGGGTGGAAGGAGGCAGGACTCTGGAAGAGGGAGGAGAGGAATTGGGGAAGAGGAGTCTAGAAGTGCTGGTTGGGGGAGAAGTGGTGGAGCGGGACGGGGGGGAGGCAGGCAAGGTCGAGGAGGGATGCAGAGAAGGGGAAGGTAGAGAGTCTTATGGGGTTATACGGCTTACAGTTTCAGTTTAGAGTGGTGTTTTTTTCAGAGCACCAGTTTGATTCTTTGTAACAGCCTCAGTTATGTATATCAGGTTGATAGAATCAGTAAGGACTAGGGACGTACAGTGCTACAAGTATTTGATCATTGGTAGCATACCATGGTATGTTGTCGGTAGTCCATACCGAGAGATGCGTCAAGTGCAATGTTGCGCACTCCGAAATATTACGAATCTCTTTGGAGGGTGTGCTGTGCTAACTTTCAACTCTTGACGGGCTGGAGCCTCGAACGATGTTAGCGTCGTAAATTATATTCGACTTGTCAAGCTGATCAGAAAATCGTGGAGGGCATAGACCTTAAAATGGTTCTTTAGTATGTTTATACATTGTTAAACGAAGCAGTATACGAAACTATATGTCTCGCGCATGCAGTTATGCCACATTTTTTATCCCAATATAACCGAAGTATACACTTCTTCAATCGGAAGTACAAATCTCCTCAAATCCATCACCGGTTGTTAGTAAAGCGTTTCATTTCAAGTCTTCCGTGTCCCTTGATCCCAGCTGTCCACAGCCGGGCTCTCTCACCTGACGGGTGTACCCTCGCCCTACTCCGTGAAGCCAACGAAACAAGGATTCTCGCCGGCATTGTAGACCGTCAGCTACGTCGCCTTTCAAACTAGCGAAAGTATTGTCCTTCGCAATGCCAGCTTTGACCGTTCGCGGACGTATGGGCGGTGGAATTTCTGCCCTCCTTGTGATGTTGTCGTCTAAACTGTCGGTCACAGCCACACCCACCACTCGCGTACACATGTCGGCACAGGTGTGCGAGAAGTGTGGCTGTGCTGTTTCCATACTCTCCGAAGCGCCTCAAATCATTCTTCCTATCCAAAATCGTACCCGTTGAATCTTGCAGTCCCGAGCATGACAGCCGTAGATAACCCAACAAAACAATTCCATTCCCCCCTTCGAGCCACCAGGCGTCCCCAGACAGCTAACCAGGGTGTTCACAGTCCCGCGTCGCGCAGGCGTATCCCCGCGCCGCATGTCTTCCTCACATTGGGGGCAAGCTCCTCACCTCACTCCCACCCACCCACCAACTCGCCAATGGCGGGGATAGCCCCATGCTGACCTCATCAATCAGTTGTCACCCAAATCCAGCCCACTCGGCGGCTAAACCTGCGCGCACTCTCACTAGTATAAACTCAATCTGGATCTTCAGGCTGAAGCATCTCAGATCATTTACTGCTACAACGAAGCGAACAGGGGCGAACAATAAGCATTTAGGAATTCTAATCAGCAGATATTCTCCAGCTTTTCGCTGCTCAGCTCTCAACCTAGTTTTTGCATTCATTCCAGTACTTGTGTCTCAGCGCACGAACTATCTTTCACCCTGCTGGTAGAGGTTGCATAACAAATCCGCACGTTCTATCAGCATGTCGACCGTTCTGCGGCAGTGGCAAATGCCACCTGCTAGAGCCTCGCTCACGGCGCTCCTCCTCCTGATCTCCGCTGCGACGCTCGTTTCCTGCGAGCAGCGCCTCTCCTACTCGGGATTCGCGACCAACGAGGATGGCGTACTCGTCGCGAAGCAAAGCCGGGTTACCCTTTTCAAGCGTAATTCGCCGAACTCAAAATCGTCTCCCTCCAACGGCAAATCCGCGTTCGCGAAGAAGCAAAAGCAAGCCGAAGCAGAGATGATCGCGGCGGCGGCCAGCAAGCGCACCAAAAGCCCGAGCAAAGCCCGCTCCTTCAGCAGCATCTTCGGCAGTCTCGTCTCGAAGCCCGCTGCGCAAGACACGCCAGTAGCGGCGGCGCCGTCGCTCACCATTTTCTGCGCGCCGAAGCCCTACTCGTCAATTCTTGATCCCAAGGATCCGCAGCCGGACAACCAGATCCGCGCGCTGCGCTCCTGGCTGCGCCTGACGCCTTCCCCGAAGATCGTGCTTCTGGGGAACGACTCGACTTTCTCCGAGCTCGCGCGTCGCTTCCCGAAGCAGGTCTCCGTGGAATCCGCTATCGATACTAACTACTACGGCCTGCCGCAGTTTCACAGTATCGTGGCGCGCGCGCAAGCGGCGGACACGGACCTGTCGATGATCATCAACGGCGATATCATCCTCCTTAACAACGTCTTCGATGCAATCAACAAGGTTCACAAGACGTTCCCGCACTGGGTGATGACCGCGGCGCGGTGGGACGTGGCGGAGGATTTTCCCTACACCTTCTTCCCCTCCATGTGGGCGAATGCGCGGAGCCGCGGTCCCGCGGCGCTCGAGAAGGAAATCGCGGAGTATGCGCGGACTAAGGGATCGCTGCACACGTATGGCGGGGTGGATTTCTGGGTGTGGAATAACTCCCCCGTGCAGCTTCACACGGGTATCATGCCGCCATTCGCGTTCGGGCGCGGCAAGTACGACAACTGGTTCACGCACGAGATCGTCGCATCGGGCCTTCGCGAAGTCGTTGACGCGAGCGACGCGGTGACGTCCATCCACGTGGCGCACTCCTACGCGCACGTGACGGAATCCGCGGAGACGAAGAACGGCGCGGCGGCGCTCGCGGGGAAGAACTTCTGGAGCACGCGGAAGAAGAGCAGCTGGGAGCTCTTCGCGAACATCCACCTCGCGCAAACCCACGGCTCTTACTCCAACCAGCTCGGAACCGCCCTCCACGTGCCGTGGAAAATGTCTTCCTGCTTCGAGCCGGCCGTGAACAACATGTGCCTGCAGCGCCGCCTCCGCCCCGCGACCTGCCAGTGCGAATACTCCAACTTCGTCGATATCAGCCAGTCGGATCCCAAGATCGATCCGTCCGGCCGCAGATGGACCTGCGGCAGCGTGTCCGTCGATAAGAAGGCGGATTACTCGATCCAGGCCGTTCCCACCCCGGGATCCGCGGTGGGGCTGCCTCACACGGCGGCGCAGCTGCTTCAGCAGGTGGCGCGCGAGGTGGGGGGGCTGAAGGTGGTGATTCTGGTCGCGGTGACCATGGGGTACGCGGAGATGCTCATGAGCTTCGTGTGCCGCCTGCGCGGGCTGGGTCTGGCGGACAACCTCGTGGTTGCCGCGCTCGACGAGGACTTGTACCGATTCGCCTTCTCCCAGGGGCTCGCTGTGTATCACGAGCAGGTAAGCGCACAATGCGGTTCAGATCCGCCCCCTCTCTGTTTTCTCTCTTCCCTACCCGATGTCGTCCCGCACAGTACCGTCTTTCTGCCCATCGCCCTGTCATTTCCCTCCTTCGTTTTCCCTAACCCCATCCTTCCTTCCCTTTCCTCTCCTCCCTTCCGACCGTGCAGGTGAGCGTGGGCTACCAGGGACTCAACTCCAAGGACTGTGTGTTCGGCAGCCAGTGCTTCCGCCAGTTCACCAAGCTCAAGTCGCGCTCCGTGCTCAAGGTGCTCCAGCAGGGCTACTCCGTGCTCTGGACCGACGTCGATATCGTCTGGTTCTCCGACCCTCTCCCGGACCTCATGAGCTACGGCCCGGGCACCTTCCCGATCCAGAGCAACGAGCCGAATGGGTCGATTCCAGGCACGGGAATTCGGCGGATCAACTCGGGGTTCTACTTTGCTAGGTCTGATCCGAAGACCATAGAGGCATTCGAGGCGATCACAGCGCACGCTGCCACGACTAAGCTATCTGAGCAGCCGAGCTTTTATGATATCCTGTGCGGTGTGAAGGGAGAGAACCTGGTGGCTGGGAAGGAGGAGTGCCGGTGGCAGAACGGCCTGCGAACCATTTTCCTCGACCGCAAGGTGTACCCGAATGGTGCGGTTCACAACTACTGGGAGCATGAGGACGTGCTTGGGAACTGCCTGAAGAATGGATGCACCATCCTGCACAACAACTGGATCGCAGGGAAGGATGCTAAGAAGAACCGGTTCATGGTGAACAAGTTCTGGCATTACGATCCTGAGAGGAGGATGTGCACGTGGAGGTGGCACTCCAAGCTGCCTGCTGTGGCACATGCTGACACTGTGCAAGCTCAATAAGGGCAGGGAGGAAGCATGGGCACTGGAACAGGAAGAGTGGAATCGGTGATCTGTTAAAATAAAGCAGCAGTGCAAGCAGTGAGTGTACACGCACACACACAACGCAAGCTGCTGCACCATAAAGGTTGGTGGTTAGCTGTTGACCACCAATTAGCATTTTCACCACTTTGTGATCATTTTTTTTTTTTTTATGTAAAACCCTTCTAGACAACCACTGCACGCAAGCTTTAATTTCATCACACATAACTCCTAAGAAAACCCTTTCATGCTTACCGTATGACATCTGAGTAGGCCCATAACCCAAGGTTTTCTCCAATCAAGGAGGGAAGACAGAAGCCGGAAAATACAATAACTGGGAGGTAATATGGGAGTTTCAGGGATGAATTTGACTGTAATAAACAGATTCATGAGCTGCTTCCAAAAGCTCAAAAACTGAGGGTGACATCCAAGCTGGAAGAAGATCAAGGAGGTGGTGAGTGAGCTGGATGTTGGGTGATGAAGGTTCTTTGACTGGGGCATTACCGTAAGCGTAAATAGTAAGAGTTAAATAAGAGATACAGGCACGAGCACAATGCAGTCGGGCTTTGATCCTAAAGTCGGACAGACACTACATTGACTGAAGGAAGCAGCCACTAGCAGGACGGACTGGAGCCCGGAAGGTGGAACTGGTTAGCAGCAAGAAGCTATCAGCGTTTAGACACGGCAAGGGACCTCCTAATTCTTGTCTTTACTTTGATCTGGATCTTGACTCTGGTCGCGCTTCCTATATGCGTCTTCCAGTTGCCTCCCCACTGCAATCGCACGGTCCACTACGACCCTCAGCGGAGGTAAGTTGTACGTCTGCGCGACGTAGATCCCGAAGGTAGTTCCAGCACAGAAGGAGAGAAACGATTTGAACATTCCCATGGCTAGCTGGTTGATGCTGACGACCTGTTTGAACTAAACAGAAACGTTGACTCTCGCAGAACTAAAAAGGAGAATGAGAATATTCCAACAAGAAAGATGACTTGAAAAAGGCCTTAGGTCTCAGATGTTCCTTCGGCATGGTGGGGTTACGACTGGATCTGCGGAATCTAGGGAGCCATGGTTGTTCCTTGTTGGACAAGCAACAGATTTGACTGACGGTTGTAGTACCCGAAGTACAACTTCACGCAGCCTCGCCTCCTCTCTGGTGGTTAGTCCAGCCACGCATTTACGGTACATAATTATCGCGCACCCACCGTTTTGTTTAGTGCTGGAACCACTCTTTGCACCACATGGCCTCGGGAAACCGCAGTGAACGACCAGGACATATTCCAACGAACCTTGTATGGTTGAGGGATATTCGGTAACCGACTAAGATGGGAATCTAATCTCTGTAAATTTATGGTGGAAGTGGACTTTTTAACACATACAATGGAAAATCAAACTGTACCATTTTTTGGTCTAAACAACCATACTTAACCCTATTTCTCACAAGCAGCACAAGCAGCAGACACAAGCAGCAGTCACGTCACATCCGGCGTGCTAGACTGGGCAGCTGAGGAGTCAAATGGCATGCTGCAAAGACAGGCTGTGACACAGAAAGCAGCTGATGAGGAAAGGGATACTCTGCTAAGGGCAGGCCGTCACACAGAGAGCAACTGAGGAGTCAGGTGAAAGGCAGTCACACAGAGAGTGCTGGAAGACCAAAAAAGGAACTCACCGACTTGACTGACAGCACAAGCAGCAAATGCAAGCACGTGCAACCATGTGGCAGATCAGGCAGCTGAGGAAGCAAATGGCAGGCTGTGAACGTGTAGTGCGTAAGAAAGACCATGAACTCACAAAGAGAGTGCCATAACACCAAAGCAACTCACTGATGCATGTCGCAATGGCAAGCAGAAAAGAAGATCAAGGACAAATCGCAAGTCACATGCCCAAAAAGAAGCAGCAGAAGCAAGGAGCAGAGAAAAGAGGTAGCAGGGGCGGGGAGGGGAAGACGAAGGGGTGAGCGAGAGAGGGAATGGAGGAGAGCTGTGAGATGAGGGGTGCACAGAGGGGGAACGACGGATGGTTAGGAGGGGCAGGGAGAGAGGGATGTGGGGGAGGGGGGAGGTGGGGGAGGTTCTGGAGAGGGATGGATGGATGGAATGAGGAGATCAGGGGTGAGCGGAGGGGAGATGTGGGCAGGTTGGGGAAAGGGTCTGTGGAGAGAGGATAGATGGGAAAGGGCAATGAGGAATGAATGGGTGGGGTAGATGAGGGGTGATTGGGGAAACGCGAGGGGAGGGCGAGGGGGATGAAGGGGGTTAGGACGTGGGAACTGGGGAGGGGAGTGAGAAAGTTGAGCGGTGAGGGGGAAAGGTGGGAGGGGCGAGGAGGAAGATGATGTGTGAGTGGGGGGACGGTGGGACGGAGGGAAGGGAGATGATGGTTGAGTGGGGGATGGGAGAAGAGGAGGGGAGGCGGAGTGTGGTGGGGTGATGAAGCGCGGGTGCAAAAAGGGGGGAGCAAGGAAGCGCGCAGAGATAGACGGAGCATGCAATAAAATGAGGGGAGAGGGGGGGAGAAAGGGGGAAGGGGGGGGGGTGGAGGAAGTGGGGTTTGGGAGAGCGGAGGAGATGAGGAACGAGCAGGGAGATGAGGGGAGAGCGCTGAGATGAGGGGAGCGCGCTGAGATGAGGGGAGCGCGCTGAGACGAGGGGAGAGCGGGGGAGATGAGGGGAGCGCGGTGGAGATGAGGGGAGCGCGGGGGAGATGAGGGGAGCGCGGGGGAGATGAGGGGAGAGTTGGGGGATGAGGGATGCGTGATGTGCAGTGATGCGGGTATGGGGGGGAAGGGGGGGGGGGGGGGGGGGAGAACGGAAGGGGTGCGGAGGGGAAGGCGGGCAAAGGGGGTAAAAGGGGAAGAAGGCCACTCTGCCTGTCACCTCTCGCCAGCTCTCTCTGTTATGGTTTTCTCATTACGGGGCCCCAGTAACGACTTTCACCAGTCTATGCCCCCCTTCCCCCGTTCCCTTACCCCTCACCCCTTCCCGCATCCCTTCCCTCCCCTCCCAACATCCCGTTTTGCGCATCGGTCAGGCTATTGTGCCTTCGTATCATGCGTTTGCATGATAGTACGACCGCAATTTTAAATTCCGATTCAAAAATCGCATTTTTAAACGGGCGAAAGCGACGAATATGAGCGGAGATGAGCGTTACTATCCATCCGCAAATACACAAGCAAAAAAAATCGTCAGATCTTACCCCTATTGGTGCAAATCTGGAGAGAAGAACTACAAAGGTTTGACACTTACAGCACTAGGTGTGTCAAGTGGCGAACATTGAAGTAAGAGTGAAGCGCGATCGCAACTAGCTACGGTGGTGAGATCTAACTCAAGTTACGAAAAAAACAATAATAATAATAAAAAATCTTAGGCTCCACGTGATAATGTCCACCGCACTTGCCGCTGATTGATCAAGAATCGGTTAGCGATGGTAACAAGATGTACGGCGATGAGACTAATAATCAAAGCTGCCTCGATCTAACGAGAATAGGTAGCCATTAGCACGGGATAATGGTGGGTGTAAAGGAGGAGGTACGGCAGGTGAGGAACTCCAAGGTTGGGGGGGTTGTTGAAAATGTATGCGGTGGTGGTTGTGTGTGTTGGGATGACGGGAACATTCCGTGCTGCTGTGGAATCAAGCTACATTCCTATTGGCTTGCGGAAATCCCTTCTCGATCCTTCTTGTATTTCCAGCTGCCCGAGTCAGGTTCGGAGGCGCAAATGGAGTTGCGAATAAAAGCTAAACTTCCCGCGCCACGCAGGAGTTTCCTAACCATCCCACCGCCGTCCCGCACCTCACGCAAAACTCACCCAAAAGCTCTATCTTCTATGTATTTCGAAAAGTGCCACGATACCGCCTCCTAAAAAGTTCGAGCCTGCCCCAGCCCAGGCCCATCTTCTTCCATCCACACACCGAACGAGCCCAACAAACCCCTCCGCGGCGATACGCGTTCTCAGCAGATTCGTTTGCATGAAAAGCAAAGCAGACAACAAACTATAAGACTAGCTGCTTTGTGAAGAAAAAAATGTACATCCTGTTTGGATCGGGTCGGCTAAAAAAAAAAAGACCACCTCAAAATGCCACCCATGCAACATTCCCCACGCGACCCGGCAATTTTTTGGATTCGCCGCTGAGGATTGCCCCATTCTGACAGAGATGCCGCCATCAGCCGCTACTACGGCGTTGACCCATCACATTTGGGTGGAGCCACGCTGCAACGCGCCACGGTGGCCGCTACCCAACAAATTCATGGATGAACTGAATTCGTTCAACCAATCACCAATCGGCGGCACCACGCTTCAGTTTCAGAAGAACGCATTTCCTCACAAACAACTCACTGGGATCATCGCAACACTGCCATCGTGGTCTTACGAAGTCGTACTCATGGCGTCCATTTCCAGTTGCTTCCTTGAAGAATTTGACGAAGGATCTTCAGAAAAGCTCCTACTTTCTGAGCTCGTTATGGACTTCAGGCTACTAGCTCCACGGAGCAAACCAATCTATCTGAAGCCACCCGGCTAGTGAACGGGAAAGCCTAGGCATGCGGCGGCGTGAGGTCGAGTAGATCAGGTGTCGGGTTTGGGGTGGGTGGGTAGAGTCTAGACTGAGTGAGCTGCCAAGTGCCTTAGGCTGAACCGTTTACAAAACCGGGTTTTCGCGGCAATCTCTGCACCGCGACGAAATTAAGTTGCTGCTGGCGCGGCCTTCCCAGTCGCTGCCTTACGACAACTCTCAGCAACAAGAAGACCATGTCTGCCTTCCCGGCAAATCCATGATCGCCACGAGATCTTCACGCCAACACGGCGAGATCGCCAATACGGCGAGATCGCCAATACGGGGAGCACAAGTTTCGCCATCACGAAGACCACGTCGGCCTTCCCGTCGCTCTCGGCGGTATTCACCACCAGCACGGAGACGGCGAGTGGAGGTAAGCGCAGCTTATTTCTACTTCTTCCCGTAGCCGTTTTGTTCAGTTAATTTCTTAAGCCGTTCAACAATCTTCAAGTACTAATTTCTGTTTTCTTCCCGCAGACTTCATGGCGACCGACTTGGCGAGATTTGAAGCAACGACGCTACAACTTGAAGCGCCGACGCTAAGGCAAGCTATTCTCGGCAAACTCGAGATCCCACCGCAAGACCTTCACGCCTATACGTCGAGATCGCCAACACGGGGAAGACAAGTCTCAGCAACACGAAGACTACGTCGGCCTTCCCGTCGCTCCCTGCCGGACTTCACCACCAGCACGGAGACGGCGAGTGGAGGTAAGTGCAGCATATTTAGACTTCCTTCCCCTAACCGTTTTTTGTCAGTTCTTAAGTCGTTCAACATTCTTCAAGTACTAATTTCTGTTTTCTTCCCGCAGACCTCGTGGCGACCGACTTGGCGAGACTTGAAACAACGAAGCTACAACTTGAAGCGCCGACGCTAAGGCAAGCTATTCTCGGCAAACTCGAGATCGCACCGAAGACCTTCACGACTATACGGCGAGATCGCCAACACGGGGAATAAGTTTCGCCATCACGAAGACCACGTCGGTCTTCCCCGTCGCGGAGTCGGTCGAATGGAGGTAAGTGCGTATTTTATTCATTTACTTCCTGTAGCCGATTTTAGCCTTTTCTTGTTTTTAGTCGTTCAACATTGCTCAAGTACTAACATGTTTATTTCTTCCTGCAGACCTGTTGGCGACCTCTTGTGGAGAGTTGAAGTGCCGACGCTAAGCACGAAGTGCCTACGTCAAGACTTAATGTGCGGACACTAACACTTGAGCCGGCTACAACACTTCACCTCGTAAATTCAGATTCTACCTGCTACGTCATCAGATTTTACAGTCAACATCTCTTTTTATGCGTAAGCAACTCCATAAGCTTGTAATGCCCAGCACTCCATTTCTTCGAACCTTTGACCACCAAAATGAGACTTACCACCATGAGGTTGCTGTGTAACTAAGCTATAACGGCCGATAGCTTAGTTTCACAGCATCCTCTTGGTGGTTAGTCCCATTGTGATGGTCAAAGACCAAGAGAGATGGAATGCTTGACATTTCAAGCTTTTGGAACTGCTTTCACATTACAAGAGATGTTATCTATTCAATCTGATGAGGTTGTAGGTAGAATGCGATTTTGCGAGGCTGATGTTCACGGCAACACCGCATCAGGCTCGGAACGCAAGATTCGAACCAAGCTTCATGCCTACCTAGAGAGTGATGGTCGATCGGAGGTAAGTTCAACTTGATTCAACTTCTTCATGCAACCGTTTTTGGTAAGCTTCTCAGCATTCTTCAAAATCTAACCTGTTGCTTTCTTCCCGCAGACCTCTTGACGACCGACTTGGCGCTAAGCTCTTCACGACAGTTTCAATTTCTCGCCGAAAGATCTTCACGCCACCAATAGAAGTCGCTGCCGTCTCCCCCCGTCACCAACACGGAGACGATCTTCTTCTTGTCGTCAAGCTTCAAAACGCGAATGAGAGCTTTTACCGTCGCGCGCTTGAAGCTCCAAGCTTCAAGGGGAATGGCGCTTCAAGCTTCAAGTGTAATGGCGATTCAAGCTCTGGAGCGCACGCAGCCCCAACGTGAAAATCGCCGATGGCGCTTCGAGCTCTGGATGCGAGGACCTGAAAGGCTAAAAGTCGCAAGGCCTCGCGGGTCAAGATCGCCTCGCCAGTTGGGGTAACTTTTCTTGTCGTCTTCTCAGTTGACTGGATTCAGCTCGACGTTTCCTCACTTCTTCTCAGTTTTCTCAGTTTACGTTTTATTTAAGCTTTCTAAGTCAACTTGTATATTTCTTCCTGCAGGCCATCTTGGCGACGCGACGACTTGAAAGCGCCAACGCAAAGACTATCAAGGACATGAAGACATGCAAGAGAAGGTTTCAATCGCTTTCCAGCCTTCGCAAGAGGCACCGACGAGACTTAAAAGCCGCCGGGTCAAAGGTGAGTGAAGTCTTCCATAAAGTCTTTTTCCATTATCGCTCTTTTTCGATTCTTTTCCCTTGTTCTCGTTATCCTCGTACTAACGCGCTGCCGTTTTTTCCTGCAGACCGCTTGGCAACTGAAAGCAGAGCTTTTACCCAACGACCGCCAAGACGTCGCTGACGAGACTTGAAGCGATGTCGTCGCCAAGGTTGTCGCCAAGGCCTTGTCGCCGAGATTATCGCCGAGATGATCGTCTTGGCGACCGAAGACGGATACATCGGCGACGTGTTGGTCGCGTGCACGCTGGTCGTGGTCGCATTCGTCGGCGGGTACTCTACCGTCTCACGCCGCGAGGAGACGGCGATGGCGAGCAGGGCTCTACCCTTCGCGATGGGACGGCGACGGCCCACCTGCAGCGCCTCGCTTGACTAAGGTAACGCCCTGTTGAAGTAATTTACTACCCGCAGCGGCTCGCTCGATCCCGTATCCAGTTTCTTGATCTGTTCTTATTTTTTTCACGTACTAACGTGTTGATATGCTTTCTCCTGCAGAGGCCAACGACCACGATGACGTATGGCGACGAATGGCGGTCGCACGGCGACGGGGACTGGTTGGCGGCGCTTCTCCCGTCGGCGTCACATTCGGACGGCGACGTTTCGCGACACTTCGTCCGTCCCGCGGATCTTTACAAGATCCGCTACAAGTAGCGCCTCGCTCAAGCTAAGGTAACGTGTTGTTTCTTGCAGTTAGCGTGTTGTTTTTATGGCCGCTTTCAGATTGTTTTACTTCGTTCTTATTCTTTATCCTTGCAGAGGGTGATCGTCCGCCGGCGTACGGGTGGCGAGGACGGATGGCGACGCAAGGGGACGCGTGGCGCGAGGCACGAAGACGCCTCTTCGGGTGCGGTTCTTCGGCGACGTCTTTTCGGCCGCACGGCGTGTCTCGCGGGGTGCGAAGGCGCGTTTCGCGGGCATAAACGCGTCTCACGGAAGAAAGGCGTGTCTCACGGGCCAAGGCGCGTTTCGCGGGCGAAGGCGGGACTCACGGCGCTTGGCGGCGATTCTCCGAGAAGAGAGTCTCTTTGGTGGTGTTCTATATTTTTGTCTCGTCGTCGCATTTCCTTTCGTGTATTTCGCATTCGATTTCGCATTTGATTTCGCATTTCCTCTCTGCCGTGATGCCATGACGCGTGGAATCGCCATGTGAGCAGTGAGTTTCAAGAAGTTTTCAAGGACTACACCGACCGTCACCGACCGTCAAGCGGCTTTCACGGTAAAAGCCGTCCAATTTCGTTTCGCTGCTTCATTTTCCGTATACTAACGCCTAGTGTCGTGTTCCTCTTAGTGCAGCAGGAGGAGCATGCAACACGACAGCAACTACTAATTAAAGGAGGTAAAGGAGAGCTAGTTCTCCCTCTCCTCTCCTCTTCCCTGGTAAGTAGCGTCAAATTCAGTTTAGTTGCTTCCCCTGCGAGATCTAACGTGCTTGTTGCCTTAGTGCAGAAGGATCCTGAGACAACGGCGGAAGCGGGGGAGGGAGGTAACGGCGACCAAGGGAGGTAACGTGGGGAGGTGGTCTCTTGTGCATGGTAAGTGCCGTCCTTTTCCTGCAAATGTTTTTCTTTTTCCTTGAAGCTAATTTCTTTCTGTGTTCTCTTTTCTCTTAGCGCAGCGGAAGCGCGGGTGGGAGCTCACGGGAACATCACCAGCAATGGAGGTAACGCGGGGGTCTCCCGTGCATGGTAAGTGATGTCGTTTTTTGATAAGTTGTTTCCTTTTCAGAGATTCTAACGTTTTCTGTGTGTGTTCTTCTCTTAGCGCAGCGGAAGCGGGGGTGGGAGCTCGCGGGGTCAGCGGCGAGATAAGGAGGTAACGCAGTGGTCTCCCATGCATGGTAAGTGCCATCCCTTTCCGTTAAGTTTTTTATGCTTCGAAGAAACTAACTTTATTTGAGTGTGCTTTTGTTTAGGGCAGAGGAAGCGGGGATGGGAGCTCGCGGGACCGCAAGGCGACGCTTCTTCGGGGGAGCGGAGCGCGGCGCAGTGTGGCGCATCGGAGCACGGCGCTCGTCGGCGCTTCTCTCTGCTGTGGTGGTTTGATCTTGCCGTCATCGTCTTTCAGCTCGTCAATTTTAAGCTCCTCTCTGTCGTCGCTTTTAACGCGCTGCTTCGTTTTCATGATTACTAATGTACTTTTTAGTTGTCGTCTGTGGTGCAGGAAGTGAAGTCTCCAGGGAGGCTCCGCGTATCGGGCGTGGAGCACGGAGAAGCTGGAGCAAAGGAGCTGGAGCTGAGCAAAAGCGAGGAGCAAGGAGCGCGAGGTTGGAATTTGACTTCCCCCTCCAATGCCGCCCTTCCTGCAGTTTTAGCGGGGGCGGGAGCAACCAGCACAAGCGGGAACAACCAGCGCAAGCGCCAGGCCTGTAAGATGTGTGTGCTAGTGGGTACAGAACGTTTAGGAGCGTTTAGGAACGATTAGGAACCATTAGGAACGTTTAGGAACGCACAGACGGGCGATGGTATGGGTGGTAAAGGTCAGGTATGTCTCTTGACGGCTGGCCGTCCTCTTGACGGCTGGCTGTCATTCTGACCACATTCTGACAACAATCAACGGGGAACCTATCGTGAAATCCGAGTGTTTATTTTCATCTGCCCGTTACTAATTTTTTACCATTTCCCCCCTCCCAAGCACCGCCTCCCCCCCCCCCCCCCCCCCCCCCCCTACCCCCCCCACCCCTCCCCCTCCCAAGCAGGCCCCACGCGAATGACCCTCACCTCATCGTGGTGCGTGGGTGTAACGTCAGGGGCATTTGCCTCTGACGGCCAAGAGGGGTCAAGAAGACTTTCAAGCTGCTGCTGTGGAGGCGCAAGTTTTCAAGGTGCTGCGGAGGCGGAAGTGTTCAAGCTCCGCGGAAGTGTTCAAGCTGCGCGGGAGTGTTCAAGCTGCGCGGAAGTGTTCAAGCTGCGCGGAAGTGCTGCTGTGGAGGCTCAAGTGGATTTGCTCGCACTTCGGAGCTGGAGTACACCTAACCACCGCTAATTTCAACCCCCCAAAATTTTGTCGTACCCACCGAGGGTTGAAATTGGGCGGAGAAAAAATGTTCCCGTTAATTTCAACCCTCGCGTGTGTCACTGTCACGGCTGAGTCAGGCCTCCAAGGTTTGTGGAAACCCGAGCGCCGAGTAGGGAGCCTCGATCATAAAATCCTGGTTGTGCTATTTTCCGTTAAGATCACTCTCGGTTAAATTCGACTGGAATCTGGAAATGTTTCAGGAAAATGAAAGGTCTCCAACCTAAACATGGAAAAGAATAAGTTAGGGCACAAACTTTTACAATCAAACCATTGACAATCTAATGGCTTATAACAAACAGAGGACAAAGATCACAGCGAAAGGGCAGCTTGTGCCCAATGCACCAAATCAGGGTTGAGCCTGATTCCGCGACGGCGCTCATTAAAGTCGCCCAAAATTGGGCGAAGCACTCGCGCGTAGTGCGAATTGGTGAGCCAATCTTCAAAGTTGCGAACTATTTCGGCTGCCTGCTGTCGGGTGAGGGGGGTGTCAGTTGGCGGCGCATCGTTGAGATCAAAAGGAGCTGGGAACCTCCGTGGAAACGGGACCCATTGACCTACACGCTCTTTTGGCAACCAATCGTGCATTGATCCGTCCGTGGGGAAGTGGTCGTCGAACGCGATGAATTGCCGTCCGGTCATTGGAGGGGTGTCAAGTTTCAACTTGCCGATGAGCTTGGTTAGAAGTGTCACGTCTTCGTTCGGTGGATCACGCAGGGGTCCCTCAAAAATACGCCCCAACCCCCACTCCGATAGCCACGAGAACGGGATGATTCCGGCCCGACGCCAACACCGCCTTACCACCTCACCCTCAGAAGAGTTCCATAGCCCACTGATCCATATTATAGCCATTCGCAAATCAGGTCTCACGTTGATCTTCTGCACGGGTAGCTCGGCCGCTACTTGGTCTCCGGCGCAAAAGGATTTGGAACGTAAGCGGTACATTCTCGACATTCTTCTTAAGCGCCCACTCTCGTAGGCGTGTCTCCAAAGCGGGATAACGTCCTGCGGTCAGACGCTTACGCGTGTCCTGAAGCAACGTCCTTCCCGTCCATCGAGCACCGTATTTGAGAAATCTTAGAGACGGTTGTGTGGTGAGGCGTTTTGCTAAAAGTAGTGTCCAACCATTTCACAAGCTCTTTGTGAGTGATTCCATGGTTTTTGCTATGGTGCTCCACCAGAGCCCTCTTCTCGGCGATAGTAAGAGCGGTATTGCGTCGCGCAGTAGGCATGGCGGTGACAACCGTAGATGGAGTAGTTAACTTGAGTGGGAGAGATGTGAGTTTTTGTAAGCTCGCGGGATGTCGAGAGTAATTTTGTCAGCTCTGGAGCTGTCTGGCATTTCGTCAGTGCGCTTGGTTGTGGATGGTTTGGTGCGCAAAATTCTCCTCCGTAGAATGTGTGGCGATTCCGGGAATCTGACGTGACAATGTGCTCTGAACATTTCAAATTTCTCTCTTGTGGTCATTGCATTGACTGTCGCGGAAATTTGAATCACCAATGGGTTTCATGCACGTCACATTCGTCCCCCTTGACGACATTGTTGTTGCACCCTTCAGCCATAGGTTTTTTTTTCCGCACCTAGGTTCCCGAAATGGAGGTGCGGTGCATTCCGCACGCTCTGGGGCGCTCTGTTCTGTACATGCTGACGCGGAAATTCAGTTTCCAGCGCATAAAGTCTGTGTTCACGCACATGGCATTACACGTCAGCACTGTACACAATCGGGGCACCCCTCAGCCCACCAACTGAGTCGCGACAAAAGGGGTTGAAAATAGACCGAAAGAAAATAGCGGTGGTTAGGTGTATAGAAAGCTTAGCTGACTTGTTAGAAAGCTTAGCTCACTTGTATCTATTTATCTAACGAAATAGAGTTGGTACTTTCTACGCGTTGGACAGAGTTCTGTCGTGAAACTCAAATTAATCTGCTAAAATGAATACAGGTTCAGTTTGCATCAACAAAAGAACGGGTAAAATACGGTGGCTTGAAGTTGGAAAGATTGGCGCAACTTCAGCGCAGCAATTAGCGCAACTTGCGCAACCATCAGCGCGATCATCAGTGCTACTACCGGCGCGACCATGGCGCCCCATCAGCGAAACGATTTGCGGGACCGTCAGGGTAGCAATCAGCGCAGTCACCGACTCTACTATCAGCGCAACCATCAGTTCCTGGATCCGCGCAACGCCAGAGACGTTCGACGGTCATCGCGTCGAGCTAGCCTAACAGACGTTCGTCGTTAGCTGGACGTAATCCGTTTCGTATGGCTCGTCGCGTGGCTCGTCGTAGATGCTGACATCCCGGCTCTTGAGGTGCCTCTAAGGTCTTCTAGTCGTGTCTCTGAATCGTTACTGGTTTCAATGACTACATAAGTGGAATTCGTTTCGCGATTGGCACGGTAGCTGTTGACATCTCGACTGAAGGAAGATCGTGGTAGGTCATGGAAGGAAGGGTTCTTGTGGGTCTCCGCCGTCACCCAGCCTTCAAGTTTTTATTACTTCACTCAACACAAGCCCCTGAACTCCCTTAGCGTCCGCATCTCCCAACCATACCTACTTCTGCACCTCCTTCAACCCGCTCTTCTCACACCTCCACCTTTCCACACCTTCTTCAGGCCGAGAGTTGGGTCTTACCAAGGTAGAATTCAGGCAGTTAAAAAAAGGAACAAGTAGACGTGCCAGTGACCAGATGCACCTGTGGGTGCGCAACCAGGACAGCCACAACTCCACTGTGTTTGAGGTACGTGCTTTGGGTGGTGGTGGGCATTGGGCGTTCCAGGGTATGAGACAGACAGTCACTTACGGTAATAAGCATCCTGCGAATCATCAGTGAAGTAAGTGTGCGGCTGCTCCCCCCCTTATCCCTGTATCCAAACCCTCTCTCTCCTTCCGCCCTGCGCAAAGAACCTTCCTCGCCAGAGTGTGTCACAAACGGACCCTTTGAAATAGCCCCGCGCTTCTCCTTAGAAGTGAGTGTGAGGCTGCTGGGGGCCTGGCGCTGGGCTTCGAGGTGGCGCACATTTTTGGGAAGGATTCGTGCCTTGTGCTGTGCCTTCTGCCCCTCCCTTTGGCTGTCTATCATTCCCTTGCTCCACTCGCTCCCTCATTCCTTTAATCCTTCCTCTCCCTTTCACTAGGAATGCATCACTGGCAGCCCCTTTGTGATACCCCACGCATCACCTTTGAACTGAGTGTGGCTGCTAGGATGCCTGATGGCATTGGACTGCGAGATGGCGCACATCTTCAGGTCCCATCTCTGCACAATTCGTGACATTGCCTACTCAGAAACCCTTCCTGCTATTGTAAAATAACAAAACATTGGAGGAATTTTCCCATCTTGCACAATTGTGACATTGCCTGCTCAGGAATCCTTCCTGCTAGTGCAAAATAACAGTGTATTGAGGAATTCTTTCAAGGCCTCACGTTTCTGCCCCATAGGTTCAATGCACTGGTCTGGTTCTGACTGATCTTATTCGTGGCACATACATGCCCCATAGATTGAGGCAGGGTAAGAATATTTCGTTTTCATTAAAATGCAAAAATTGTACAAAACTGGAGAGGGGCAAAATTAGCTATTTACCGTACGAGCATCTAGGCGTCATTGAGAGCAGCAACACCTGGCAACACCTTGCCCTCGAGAAGCTCCAGGGAGGCACCGCCACCGGTGGAGATGTGGCTCATCTTGTCAGCCACTCCCACCTTCTCAACAGCCGCCACGGAATCACCGCCACCAATGATGGTGATCACGCCCTTGCCGCTCAGATCCGCGAGCTTCTTCGCGACGGCCTCGGTACCGACGGCGAACTTGTCGAACTCGAACACACCCATCGGGCCGTTCCAGATGACGGTCTTGGAGGTGTCGAGCGCCTCGTTGAACGTCTTGACGGAGTCAGGGCCAATGTCGAGACCCATCCAGCCGTCGGGGATTTCCTTGGCCGACACAATCTGCAGTGAGGAGGGAAGCAGAGAGTGGAAGGTTGCAATCAGGTTTGAGTTCTTTCATCAAATGGATAAATTTATGTCACAATGACGTATTATTCAGTCAGAATGGTAAGTCCCGGAGTGTGTAGCCAACAAACTTGGACGAATGAAGAACCCGGAATGTGCGATAATCAAGGGAGAACAAAAGAAAATGCAACCAAGAAAGGTAAAGGAAAATTTCCCCGAGCAACGAACCTGGGAGTTGGCGTCCGGGGCGAACTTGTCAGCAATGACAACATCGGTGGGCAGCAGCAGCTTGACGCCCTTCTCCTCCGCCTTCTTGATCAGGCTCGTCGCCAGCTCCACCTTGTCCTCCTCCACCAGCGACGCGCCAGTCTTGTACCCGAGCGCGCGGTAGAAGGTGAAGATCATGCCGCCGCCCAACAGCAGAATGTCGCACTTGGCGAGCAGGGATTCAATCACGCCGATCTTGGAAGACACCTTGGAGCCGCCGACGATCGCGGCGAAGGGGCGGGTGGGGTTGGCGACGGCGCCATCGAGGTAGTCAAGCTCCTTCTGGAGCAGGAACCCGGCGACGGACGGCTTGAGGAACTCCGTCACTCCGGCGGTGGAGGCGTGCGCCCTATGCGCCGTGCCGAACGCGTCGTTGACGTACAGGTCGGCGTTGGCCGCGAGCTTCTGAGCGAACTCCTTGACGTTCTTCTCCTCCTCGGGGTAGAAGCGGACGTTCTCGAGCAGCACGACTCCGCCGTTGGGGAGCGCCGCGACGGCCTTCTCGACCTCCTCGCCGATGCAGTCGCTGGTCTTCTCGACCTTGATGCCCAGCAGCTCCGACAGGCGGTTCACGAGCGGGGTCAGGCGGAACTTCTCAGTCACACCCTTCGGGCGACCCTGGAATTGAAGAAAGAAAAAAATGGATGAAAGAATGTTGCACATTAGAAACATTAGAGACAGAAATTCGATACGTACAATAGATTGGAAACTAACAATTCGTAGTGGTAGTCAATGTTGAAAGGACAAACAGCGACTAGGCATCTCTTTGCAGCCGGAACCGGGCCGTGTCAATGTTTAGGAGCATGTCAAATGTTGAGAGCGTATGTTTCTTACCAGGTGGCTGGTGAGGAGGACCTTAGCGCCCTTCTCCATGAGGTATTTGATGGTCGGCACGGCGGCGCGGATACGCGTGTCGTCGGTGATGTTGAAGTCCGCATCGAGCGGCACGTTCAGGTCCGCGCGCACGAACACGCGCTTGCCCTTCAGGTCCGCCTCCGTCAGCGAACCCACGCTCTTCTTCGCCATGGTTACCACACCGCGGGTGCCCTTGCCCGCCTTGGCGACGTGCGAGGCGACGGCGGAGTGGATGTCGTGCTCAACGGCGAAAATGTTGGCGAACTTCTGGTTGTCCTTGTTACCAGCGACCAGGCCGTTGAAGGACCTGATGCCGGCGGACGCCCTGACAGAGCTGGAGCCAGCGCTGCTGCCCTGGGAAAGGGCCGCGCGGGGCGCGACGACCACCTTGGAGGAGGTAGCGACGGTAGCAGCCATTCTCAAAGGATGTCTGAGAAATGGATGAGAGGTAGTCGCAGGAAGCAGTAGACTAGCTGCTGCTCTGTAAATGCGAAGAAACGCCGTTTAGATTACCCAAGAAAAAGTTTCTTCTGGATACTTATAGAAGACAAAGCTAGCCTGAATGTGCCTGGTCCGTTCCAATGCCACATCCAAGATAGTAGCTCCAGTGCGCTCCAATCCTGCCTGACTCCTCCTGAGTCGTGACTCCTCTCCACGCATCACGAATCTGGATTCGTGGAGTTGCTGGCTGGGAGTCCACAATAGCAGCGAGTGGCTGGGAAGCAGCCATGGCTGTCTGAGTGGAGGTTTGGTGGTGGACGGAGGAAAGCGCGAAGGTAGGCGAAATCTCGATTAGTTTCGCAGATGAGGCAATGATTGCGAAAGAAGTCTTGCGAATGCCGCGTGTGCAACGCGAATCGCTACGTATGGCGCAAATGGGGACTCAATTGACACGTCAGCCGCAATGTCACACAAAACCACGAGTTTCCATATCCACATTTCTGTGCCTATCTGTGTTGAGAAGCTTCCGCGTGGCAAAGATCTATCCGATGTGGCTGCTCTTGCATTACGACACCTGGAAATGCTGACATGGCGGATCTCAACCAGCAGGCAAGTCTCCGTTACAGCGAAGATCGAGGGTACACTGGAAACCAGCGCGTCCAATATGTAAAACATACAAGAATAATCCAGCATTTCACAAGAAAATGGATGCTACAGTTCCTTATGCATGAACAGTACACTTTGGTGACAACTGCTATTTGACGTTTTACGTTTACTGAAACACCACTGTATATCACAACTGATCCACCCCTTAGCCGAAGCCAAAGCCCTCACTGGCTTCGTGAATGGCCAACAGAAGTCGTTCTTGTAACTGCTCCTTAGTGCTGTACTCCGGAAGGTCCAATTGGTTGAAACTGTTACAAGCGCAGGGAAAGGGTGGGATATGAGTAGCTTACGATACTAGCACTTCACAACATCAAGAAACTACAAGAGGTACATCAAAGAAACATGGACAACAGTGCCTACACGTGAGAGAATCTTGGGAGAAAATGGGACGGGGTGGAAGTTGGGGAGGGGAGATTTGGGAGCGTGGGAGAGCTGAGTTAAATTCAGGGATGAGGAGAGTGGGAGGTCACGCACCATGTGTGAGCGGAGGGCAACCTCTTGTTGTCGCCATATGCCTTGTGGATCTGGAAGCGTTGCTGACCCGACAGCCCTTGCAAAGCCTTAAAGCCTTCCAAAGGAACCTGCCAGGGAGGTACAGAGGAGAGTGCAGCAAGAGGGATATTTGAAATAGGTCGGGTCGGGTCACGCTCCATGTGAGTGGTGATGCCCTGGACGTGTCTCCTGCGCTCACCTCACCTTGGAAGTGCCAGTGACAATCTGCAGCACACGGGCCCTGTTCTCCTTGCAGTGTGGTGGTAGCTGAAAAGTTCCCTTCTTTACTCGCTCCTTTAATATGCCTCCCTCTGCACTCATCTCACCTTGAACGGGCCCCCCTCCTCTCACCTTGGACGTGCCAGTGACGAATTGCAACAGGCGAGCCCTGTCCTCCTTGGAGAGGTGAGCCACCACGTCCCAGAACCACTGGATCTGAGGGGACCCTGCTGTGTACCCCGTGTAGTCCGTGTTGCTCCGTAGGTCGTCAACTGGCAAAGGAGGGGACAAGCAAGGGGGAAGAGTGTGCGAGAGAACGAGAGAAGAGACGGGATGAAATGGCAGGAGAGGCTAGGAACCGCCATGTATGTACCCCATGTACACCCCACTGCCATCCAGCCCCGGGCTGTTCATACTGTGTTTTGTGACATTCCAGACCAGACCAGACCAGACCAGACCAGACCAGACCAGACCAGACCAGACCAGACCAGACCAGAAACACACCTAACAACTGCCATCCGCCAATCTTAGCCCAGCCCGTAGAAAACTCACTGTCAATCTCAGGCAATCCAGAAATGAGCAGCTCGAGCTCCTTGTCGTTGAACATAGCGATGAGGTCTTTCGGGATGAGCTCTGTGAATCCCTCCATGAACGCCGCGATCTGCGGGCGGATGGCAGCTGTCATGCGGTAGTCTGCGACGGCGTCTACATACTCGTGCTTGTTCTCCTCCGTCACTCGGATGTTGCGGCCTCCGGGAATGAGTTCGTGGTCCGTCACCTGTTGGCAGAGGGGCAGGGGGGAGTAGCAGGGAAGATGCATGAAGGGCAGTTGGCGTCATGCGGTAGTCTGCGACGGCGTCCACATACTCGTGCTTGTTCTCCTCCGTCACCCTGATGTTGTGGCCCCCTGGGATGAGCTCATGGTCCGTCACCTGTTGGCAGAGAGGCAGGGAAAGGTAGCAGGGGAGAGGCAGAGGAGAGGCATTGAGGGGCGGATGACAGCCGTCATGCGATAGTCTGCCACGGCGTCCATATACTCGTGCTTGTTCTCCTCCGTGACCTGTTGGTTGGATGCAGAGGAGGCAGGTGGAGTGGAGGAGACAACTTCGTGCAGATGGGAGCCAGTGAATCAATCCTAACGTCTTGAGAATAGCAAACATCAACAGTGGTGAACAGTGGTGGGCAATGGTGGACAATGGTTGACAGCGGTGCACAGCCCAAGTCAACAGCACCCCTCTGGCTCACCTCAGTGCACTCGTAGAGAATGCGCTTATCCTCATCACATTACTGCTCACCTCTGCTCGGCCCCTCTGCTCGGCCCCTCTGCTCGGCCCCCCCTCGTCTGCTCGCCTCAGTGTGTTCGTAGAGAATGCGCTTCTCCTCATCCGCGTCCATGCTGAACGTGAGGTCCAGGATGTCACTTTCACCTCAAGTCAAGGCGGTCAACCCAAGTCAACAGCACCCCACGGCTGCAACCCCCAGCCCTGCTGCTCACCTCAGTGCGCTCGTACAGAATGCGCTTCTCCTCGTCTGCGTCCATGCTGAAAGTGAGGTCCAGGATGTCGCTGATGTCGTTCTGGTGGAGGGAGAGAAGGGCGGGGGAGGCGAGAGGGTGGTTCGTAGAGGACACGTGGTGGCACAGGGGTAACTCTAGTTTTGAGGCGCCTCAAAACTAGGGTGGTTCGCGCGTAGAGGACACGTGGTGGCACAGGGAGAAGGGCGTCCATGCTGAACGTGAGGTCCAGGATGTCACTGATGTCGTACAATGTGCTTTCACAGTACAATGTGCCCTGCCATGCCATGCATCCCCCCCTCCCCTCACCTCGAGCATCCACTGCAGGTTCTTGTAGTAGTCCAGGTCGATGGCCTCTATGTCATGGAACGTGACCTTCACGCCCAGGTTAAGGCACTGATGCGCTCTATAATGCAACAGCATGCACCTAACCTACAGCAAGTTGCAGCCTACAAGTGCAGCAAACAATCCCACACCACACGCACCTCGAGCATCCACTGCAGGTTCTTGTAATAGTCGGGGTCGATGGCCTCTATGTCATGGAATGTGACCTTCACGCCCAGAATGTGCTTGTAGAAGGAGCGCGTGAAGTGCACATCTAATAACTGCCCATCGTACAATGCCTTGGCCACCTGCACACAAAGATTGAGTTTAGGGTTAGGATGGGGAGCAGTCAAGGGGAGGTCGGAAGTGGGTTGATGAGTTATAAGATGACCCTCACGCCAAGTATGTGCTCGTAAAAAGGAACGAGATACGCGTTAGCTGTTATACGACGTGCATATCATGCATAGAGACAGAAAAAAAGTGAGGATTAGGATGCTTGGTTTGGGCTGGAAGGACGTGCCAATGGGTGACGAGCACAGAGTTTAGGCGCTGAATAACCGTCTCAACCTTTTTGAGGAGCCACGAAAATCGCCTCGTTGGAGTTGGAGCTGGAAGGAGGTGTCGTTGCCAACAGTGGTGAAGAAACGAGCGTATTTGTCAAACACCACAGCGAGCAGCACAGCGAGCAGCACAGCGAGCAGCACAGCGAGCAGCACTTACCAGCGCTCAGCCAGCCAGCCAGAAGAACCTAAAAGCAGGTTCAGCAGCACTCACCACTCGGCCAACAAACTTGAAGTAGGAGAGGTGGCCGGGTTGCAAGACCGAGTTGGGGTTGGGCTGGAAGGAGGTGTCGTTGCCGACGGTGGTGAAGAGCAGAGCGCTCTTGTCAAACACCACAAAGACCAGCACTTACCACTCAGGCAACAGCGCCTTGAAGGAGGTCCAGTAGCACTCACCACTCGGCCAACAAACTTGAAGTAGGAGAGATGGCCCGGCTGCAGCACAGAATTAGGGTTGGGCTGGAAGGAGGTGTCGTTGCCGACGGTGGTGAAGAGCAGAGCGCCCTTGTCAAACACCACTCGCGACAGCTGCTGGTACCACTCGCGTGTCACGCCCCCCGCGTCGATGCCCTCCTCCCCCTGGAAGTGCACGTTCAGCCGCCCCCTCAGCTCCTCTGCTGTGCGCATGCGCAGCTGCGGGAGTGGTGCAAGGGGGGATGGGAGAGGGAGAGGGAGAGGGAGAGGGAGAGGAGAGAGAGAGAGGGAGAGGGAGAGGGAGAGGGAGAGGGAGAGGAG
>CANIUD010000288.1:292500-422459 GCA_947470075.1 Closterium sp. Yama58-4 | reverse complement strand
CCAGTGGGCACGTAGACGATGTGATGTAACGGCCAGGTTGGGGTGTGGGGGACAGGGGGGTGAGGGGAGGGAAGGGGAGCGGAAGGGATGGATGGAACCGTGGGGTGGGTTGGGGGGGAAGGGGGCTGAAGTGGGACTGTGCATGTGGTGGGGATGAGGAAGACTCAAGTGATATATATCTCAATTCACCCATGCTCCCTTCAACACACCTCTCCAAACCTCTCCCTGAAACTTCTTCCCCACACACTTTCCCCACTCCCTCCCCATTTCCCAACCCCCCTTCTCTCCACGTGTGCGCATGAGCGGCCATGGGATCGTACCATCAGCCTCCAGGCATATCCGGCACTGCCGCGTGCTCTTGTCCTCCCCTCCCCCTCTTCCTCCTCCCGCCCCCCCCTTCCTCCATCGCGTTCCCTCCACCGTCCCTCGTCCCCCCACCACCGCCTTCCTCCCATTCACCCACCCCTCTCCCTCCTTCACCACCCTATCGCCCAGCCTTCCCTGCTCCACGTTTCCTCACTCCCAGTCACAGTAGAGCACAGGGCGGCAGTTGTTCGTCCGCGGGGACTGGCAGCACGGCCTGGAGGCGGCCGCGGAGCTCCGCTGCGCCTGCTGCCTCTCCCCCCCCCATGCGCCTGGCTAATAACGCCTCCGCCTCCCCCGTCCCCCCGCCTTCCGCCTCCGCGTCCCGCGCGGGTAGTTCCGCGTCCATGTGCGAGCGCGCCAGCAGCGTCAAACGGCATCGCGGAGACAAGGGCGCGAGATGCGGGAGATGGACGGAGAGGCGGACGGATGGAACAGCGGACGACCGACGGAGAAGAAACGAGATTAGGAGGTCGGAGCGCCGCTTGTCCGAAACGCGGCTACTGCCGTGGAAGCACGGCCGTGTGATTACGCCTGATGATGGTAACGCGACTGGGCGAGCCTGGCTGAAAACACCCGAAAAAAAAGGGGAAAAGTCGGCGCTGAGTCAACTCAAAGTCGCTTCGGGTACTAGCGAGCTGTGTGTTGGATGGGTCCGCCTGTGAAATTCTCTCAAATAATGGAGCTTTCTTTTGGTGCTAAGTGAATCAGGCGAGGTGAGGTGAGCCTCCTCTAAGATTGAATTCGGAAACTTTCTTAGAAAATGGGAACGTTCCGCCCTCGAGTCGATGTCGACTGGTGAAGCTGAGTATTCCTGGCGATAAGAGCCTCTTTCGAGACAACAGCGGGAGGTAGCGGCGGGATTTTTCGCGGCGCGTCAAAAAGCGGCTCGAGGAACGGTAAGTTGGATGAACGGTGGCGAGAAAAGCCTCGTCGTTCCGAAGACGACGATGACTGTGAGGGGGGAGGAGTAGCGCACGACGGTCCGAGAGCAGGGATTAGGTACAGTCCCCCTTCCAGCCGAGCCAGCAAGTAGGGCGGAACGAGAACAAGGACTATTATGTCACAATATCGCGGCTACGTTGTGCCGCTGCTATCTGAGTGCGCGTTGGAGCGATTGCAGCGAGGGCTTGAGGACGGCAGACTCAGATTATGTAAGCTGTTCGCGACGTGAAATCGCAGCTCGAATTGCTAGCTGGTCACCGTGTTGGAATAAGCCGACGCTGGAGCGATATCGATGATTCGTGTACTACTAAGAGGGTGGCGGTTTACGGTCCAGGCTCCCGTCTGAACGTTTCCATTTATCCGCTCAAATCACGTGATCTGACGCAAAACCGCGAAACCGCTGCAATGCAGCGTTGTTACGAACAGGCCACGCTTGAATCTCCGTCCGACCGATGTGCGATTCTTCCCAACGTTCTACGACTAGAACCTTCCAACCGCGAGTGCGACCGCCGACGATTTGCGTTGACACGGCGATCCGCCAACCGGCGACGCACTCTATCGTCGTCAATCTTCATGATATCGACGGCTCTCATCTCAAGTCTATGATGCCAGACAATCGTAAACAAGTGATGTTTCCCGTATTTCTATTGGTGACGACATCTGCTTATACGACAACGGGTTACCACAACATGATGTGTTGACCAGTGATGATGCCTGTAAGGAATTTTCTCGGCATTCCTTACGGAGTCCGGCTACATCGCGTACAACACTTCCGCGTGTTCGCCCGTTACTGCTAACGGGACTTCGCCAACTTCGCGCGCACTGTTTTGCCAAACCTCGCACTGCTGGCCCGGCCGTGTCGGCCTACGCTTCGGGACTAGCCCGAGCCTCGCTGCCAGCGTAGCACTAGCTAGCTCGCACGCACGCGTTACCGTTTGCATGTTCGCATACAAATGTTCGCTCATGCCTTCGCTCACATCTTTGTACTCGTTTGACACTCTAGTGCAATCCTCGCTACCTCGATCCATTGCACCCGTAACACTTGGTATCAGAGCTTCTTTCCTTTTCGGACCGCGCATCTCCGCACCCCAGGAAATCAACTTTTGATTTTTCACTCGAAGGGACGCACGCACCTTAGCCCCTAGGAGCCGCTGTCCTCGCGTTCTCTCGTAAACGCGTGCAGCCACGACTGCGCCTAGACTAAGCCGAGCCGACGCCCTTCGCCATGGCCGAACACATCGACGTCACCACTCTCACGCAGGAGCGTCTGAACGAACTGCTGCAACAACTCCGCGAAAGTTCCAAAGAAATCGCGGCGCTGACGGCAGAACGCTCGTCCCTGCAAAACGACCTCATGAGAGCACAATCGCAAGCACCTGGCACTCCGGAGCAGCCCGCACCCTCGACATCGCAACACGGAAGTGTGGGGCAACCCGCGAGCGCGGCTGGTGATGGCGTCGTCCGCCCCGACGGAGACGACGACCACGGCGCGACACACCCCGAGGCGACGAATGCGGCCCCAAGCCGGCCCCGCGTCACGATTTCGGCACCGACTCACGATTCGGAGCTGCCGTCACCGATGCCGCTGAAGCCGCAGCGTCCGCCATGCTTTGACCCGAGTCAACGGGGTGGTCCTACCGTTCAGGCGTGGTTGTTCACGATGAACGTTTTCTTCGACGCCAACTACGTCTCGGAGGATACGGCGAAAATTCGCTACGCCGTGTCGCTGCTGCGAGGACCCGCCATGGATTGGTGGCGCGTCATCGTCACGAAGCCGAACGACTACGCGACTCTACCGACACGGGAAGGACAAACCGGACCCTGGGCGCCGTCGTATTTCGTGGAGGTGCCCCAATATCGCACGTGGGACGCGTGGTGCGCAGGTCTGCGCGCTCGATTTGAGCCAATTGCGGCTTCGATCGCGGCGCGACAGAAGCTCCGCACTTGGCGCCAACTCGGTTCCGTCCAAGACTACACGAGCGAGTTTCTGGCGCTATGCGAGCAAGTGGGATACATGCACGAGAGCGAGCGCGTCGACCGCTACATCGGCGGCCTGAACCACGACATCGCTTAGGAAATCCAGCTTCGCGGCGTCACCGACTTTCAGGAGATTCTCGCTATGGCGGAGAAGCTTGACTTCTTCCGCCGACCGAGACCGGGGCCCTACGGCAGTAGCAGCAACTGGGGACATCGGTCTCGTGGGACGAACGAGGGCGCTACGATACGTGCCGTCGCCGCGAATGCCGCTGCCGCACCGTTCAAAGGGCGCTGCTTCGCGTGCAATCGGCCGGGACACCGCAAGAGCGAATGCCCGGAAAACGCTAAGGGAAAGGGGGAAGCTGAGCAGCAGAAACAGACCAAGCAGCAGGGAAACGCTGGGAGTCAGTAGCAGACGGGCCCTCTACTGACAGGTCACGCCGCTCGCCCGACCCAACCGACCCTCACCGAGTGATTGTGCCGGTTCACGCAGTCGACCACACTCGGCCGAATAAGGAGGGTACCGCGGTAGACAGCCCCATACTGCTTAGTGGGAAGATAGGGACAGACTTAGTTAAAATCTTTGTAGACGGGGGAGCCAGCCACAGCCTCATCAACACTGCCACGGCACGGAAGCTGAAACTGCCACTGGACAAATGCTTACCTGAGATCGACGCTAGACTGGTTGACGGCACGCCGCTGGCGATACGGGAACGCGTAGACCGGGTTCGGATTCGATGCGGGGGTAACTTCACGTTTAGCCAGGAAATGCTCGCGACGACCCTCGACGGAACCGACATTTTACTCGGTCGGGATTGGTTGCGACGACACAATCCGCGAATCGACTGGACGACGGGTGACTGCACCGTGCGAGTGAACGGTAACAACATCGCCTTACCTCGCTGGGGCTCGCCTGAGTCTTCGTCGGTGCGTGTCAACGCGATCACAATGAAGCGCGCCGTAGCGGCAGGAGCTGACGTGTATGCGGTTGACATTCGGGAAGCCGAAGCAGCAGACCAGGGGGGGGATTTACAGAAACTGCTTGCCGACGTACCGGATGACTTGGCAGCACTCCTGAAGCGGTACAGCGGGATTTTCCCAGATGACCTGCCGACGGGACTGCCACCTCAGCGACCGCACGACCACAGGATAGAATTAGAACCGGGAGCACAGCCGACAGTACAGCGACAGTTCCGACTGACCCAACCCGAACTGGACGAACTGAGGAAGCAGCTCGATTACCTGCTCGAGAAGGAGTTCATTCGCCCTAGTTCGTCGCCCTTCGCCGCACCGATACTGTTCACACCGAAAAAAGACGGAGGGTTTCGCATGTGCATTGACTACAGAGCACTGAACAGGGTTACCATCAAATCGCGTTACCCCATCCCGCGAGCCGACGAACTGATCGACCAACTGCGCACAGCCCGGGTTTTCTCGAAAATCGACCTTAGAGGGGGTTACTACCAGATTCGCGTCAATCCGCCTGATTGCCCTAAGACTGCATTCCGCACCCGCTACGGATCCTTCGAATACACCGTCATGCCCTTCGGACTGACCAACGCCCCCGCCACATTTCAGATGACGATGAACGAGGCTTTCCGCCCGCTTTTAGATAAGTGCGTCATCGTTTACCTCGACGACATACTGATTTACAGCCCCGACAGAGCACAGCACCTACAGGACATTGAAGCAGTTTTTAAAATACTGAGTGAGAACCGCCTACTGACGAAAGCGTCTAAGTGTGAGTTTCTACAGGACAGATTGGAGTTCCTAGGCCACATTATTTCAGCTGACGGAGTGGAAATAGACCCGAAGAAGATCGCGACGATTCAGGCTTGGCACGCACCAACAAATCTGACTGAGCTGCAGAGCTTTTTGGGGTTCGTCAACTACGTGCGTCGGTTCGTCCCCGACATGGCGAAGCTGACTGCCCCGCTGACCGACTTGCTGAGGAAGGGGGTTGAGTACACGTGGGGGGAGAAAGAGCAAGCTGCCTTCTCGGCCCTCAAGAAAATTTTGTGCTCGCCGCCCGTACTTCACATTGTAGATCCGCACCGACCGTTCGAGCTCGTCACCGACGCAAGTGACATCGCTGTGGGAGCAGTACTGTTGCAGGATTTCGGGAACGGCCTCCAGCCAATCGCGTACGAGTCCCGCAAGCTGCACCCGCCCGAGCGCAACTACCCGATACACGACCGCGAAATGCTGGCGATCGTGCACGCGTTCAAGGTTTGGCGGTGTTACTTGACCGGCGCCGACGTGACAGTACGGACAGACCACAGATCACTACAGTACCTGCGCGCCCAACCGAATCTCAATCCGCGACAGATCCGCTGGTTGGACTACCTCGAGTCCAACTTCCACTACACAGTCACGTACAAGAAAGGCGCATCCAATATCGCCGACGCACTCACCCGCCCTACCGCCCAACTCCATGCCATCCTACTCGCCCAGACCAACCCGCTTTTAACAGGCCTATTCACCCACGGATACCGCTCCGACCCATTCATCACGACTGGAAATTCACAGCAACTGGCAGAAGCTAGGGGAGTGTATTACGTAAAAACAGGCACCAACCGCATTTGGGTACCCGCGTACTCACTACTGAGGGAGCTGCTACTGCAGGAGGCATACGACGGGGTCACCTCGGGACATTTTGGGGTAGAAAAAACGCGACAGCAACTGCAGCGGTACTACTACTGGCCGGAGCTGTTGACCGACGTGCAGCAGCACGTGGGCTCGTGTCCCACGTGTCAGGTGATGAAAAGCTCGAGGAAGCGGAAGGCGGGTCAGTTGCAGCCGATACCACCGCCCGAGCGAGCCTGGCAGCAGGTTACCATGGACTTCGTCACGGGGTTACCTTCGAGCCCCGGGGGTAACGACGCGGTGATGGTCATCGTAGACAGGTTGACGAAGATGGCACACTTCGCTGCGTGCAAGAAGTCGATCTCAGCCGAAGAAACCGCTCGCCTGTTCATCGCAGCCGTTGTTCGCCTGCACGGGATACCAGCAGCAATCATCAGCGACAGGGACACGAAGTTTACAAGCAACTTCTGGAGGAACTTGTGGGAGCAGTTCGGGACCAGGCTACAGTTCAGCTCGTCGTACCACCCCGAGACCGACGGTCAAACGGAGCGGACGAATCAGACGATGGAGCAGTTGATTCGTGCCACGTGCGACGACCCCACCACTTGGGAGCAGCAGCTGCCGCTGATCGAGTTCGCGTACAACAACGCCACGTCAGCGACGACGCAGCAGTCCCCGTTCTACCTGAACTACGGGCAAAATCCAACAGTGCCCATGACGCCGAGTCCGGACAACCCCACGCCACATGCACAGCAATTCGCCGAAATGTCAGAATCCTAGCCACTAACCACTGGGATAAAAGGGCTTGTTTGTGTGGCGGGTGAGTGCGCCCATAACCCCCCAGGCCAACGTGCCTGTAACCCTTCCCTAGGATCAACGGGGATCATCAGTGGACCTCTGACACGAAATACTGCAAGCTGCCCGCACCAGAGCCGCAGAAGCAATTAAAAAAGCCAACGTCATCGCTAAGCGCAACGCTGACCGCCACCGCCGCCCCGTCACATATCAGTCTGGAGATTATGTACTGCTCGACACGCAGAACCTGCGACTGCCCGACGTACCGAAATTACGACCGCGCTACTGTGGACCGTTCCAAATCAGCCACATGATCACGCCAGTAACCGCGCATCTACTGTTACCGACCGACTGGTACATCAGCCCTTCATTCCACGTAAGCCTGCTTCGCCCGTACATACCGACCACAAGCCAAATGCCGCGTCACCGCCCGCATTCAATGACTCGCCCTGCATCGGAGCCGATCATCGAGCCCGAAAAAATCCTGAGCCATCGGATTCGCCACCCCACGGGAATCAAGAGGATTGAATTCCTCGTTCGCTGGAAGGACCGCACGCCAACTGAGGATAGCTGGGTGCCCCTGGCCAACATCGAAAACCACCCTGCCCTGCAAGTGTACCTGAGGAGCCGGGGATTCCGCGATATACACGCACTTGCGTAGCGGAAGGGGCTTCTTGAGGGGGGGGGGGGGGTAGTGTAAGGAATTTTCTCGGCATTCCTTACGGAGTCCGGCTACATCGCGTACAACACTGCCGTTTGTTCGCCCGTTACTGCTAACGGGACTTCGCCACTTCGCGCGCACTGTTTTGCCAAACCTCGCACTGCTGGCCCGGCCGTGTCGGCCTACGCTTCGGGACTAGCCCGAGCCTCGCTGCCAGCGTAGCACTAGCTAGCTCGCACGCACCGCGTTACCGTTTGCATGTTCGCATACAAATGTTCGCTCATGCCTTCGCTCACATCTTTGTACTCGTTTGACACTCTAGTGCAATCCTCGCTACCTCGATCCATTGCACCCGTAACAATGCCACAGAACTTACCAGCGAAAATGTACGCTGGTGCTCGGCTTGTTCGAACGCCTGCCCTGGATGTCATCCCACCCCAGTCATGCAAGTGTCATACAAGCAAACTGTAGTGTACAGTCAGTGAGGTTCAGTGACCTCGCTATAGGAGCAACTGACTCGCTATGGTTGGCAATACATGTTGTTTAGGGCGTGTAAAATCGGGAGACACAAATATTCGGCCACAAGCCGAATGGCCGAATTGGCGAAAGTAACACTGTTACGAAATTCACGACAACCCTTGCGACAGTCGCAAATTTCGCCCAGATTCAGCGAATTTGATGGCCGTCTAATTGGTCGACTCGCCTTCCAACGTCGAGTCGACTCGAAACCAGCCACGTTACCGCCCCGTCGTTGCGACATTGGCATCAGGTGTCGCACGTTTCCGCATGCGACGCCAATCAGAAACCCTAAACCGCTTTTGGCTAATTGTGCTATGCCGAACCGTATGTGAACGGAGCCGCGGTAGCAAAGTTCAGGCTGTGGTTGAGATTGGGGTGCAAGGGCGTTCCAATATCGGGTGCACATGTGCGACTCCGTCGCACAATTCAGCCATTTGAAAGTTTACAACTTTCTGGAGTCGGCCAGCAATTCGCCCCTGGAAGTTGTAAAATTTGCAGGCCTGCAAAAAATGGCCGGTTATTGGCCGACACTGAGTCGGCCATGTGGTCGACATGTGCGAAAGAAGTGTCAACCATTTGGTCGACAAAATCCCGGCCAAACCTCATTTTTCAAAATGCTCCCCGATTTTACACGCCCTTAATAGCACCCTGTTTTATGCTAGTATGTCAGTTGCACATGATTCTGGAATTGCCTCAATGCTATAGAAGCTGATCGCACCACGACCGTGCATGCCTTGGCTTACGGGTATCCTACGACAATTCACTACCCGGAACTGCTCGCTGCTAAGCACAAACCAGCAAATAGCAAGGAGGCGCTTTTTGCTGCTTTGTGGCCAAAGGCGCACAAGAGTACACTTAGCAGCAACCACCAAGCACAAACATCCATCCATCTATCTAATCCTCTTCACCATTCCATGTTGCTCACCACCACCACTCCCCACCTCGCCGCTCCAAGCCACTCCACTCTACCCCAGTTTGACATTGGTGTGACATCCAGTTACTGCAACACCAATCATAACCTCACCAATCATTACCACCCAGCCCCCTGTGCCACTTACTGCTCTCTGCACACAACCCGCTGCCCACTGCTCACTAATTATCACTGCTTAACACACACTGCTCTGTCCCACTGCTCTTCCCGCTGTTCGCAGCTGCCCTGGGCCCTTCACCATTCATTCCTGCCCTGTGTCTGCCAATGCTACGGGAAGCACACATGCAAGCAGATGTAGGTGCGGGGTTGCCAACACTGAGGGAGCAGTGGAGGCAGGATCAGAGGGGCAGGTGGGCCGTGCTTGAGAACAAGCACTGCACGTGCAGCCACCGCAGCAGCAGGAGCAACCATCACATCAGCAGCAGTAGCGGAAAAAACAACAGCAGCACAACAGCAACGCAGCAGGTGGAGCAGCAGGTGGTACGAGACACAACAGCCCTGGCACCAGCACCCCACAACGCCCAGTGGAGGATCTTCAGAGAGCCAGGCAGGAAGCCGAGCACGTCCCGAGGTGCCTCAAAGTACAGGAGGCAGCCAGGGGAAAAAACTGGAGCCGTAACTCAGAAATAAACCGGAAGAGATCAGTCGGCGGCAGCGCAGGCATCAGGAGTCTGGTTCGAGGATGAGCAGAGCTCCATGCAGCTGCCTTCCCCACTGCAGAGGCCAGCCATGGGAAGGCTATGGATTCGACTCGAGCTCTGCCACCTTGGCCGTGGTGGGCGGTGGTGCGTGGTTCAGGTTCACACTCAGGTTCAGGCCAGGGGTCACATGCGCGCGCAGCTGCTCACTCACAGCGATGCCGGTCAGCCAAGATGCTGCTTCGTGCTGCGGTCATAACATGTAGTATGCGTCGGAAGAGACGCATTGCGCTGCCACGAGGTGAATTGTGCATCGAATCAGGAGTCTCCTTGTGCAGTGGTATGGCATGCTTGGGACGAACCACTGCTGCCAGGGCTCCAAACTTTTGCTTCCTCCAACACACAAACGAGCCCGCCCACACTCCACTGCTTCTCCTTGCTCCTACAAAACCTCCCCCCCTGCCTGCCTGCCTCCTGCTGCTGCTGCTGCTGCTGCTGCTGCTGCCACCGCTGCTGCCACCAATGCTGCTGCTGCTGCTGCTGCTGCTGCTGCTGTCACTGCTACTGTTCCTGCTCTCCTGCAGAAACCCCACCTGCTTCCCCTGGTGCTGCTCCTCTCCCCCACAACCCCATCAACATCACTCACCTGTGCACTTACCCCTTCTAGCCTATCAACCGCAATGCAAACCAGCGAACGAGCGCACTACCAGCAGGTGGCGAGTGCAAGGCAGAGGCAGAGGCACAGAAACGCACAGAAAGTACTGGGCTTCGACATCACGCCCTTAAAACGGACTCGCGAGTCCAACCCGTGCTTGAGCCATGCCTGCCACTGCTAGGGAGGGCTGCAGAGCCAAACCCAAACGAGGGGGTTGAGTTGAACGGTGTCTGCTTGCCTCGCCCTGCTCCACTGCTCTCATACTGCTCTTACAGCTGCTGCACTTGCACATTCTGATATTCCAAAAGGAGGCTTTAGCTAGGTGGAGCAAGCACGGCCAGACAAAGTGGAGAAGTTGGGATCGGCATGGAGGGCGCCAGTGTGATGTGAGCTGAGATGATATGCTATGATGGACTCATGGGCTTTGCTCGCTGCTTGTGCTGATACCACACAGCTAGGCCCCTCGCAGTGCACGTGAACGAAACCCCGAAGGAAAACCATAAAAAAAAAGGGGGAACCGGAAAGAGAATGGAAAAGGTAGAAAAAAAGAGGAGGAAATCTGGCATTGCGCACACTCCTCCCTCTAAGTCCTGGCCGCTCTGCCATCCCTGGTGAGTGCAAACACTCCTGGCCTGCCACCGCACCGCACCGCACTGCACGTCACCTCCTGCGGTTCAACCTAGCCTGGCTATTGCTAGAAAAGTCCGACAGTGACCCATCCACCACCCCCAGGTTGTTCCTCCCAGGCCGCTCGCGCTCTCTTTCTCGCTCCGCCCCTCCGTGTCCCCCCTGCTGATCCCGTGCTCTCACGAGCAGTACAGGCTGTGCCCCCCTGCCCTGCCCTCCCGTTCCCCCTCCGCCTGCTGCTGCCCCTCCTCCCCCTCCCAGAATCCCCGCTCCTCCTGCTCCTCTCCCCCCACCGTGCCCCTGCTGCCACTGCGCGTACCCACCAGTTCCTCCTCCCCCTCCCCCTCCCCCTCCCCCCACTCCTCCTCCCCACCCGCCTCCCACCCCCGCACCTCCCCCTGCAAACCCCCCAGCAGCAGGTGCAAACGGCCTCTCCTCTTCCGCCCGCTCATTATACTCCAGCACTCGTCGCTTGATATCCTGCCGCTCCCTCTCCTCCTCCTCCTCCTTGCGCCGCGTCGCCACGGCAATAGCACTGTCACTCGGAACCATCAACTCCCGCGCCTGCTGCTTGTTCCCTCTCTTCACCAGCACCCGAAACATCGTCATCTCCACCCCCTTCTCCTCCCCTCCTCTCCCTCTCCCCACTCTTCCCCCCCCTCCTCCCCCTTCATCATCAGCATCATCCCCATCATCCACCTTCCCTGCTCCAGCACCCCCTCTCCTCCCCACACCCCCTGCACCACCAACACCACCCCCTGTCCCCCCAGTCCCATCAAGCAGCCCCATGGGGATCGATATATTCAGCACGCCAGCCCCGCGCTTCTCCAGCTTTCTCTCTGCAAGGCTCTCCTGCATGAGCGCTCGGAACTCCTTGTCAAAGTCTTCCAACTCCTCCGGATCCACCTCGGCTTCTTTCCTCCCCCCGACCAGCTTCACTTTATCGTCGTCCCCCTCCCCCTCCTCCGCCTCGCTGGCTTCTCCCCCTGCGCCCCCTTCCCCCTCTGTTTCCCCCTCGTCGTCGTCGTCCTCCCCTCCCCCGTCCTCCCCATCCCCCGTCTCATCCCCGTCGTCCTCCTCTCCCCCCTCCTCCTCCTCCCCTCCCACTGTCTCCTCCTCGCTATCACTCCTCTCATCCTCCCCTCCCTCCCCCACCTTCCCCCCCTGCTCCATCTGCACTTCAACATTCTCAGGGATAACCCCAAGCCCTCCCCCTCCTCCCCCCCCTCCTCCCGCCGCGCCTCCCATCCCCGCTGCAGCCCCAGCAGCAGCACCGGCGCCAGCGCCCTCCCCTCCTCTCCCGCCTCCCCCTGCCCCGCCCTTGCCGGCAGCCCGCTCAGCGTCCTGCAGCAGCTGCGCCTGCGCCTCTTCCAGCGTGGCGAATCGCTTCATGCGCGGCCGCAGCTTGGCGAATAGATCCTGAACAATGGGTGGCGGCAGAGAGAAGCAGAGAATGGACAAGACTCTTGGAGATTCATCCTGAACTCATCCTGAATTCATCCTGAGAAATGGCTATCATTCTCATCAAGACCTACACATCCAACGATTGGAAGATGAGTGATCACTCCACCAACGGTCTGAAAGGAGAAGAAGAGGAAACGAACCGAGCCAAAAGAAAAGAAGATCGCGCTAAAAAACAACCACCCACCTGCCCTGCCCAGCTTGAATTTCACATTCGGCCACACGCAAGGCGTCTCTAACAGCAGTCCCCTAACAGGAACCCACGCTCTCTGTGAGCTTCAGTCTCTTGCACACATCCATCCAGGTGTGAGAACAGAACAGTGTCTTGGCGACAACACGCTCGTGCATTGCATTGCAGCTGGTCGCCCGGAAGGAAGGAAGTGTGCAAACTCCTCCCCGGCGACCAGCTGCAGCGTGTTATCATCAGCTGGTCAAACTCCACTCCACGTCGAGTGGCACGGAGGCTTTGGTAAGGAGGAGCACATAGGCCCGCAAGTGCCACGTCTGCAAGCCCCAATCCTCACTCACCCTGTCCTAACCACCACTTGCATCTCTGCGAAACCTCCCCCCCTCTCCCCTCCCCCTCCCCCCCCACTCGCCCCTTCCTTCCCCGCTCTCCTGCTCCCTACCTGGAGGTCAAACTACACGTCGAGCGGCACGTAGGGAGGCTTGGCGAGCACGTAGGCCTGGAAGAGACCATTCCGTCACAGCCTTGCTTGTATGCAACAACACACCCCACCCCACCCCACCCCACCCCTCCCCACCCCACCCACCTGCAGGTCAAACTCGACGTCGAGCGGCACGGAGGGCTTGGCGAGCACGTAGGCCTGGAAGAGCAGCAGGAAGCGGTCAAGGCGGCGACGCGAGGAGCCGCGGTCAAAGAAGTGGCCGCACGTGGCGAGCAGCGTTGCTGCCATGCGGATGCGGAACGAATCGTCCGGTGGGTCTAGCGTTAGGTGCTGGGAGGGGTAGGGGAAGGGGAGGGGGGAGGGGGAGGGGGGAGGGGGTGGAGGGATTGGGAATGGAAGGGGAGGAGAGGAAAGGGAAGGGGGGAGAGGGGGGTATGACATGAATGGTGCGGAGATGGAGGGACAATGTGATGAGGAGGAGGTACAAGGGGGAAAGTGCCTGCTGGTTCAGGGAATACCTCGTACTACACAGCCAGTGCATAGCATGCCTTGGATGAACCACGTAGTACCGCACTGCACCGCACTGGCAGCACAAAGACTTACCTCAGGTGTGACACAGACAAGGTGCGTGCCCACCACGCGGTACCTGTACCGCTCGCCCAGTCAAAGCAGCGGCGCACCGCACCGCACCGCACTACACCCCATATCACACACCACCCCACACGTAGAACCCCTGACCTGACTGGTCCCTGCCGTACCTCAGGCGTGTCACAAGCGAAGAAGAGCAGCAGGTGCAGCGTGTCGAAGATCCGATGCGAGTCCACCACGCGGTAGCTGTACAGCTCGCCCAGTCAAAGCAGCGGCGCACCGCACTGCACCACTCTACACCCCATAACACACCACCCAACACACGCACCTCGGGGGTATCAGCGCCGAAGAAGAGCAGCAGGTGCAGCGTGTCGAAGACGAGGTGCGAGTCCACGACGCGGTAGCTGTAGAGCTCGCCCAGTCAAAGAACAATGCAATGCACCCGCACTGCACCGCGCTACACCGCAATACACCACACACCACGCTACACCCCTTACCACCCCACCTCAGGCGTGTCGCAGCCGAAGAAGAGCAGCAGGTGCAGTGTGTCGAAGACGAGGTGCGAGTCCACGACGCGGTAGCTGTAGAGCTCGCCCAGGAAGCGCAGCGCTGTGATGCGCCGCTGCTGGTGCGTGCCGTCCGGGGCCTCCAGCCCCAACCGAATGTCCTCCATCAGCTGGTGGGTGGGGAGAGGGAGTGGAGAGGGGAAGTGGGGAAGGGGGTGTGGCAGTTGAGGGAAGATGGTACGAGGAGAGAGAGTTTTGGAGTTGCTGGTACATGCTGTCGGGGGCCTCTAGCCCCAACCGAATGTCCTCCATCAGCTGGTGGGTGGGGAGAGGGAGCAGAGGTTGGGAGAGGGGAGACGATGGTATGGGAAGGAGGAGAACTGCCGCTGCTGATGCGTGCTGTCCGGGGCCTCCAGCCCCAACCGAATGTCCTCCATTAGCTGGGAGGGAGACGGGAAGGGGAAGAGAAGGGGAGAGGGTGGATGAAGGGAAGGGAGAGAGGGAGGAAAGGTTGCTGGTGCGTGCTGTCCGGTGCCTCTAGGCCCAACCGAATGTCCTCCATAAGCTGGTGGGGAGAGGGAGCGGAGGAGGGATGAGGGGGTTGGGAGAGGGGGGCGATGGCAGGGGGAAAGAGAGGTGAAGTGGCGCTGCTCGTGCGTGCTGTCCGGTGCCTCCAGCCCCAACCTGATATCCCCCATCAGCTGGGAGGGGAAGGGGGAGCAGAGGGGAGACGCGGGGGAGGGGGTGTGGGAGAGGAGGGGAGATGGTGGAGGGGAAAGAGAGGAGTTTCGGAGCTGCTGGTGCGTGCTGGCCGATGCCTCTAGCCCCAACCTGATGCCCTCCATTAGCTGGTGGGGGAAGGGGGAGCAGAGGGGGGAAGTAAGGGAGCAGGGAAAAGGAGAATGGAAGGAAGTGGGAGGGAGCGGAAGTGGGAAGGGGGATAGGGGGGGATACGAGACGGGTCAGGTGCACTGCTGCCAGGGGCATCCAAGACACGAGTACAGCCCCTCTTCCCCCGCCGCTCCTTTCCCACCCATCTCCTTGCACCCTCCCTCCCTCCTTCCCCCCATCCATCCGCCCCCCGTTTCCCCTTTCTCATCCCCTCAACCCTTTCCCTCCTCCCTTTCTCTCCCTCGCTCCATCTTTCTCTCCTCCCCACCTCCCCCACCACTCCCCCCCGCCCTTGCTCACCTGATCAACCACGGCCACCCCAACGGATTCTCTGAATCTGGAGAGAGCAGCAACGAGCGAGGCGAGGAGGTGGATCTGGTTGAAGCGCGCGCGGTGGGCCTTCACCAGACACCGCACCACGTACCCCTCGCACTCGCTCCACGGAAGCTTCCTCAGCTGCCGCAGAACCTTCTCGACCGTGGACTTGCTGAGGTCAGCGTAGAGCAGCTTGCGGATGTACTGGGGGGGGGGATGGGGGGAGGACGGGGGGAGGACGGGGGAGGACAGGGGGAGGACCGGGGGGAGGACCGGGGGCGGTGGAGAGGGAGGGGCGGAGAAAGAGAGGGGGGAAGAGAGGGAAGGGAGGGTGGGAAGGAGGGAAGGCGGGAAGGAGGGAAGGAGGAAAGGAGGTGAGGAGGAGAGGGGGGAGGGAATGGGATGGTGAGAGGAAAGCCAATGCCTTGGGTGCTCTTGCTGAGGTCAGCATAGAGCAGCTTGCGGATGTATGTAAACAGAATGGGGAGAGAGGGGCGCAGGGGCGAGGAGGGAGTGCGGGGGAGAAAGGGAGAGGGGAGAGGAGGAGAGGGGAAAGGGAAGAGGGGGAAAGAGGGAGAGGGAGAAGGGGAAGAGCAGCTTGCGGAAAATGGACTGAATAAAGAAGGGGAGGGTATAAGGGGAGGGGTGACTGGATGGGATGGGTTGGGGGATTGGGTTGGGTTGGGATGGGTTAGGCGGCGAGATGGGGACGGAGGGGGAGGGGAGAGGGGGAGGGGAGAGGGGGAGGAAAGAGTGCGGGGTACAGGAGCTTGCACATGGACTAACTTGAAGCAGCATTAGATGCTCAGAGGAAAGAGGATTCTCAAAAAACGTGTGCGTAAGCAACAACCCTTTGACTTGAACGTACAAGAGAGGCAGAGCAGGCACACAACACAACGAACCCCCCTCATGCAGCAACGCCCTCCCCTCTGGCACAGCAACACCCACATCCCTCTCGCCCCCCACGCCACCACCGAACGGAACACATAACACACCACACACCAAACCAAACCATCCCCACCCCATGGGCAAACACACCATCCCCCCCACCATCCCCACCACACACACAGCCACCCTCTTCCCCCCCTCCTTCCCCCCACCTGGTGCAGCGGAGGGCGTGTCTTGATGACCTTGGCGACGCGGTCAGGAGGGCGGCAGAGGAAGTAGGCGTTGTCAATGAGTGTGGAGTGGTGCGCGTCAAAGCTGCGCGCGTTCTTGAGCCGCTGAATGATGTCCAGCATGTTGCCCATGCGCACCTGGTGGGGGAGGTGGGGGAAGGGTGCGGGGGGGGGGGAAGGGTGCGGGGGGGGGGGGGAGGAGGGGGGGGGACGGGGGATAGGAGGGAAGAGGGAGGGAATGGCTCAAATCTGGAAGTCGAAGCTGCGCGCGTTCTTGAGGCGCTGGATGATGTCCATGCGCACCTGGTGGGGGGAGCGAGGAGTGAAGGGAGGAAGGAGGCAGGGTTGGGACGAGGGGGAGGCGGGGAACTGCATGCCTGAGATGGGAGAGATGGGGCCAACGCAGGGGAACAGCAAGGCGATGGATAATGTCCCGCATCTTGCCCATGCGCACCTGGTAGGGGGAGGGAGGAAGAGGGAAGAAGCGGGGGAAAGGGGAACCAGAGGAAATCAGGGGAGGAACAGTGAGGGGATGATGGGGAAGAAAGGGAGGGAGATAACAGCGAGGGTGGTGATTTCGTGGATGCCCAACATGCTGAATTTGAACATGTTCGTCAAACCGAGTTGCAAGTGAAGTCAAGAAAGCTCGTAACAAGCTCGGCCTGCGCTAAGTTGCAAAAAACGCTAGAGACCCTTTGCGTTTAGCGGATATACGCTGGCGTTTACACACTAAACGCTAAACACCAGCAAATACGCTAAACGCTGGCAAATATTTTTTTGGGGCAGCCCGACCTTAAAAAATTGTGGACTAACACCCTAGATTCCCCCCCTATAATAGCCCTGGCGGTAGGAGAGTATTATATAGTAATGTGTGTAGGAGTTGCAATCTTTTTATGGGGAAAAAATATTACCTCTGAAACATAACACCCTAGATTCCCCCCTGTAATAGCCCTGGCGGTTCTTTTTGCCCTGCCCGGGGAAGTTTTTTCCCTGCCCGAAAAAGCGTATGTTCAAATTGCCCCCTAAGCGGATAGCGTATATACGCTAGCGTATATACGATAAGCGTATATACGCTATAAGCGTATTTTGCAACTTAGGGCCTGCGGTTGTAGGACAAGGCGCGTGTGGCTTGAGTCACACACTCGCTCGCCATGCCGAGTAGGCAAAACTCATGACGTGTTGTATTTTTATACTTTCTACGACATCCATTGAGGGGTTGGATGTATACTCCAACCACATTTTGTGGTTGGTCAAGATTACATTTGGCCATGGTCCTTGGTTGGCACTTGCCAATCTTTGGACCTTGGCCCAACCAATCCCAACCAATCTACATTGTGAGGTTACTTGCTGCAAGGTGGTCTCCTAAGGCAAAAATAATGTAAATCCGGGTGAGGATCCGAGTAATCTTCGAACGACGTAGTTAAAGTAGATCTGCGCCAGAATGCTTGTTAAAGCTGTCGTCTACATACCTTGCGGGAGGGCCTTTGGTTTATCACTTGAGAACCAGGTAGCCCTCCGCTTCGATGGCGAGGTGTGTTTCACAGTTTTTGAAAACACAACCCCCGCCTGAAATTTTCCTGCTCTTGATTGGCTATACAAATTCGCCAATCCCCTCCCCAACCCAACCTCACGAAATTATCGCGGAGTCGCCGAGGGTTGTTTCTCAACCGAAAATCTTCACGAAACTGGCGGATTTCGCCAGTTCCGTTTGACCAGCTCGCACCTACTGATTCTAGAAGAGGGATTTTTCGTAAGCAAATCAGTGTGCGTCGTTGGGTGTGCATCCTAAATAACCCCAAAAAATACCGTGAAGTATGTATACCGCCGCTTTAAGGGGTTTAAAACAAGTAGTTGAAAAACTGGTGTGCTCTCCAGCTCTGGCGTGGCATGTTACTACCACAACACAAGTGTCGATTAATGGTCAATATCGATCTACCACCGCGCTATAATCATGTTTAACACATATGCGCCCAAACGAGCCGTTTTCAACCCAGGACAATCTGGGTTTTAAGACACTGCGAGAGAAAACCTGTTGGGCATCGGTGTTGGTGTCAATCATGTCAAGTCGCATACTAACTCCAAGGCAGGACGACATCGCGAATCAAGACAAATCCAGAGAAAGCTAATTCAAAGATCGAAGTACGTCAGTGTGAGGATCTTAGGATCGAGCTCAGAAAAGAGAATGTGAATTGAATGTTTCACCTGGGTACAACGCGAGGCTATATATAGGCTCGACACAAGGCCTAGTAACCAGGTGTTACGCGAAGGTTCCGAGGGTCGCGAAGCGTCCCGAACAGAGCCTTCCCGAATTCGGTAGAAGGCAATTCGGTGGCAACCAAAAAGCCTAGAATTCGGTGCACTCAACCTAGTTCGGTGCCTATAACTATAATAACTATAGTAAAAGCAACGAACCTAGGAAATCTAGCAAAAGCAAGCAAAATCAAGCAAAGCTAAGCTAGATAATGCATAATAAAGTAAAGGCAAGCTAGCAAAGCCAGCATAAGCCGTCGTACTCTCACAGTCAGCTCAACCCGCGCTTCGCACTCTGAATCAGCTTTCTCTGGATTCTCTTTAATTCGCAATGTCGTCCTGCCTTGAAGTTAGTATGCGATTCGGTTCGATTGACACCAACAACAATGCCCAACAGATTCTCTCTATGTGTTAAGCGCGATTACAGTGCGGTGGTAGATCGATATTGGCAATCAATCGACACTTGTGCTGTGATGGTAGCGTGCCACGCCAAAGTAGCGGAGCACACCAGCTTTCTAACTACTTGTCGGAGACTCCTTAGCAAGTATTTTGACGCAGATCCACTTGCACTAACCGCTTCGAAGACCACTCGAATCCTTACTAGAATCTTCGTGATTTTTTTTTTACCATCTTGCAAGACACCTCACCCATTGGCCAACTTCGTGGTCAATAGGATTAGCTCCCCTTCCACTCTTCCTTTCTTGCATGTTTGTATTACTGGATCAAGCTTTGGCTCTTATCTACGAGCTCATGGGCTTCAGCTTCACGCCTTCTTGGTCGCAGTGCACAGATTATGAGCCCAGCACCCCATCACCCCGAAACCCCAGCAGCACTCTATCACCCCAGAACCCCAGCACCCCAGCACTGCAGCATTGCATAATCCCATCATCCCATCACCCCATCACCCCAGCACCGCAGCACCCCATAAGCCCGTGAGTGAGCGAGTGACTGAGCCCATGAGTGCACACACCTTGGTGTCGGGGTGGCGGGAGAGGAAGGCCCCGCAAGTCTCGAGCAGCGCACACGCCACGTCAATGCTGTGGTGGGAGAAATCCTCTAGGCACGACTGCACGCATGCAATTAAGGGTGGGGCGGAAGGGACGACGCAGGTACGCTTCAGAGACACATGCCGGGGAGCCACGTCGATATGCTGTGGTGGGAGAAAGAAATCCTCATAGGCATGACTACATGGTTGGGATTAAAGGGAAGGGCACGGAGGGGAGGAAAGGTTGGGAGGTGGTTGAATTAAGGGATAGTGAGAGCGCGCAACGACACTTGCTGGCGCGATTTTCAACTTGCAGAAAGCAGGCGTGTAGGATCATATCAGCTTGGCACACGAGGAGGGCCAAGCTTCGCATCTTGGACTCTATGTTGGCACGGGCAGCACTGAGAGGCGTCAGCACTGAGAGGGGTCAGCAGCTCACTTTGAAGCAGAGTGGAATGGCATGGTGAGAGAGGCGTGTGGTGTGGGAATGTGGGTGGGAAGCTGACCTTGAGGCAGCTGAAGATGAGGCTTGGCGGCGCCACCTTGAACTTGGCGAGCTCGCCCAGGAAGCGGATGTTGCGCATCTTGGACTCTATGTTGATTTGATCCTAGTGCCCGCACGGTGTGATGGAGCGAGGTGAGAAGAGACGGGCGGAGAGAGGGGAAAGAAAGGGAGAGGGGGGGGATTTGAATGTTGCACATCTTAGACAAAATGTTGATTTGATCCTGGTGGGCGCATATGTGGGGGGCGGGAGGAAGGGAGGGGGGGAGAGGAGAGAGCGGGTGGGAAGGGGGGAGAGGAGGAGGGAGAAGAGAGAATTTTGGATGCTACGCATCTTGGAATCTATGTTGATTGGATTCTGGTGGATGTCGAGAAAGAGAAGCGGAAGGCGAGAGAAAAAAGGGTGGGACGGGTTTTTAACGGAAGAATTGAAGACACTGTAGAGGAGGTTGAAAGGCGGTCAGCGGTCACTGTCCCCCACACAAAAGCACTAGCCCAAGCCTGCACCTTGGCTCATTGGCGTGACTCGTCAAATGGTTGGGCCAGGCGAATGCATGCGCAGGCCCTGCCCCCAATGTACTGGGCACACAACAAGAGCGTTCCTTCCTTTAGCCCCATGTTCCATCCACCCAGCCCACCCCCTTGGTACAAACACCAGAGCCAGCCACCCCACCTTCTTGCTCTTGAGTGCAACGAACTCCTCCAGCAGGTGCACCAGTGCAAGCCCCACATCCCGCATGCACCGCCCCAGCGTGCTCCTCATTCCCCATTCCAGAGCTCAACCCATCCCTTCAACACCAACATGAGAGCCAGCCAGCCCACCCCACCTTCTTGCTCTTGAGCGCTGCAAACTCCTCTTCCAGCAGGTGCACCAGTGCCGGCCCCACATCCCGCATGTACTGCCCCAGCGTGCTCCCCATGCCCCCTATTCCCACATATACTGCCCGAGCTCGCTCAGCCCAACACCAAGTCAACACGAGAGCCAGCCCTGCCCACCTTCTTGCTCTTGAGAGCTGCAAACTCCTCTTCCAGCAGGTGCACCAGTGCGGGCCCCACATCCCGCATGTACTGCCCCAGCGTGGCGGTGAGGCGCGCGTGGTACGGCAGCAGCTGCAGCGCCGTGCGCGGCACTGCAAAGAGTGCCCGCACCAGCCTGCGCCTGCTCGCCTTGCTGTTCACGTAGCAGAAGTCCACCTGAGGGAGGGAGAGAGGAGAGGGGGGGGCGGGGGAGGAAAGAAAGCGGTACGCATGGATGCTTGATAGACGTGTTTCAAGGAGCGCACCAGCCTGTGCCTGCTCGCCTTGCTGTTCACATTAGCAGAAGTCCACCTGAGGGAGGGGGACGGGAGGGAAGCCGCGGGGATTGGAGGAGGGGAAGGAGAAGAGGTGCAGATGGGTGCGTTTATGAGATGCCTCAAGGAGCGCACCAGCCTGCGCCTGCTCGCCTTGGTGGTCACATAGCAGAGGTCCACCTGGGTTTGGGGTTTCAAGTTTAAGGGAAGGGGAGTGGGAGGGAGGCAGCAGATAAAGTGGCACCAAAGGAAGTGTTTTAAGGGGTACGTGAAGGAGCACATGAGCCTGCTGGGACTGGTCTTGCTGTTCACACAGAAAAAGTCCACCTGACAGGGGGAAGAAGGAGAGAGGGGTTGGGGAAGAGGAACGGGAAGAGTGCGGGGGGAAAGTGGGAGAGTGAGGGAAGAGGAGGGGGAGTGTGGGGAGAGTGTGGGAAGAGGAGGGGGAGAGTGTGGGGAGAGTGTGGGGAGAGTGTGGGAAGAGGAGGGGGAGAGTGTGGGGAGCGTGTGGGAAGAGGAGGGGGGGAGTGTGGAGAGAGTGTGGGAAGAGGAGGCGGAAAGGGTGGTAAGAGAGGAGGTAGCAGGAAAAGAAGCTCAAATAAATGCTTCTAAGACGTGCCTCAAGGCCCACAGCAGCCTGCGCACCAGCTGGCCAGGCAGGCAGGCAGGGAGGGAGGGAGGGAGGGAGGGAAAGCGGGTAGGAGGTGAGGTGGGGAGCGGGCCAGGCTGGTAGCAAGGGGTAGAGGCTCACGGCGAGTTGGTCGATGAGGTCTCGGCTGACACAAGACGGCAGGCGCTGCAGCAAGTCGTCTAGCTTCGCCGCCTCCACCCCCTTCACCTTCTCCTTCTCCTTCTCACTCTCCTTCTCTTTCTCTTTCCCCTTCTCTTTCTCATCCTTGTCCTTCTCTTTTCCCTTCTCCTTCCCCTTCTCCTTCTCCTCCTTCCCCTCGCCCTCCTCACTCTCCTTCTCCTCGCCATCCCCCTTCCCGCCCTTCCCGCCCCCATCACCCAGCAGCACAGCAGGCACGAACAACTTCAAGTCTGGAAGGTCTTCATAGAACACCCTCGTCTCATCATCGTCCCACAGGGGTAGAGGCTCAGGCTCTCTCTTCCCGCCGTCCGCCCCCGCCCCTCCCGCGCCCCCTGCTGAGCTGTCCGCGCCCCCTGCCACGTGGGTGGTGTGCTCGTCCTCTGGCAGCACAACAGGTGGCCGGTCCAGGGCGTCTGCCAGGCTGGCAAGGGGAGCGTAGCGTACGGAGAAAGGGAGGGCGGTGGTACGAAGAAGGAGGACGGGTGGGGGAGAAAGGGGAGAAAGGGGAGAAAGGGGAGAAAGGGGAGAAAGGGGAGAAAGGGGGAAAATGGGGGAAAGGGGTCGCCGGTCGCGTGGGAAGTGGGTTGGTGGGTGAAGGGGGGGGGGCGGAATGGGGGGGTTGTGAGTGGTTGGTGACAGGCGGGATTCCAGTGGTAGGTGGAATGGGGTGCAGTCGAGTCGAACCCCCTGGTGGTGAGACCTCATGAAATGCGGATGTGGAGAGGGAGAGCTGCTAGACAGAGGAAAGTACGATGGATGATGTGAATGGACGGAAAGGGTCCAAGGCAAACAAACTTGACTTGCAGACTGGAACGAACCCACCACCCTGGAATAGGAACTCGAAACCTGCACCAACACCCACAGCAACACCCGCGGCAACACCTGCAGCGACACCCGCGGCAACACCCGCGGCAACACCTGCAGCGACACCCGCGGCAACACCCGCGGCAACACCTGCAGCAACACCCGCGGCAACACCCGCAGCAACACCCGCAGCAACGCCCACGATCTCCAAACCGGCCCCACTCACGCGTTGGCGTTGCGCAGCAGCTGGTCCAGCCCGCGGCAGGATGCGGGTGCTGAGACACCAGCTACAGCAATACCCGCATCGCATCCATATAACACAGCACACTCCACTGGCGCCCAACCACTCCACTCACGCGTTGGCGTTGCGCAGCAGCTGCTCCAGTCCCCTGCGGCTCTTCTCATACGCGCCCGTGACGTCCTCGCCCACCTCCCCTCGCTGCGCTGTCATGCGCGCTATCTCGCGCTCCATGCCGCGCAGCACGCCCTGCTCGCTCTGCACGAGCGCGCATAGGGCCTCGAAGAAGGAGGAGACCAGCTTGTTCAGCTGCTTGCGCTGCTCGGCGGTTACCGGCAGGTCTGTGTACACCTGGGCGTGGGAAGGAGGAGTGGGGAGGGGAGGGGGGTTGCGGGGAGTTTTGATTCCTAAGCAGCCAAGAAGCAAAAAATTTGCTTCTTCTGTGGTGCCCAATACAAGCTGAGATGTTTGTGCTGGTGAGCGGTTACTGGGTGGGGGAGGCCTATGCAAACCTGGGCGTGTGGAGGGGAGGGGAAGGGGGAGGAAAGTGAGAGGCTGGGCTGGAGGGGCATTAACAACAACACCAACACATACCTCCTCGTCTGCTGGGTCGCCCTTGAGCCCTAGCAGCGCTCCCACCCGCACAAAGGTGACTTTTGAGTCGACTCAGAAAAACACCAACACGTACCTCCTCGTCTGCTGGGTCGCTCTTGAGCCCTAGCAGCGGCCCTCCCACGCGCACAAAGCTCAGCATGAGCGTCACAGACATGGTCACCGCCTCCCTCTCCCTCTCCAGCCTCTCCTTCTCCCGCTCGCTCCTCCCCGCGCCAATACCCAGCTCTCCTCCTCCTCCCCCGCCCCCTCCTGCACCCGCAGCAGCCGCTGCTGCTGCGGCTGCTGCTACAAGCCCGGACCCATCTGCACTCGCCATTTCCTTCACCACGCCTATAATCATACTCGCATCGCCGAACACTCCGCATAAGAACAGCTCCACTAGCAGCCGAAACACACTCCGCTTGCGGGATATTCTGGAAGACAGGCTCGCCCCTGTGCCTGCACTGCCTGCCCCTGCCACCGCGCCCCCTCCCCCCGCTGCTCCCGCTCCTGCCAACCCTGCCCCGCTGACTCCCCCCCCTGCTCCGCCCACGCCAACTGCACTCCCGTCTACATCGTCGAAAAACAAGCTGCTGGTGATGGTGGTGCTGCTGCCACTGCTGGTGCCGGTGGTTGGTTTGGAGGAAGGCACGGAGGGCATGAGGACGCGGAGGAGGGTGGGGATGAGCGCTGGGGAGAAGTCTGCGTAGCGTTGGTGCAGCAGCGAGCAGACCTGCAGGGTGGAAGAGGTTGGGGAGGGGCGTGAGGTGAGGGGGAGATGTGGGGAGGGGATGCGGGGAGAGGGGGAGAGGGGCAGAGGGGGAGAGGGAGAGACAAGAAGAAGGGGAAAGGGGGAGAGAGGAAGAAGGAAAGACGTTATGAGAGAGGAGGGGAATAGGGAAGAGACCAAAAGAGGAGGTGAGAAGAGAAGAAAAGCGCAAATGAATCTGCAAGAAGAGCTTAAACGTTGATACATAGCTTGGTGTGAACCGTCCTATCCTATCAGTGCAGTACTTGAGGAGAAGGAGGAGGGGAGAAGAAGGTGGGGAGACTGGATGGGACGGAACGGGACAGACGGACAGGAGAAAGAGTGGAGAGGAGATGACGGGAGAGGAGGAGAGGAGAAGAGGGTGGGGGGGAGGAGTGGAGGGAGGGGAGGAATAGAGAAAGAGCGGACAAGAGAGGAGAGGAGAGAGGACCATGCATGTATACTGCCACCAATATCAATGAAAGGACCAGAGGGGGGAGAGGTGGGAAGGGGAGCAGAGGGGAGGGGGGAAAGGAGGAGAGGGGATAAGGCGAGGGGAAAGGACGGGAGGGGAAGGGAGGCAGGGACCTGACCTGCACGGCAGCGGGGATATCGGCCATCTTGAGCTTGGCCTCTGCTATGGCTGCCACCGCCTCCGACACGTACTTGCTCATGTTCACTGCCCGCACCTGGTGGGGGGGGGGGAGAGGAAGTGGGGGGGAAAGGAGAGGAAGGGATGGAGGGAGGGAGGGTGGGTGGGGTGGAGGGAGAGGAGGGAATAGAGTTTCCAATGCCTCTGAGACGAAGCTGCAGAGCGAGGCAGAAAATTCAACATGTATTCGCCGCCTGGCACCCCTGGTGGGGGGAAGGGAGGAGAGCAGGGGAGACACGGAGGGGGAAAAGGAGGGAAGGGATGGGGCAGAGGCAGCGAGGGAAGGAATGCGGAGGAGGCAGAGAGGGAAAAGATAGGGGGGAAACAGGGAGGGGAAAAGGGGGAGAGGGGGAGCGGGGTTGGGGGCGGAGGAGGAGGTACGAAGCGAAAGATTACAGGAAGGGATTGAAAGTGAGGAGATTAAATTCGCAAAAGGGTGGGGTTTTACGTGAAAAAAATGAAAGGGTTAAGGAAGTGGAGGGAAGAAGGATGCAGTGAAACGAAATTCGTTGAACTGGAGGAAGACAGGGAAAGACGCAATGGTAAATGCATGGCGCGTGCAATAACCTCTCATTTTCCCAACCCCTCCTATCTCCCCTCCCGTCAACCCACCCACCCACCCACCTCATCCAGGATGGTTTCCCTCTGATCCTCGCTGAGCTGTTTCAGCCGTCGGATCACCGCCGTGTTGCGCTTGATGCTCGAATCCAGGACCTTGCCCTCGCCGCTCGCGCCCAGCCGCTTCGGCCGCAGGTTCGCCGCCCGAAGCGCCTTCTTAGCCTCGGCAGCCTTCCGAGCCTCGTCTGCTCTGGCGAGAGCATCGTCCTGGGGGGAAGCGTTGAAGAAAAGGGGTTGGGGGTGGAATAGGGGAAGAGGGGGGAGGAGGCGGGGGGGGGAGATGGGGGAGGAAGTGCGTGGGTTAAAGATGACGAGGGAAGAGGGAAGAAGCAGAGGCGAGTGGCGCTAAATGAGGACGGCAATAGTGAGAATACAAAAAAAAAAAATGGCTCTCAGAGTGAGAAACGGGCGAAGAGGCTAAACACTGTTCAGCTTGCACAATGAAAAGTTGAATCAAGTAAAAGAGAAGGTGAGAAGTTGGAGGTAAGAATGTAAGAAGATCAACGGAGGCTTAGAGGAAGGCGAGGAGCAGCGAGGGCCACATGGGGGAAGGCGAGGGGCAACGAGTGGGGTTGGGTTTGGACTAGAACACACCCGAGAGAGTTATGGAAACCCTAATCGGGGGGGTAGAAACAGAGTGAGGAACGGGCGAAGAGGGCAGGGATTCAAGGAAGGAAAGCGGAAAAAGGAGACTGATTTCATAAGCTTTAACTTAAACACCTCCTAAATCCGTCCACAGGTGAAGCTAGTGGCCGTTTTGAGCGGGAAATGGCCACGTGCGCGCGCGGAGCGGGAGAGCACAATTCAGCGGGGAAGGCGGAACGACGCTAGCAACTTCTGAGACGTCTCGAGGCACGGAACCATGGGGTGGGCGGAGCCAGAGGGGAAGCGCCGGCGGGAATAAACGGGTGTCGACGCGAGCAAAGGAAAGCCGACGCCACGTGACCGAGACGCCAGTCTATTCTGACAATAACCCAGTCTCTGCTGACCCTTGGTTTAGGGTTAGAGCCGACCAGACGAGATGCTTCCCTGCGAACGCGTGGATTCTCGCGCAGCGCGTCGCTATCGCATGACGCCGCTCACGCGAGAAGGAGCATCGGACCACCGTGTCGACCCACAAGCTCGCCCCACAACAAGTTCATTCCCCCGCGCGTTCGCTCCACCCGCTATTCCCGTGCTTTAAGGCGCCGCGCCGGAATGGATTACCAGGCGCGTCGAGCCATGCCATCTCCGAGTCAAACCGCGAGCCCTAGAGGTTGCCGTGTGCCTCACTCACCTCACGCCCCTCTTCTTCCGCTGCGCCTGCCGCGCCCCCCTCCGCGCCGCCTCTTCTCGGCGACGCGTCGACGGCCATGATCGAGTTAGACCGTAAGGATTCGCTTCAAGGGACTTTTATGTCGTTCCTAGACACGAGGTAAGTGGAAACTAGATTAGTCCAAATTTATGAGGTTGCTTCAGAATTGTCGGGAGGACGTGTGCTGTAGCTGGCACGGTTGATTTCAAGTGGACGCTGCTCGATATTGGGACGTCCGATTGTAAAATTTGTCAATGCAACTCGGAAATGCAATTCAAAACCTAAAAACTCTCTATAATATAATGTTCCCAGCACCCTTTGTGACTGTCTTTCTGTTTGCTAGAATTGGAAGCATATCTTCTAATGATTGCTTGAGAGGAAGTGTGAAAAGTCTTTATATTCCTTGGGAGAAATTAACATTGCAAAGCCATCCCCCACACCCACAAAAACAAAAACTCCATCCACTAAACCCTAATCCCATGCACACACTCTAGATCAAGAAGCATACTCCATAACCCCCTCACTGAAACTAACAGAACAAAAACCAAACAGAAACAACTTCCGCCGAGTCTTGGCTTGGCAGCCGGTCTTCACGGAGAGCTACTTCTTGGCGATTCCTGTTGCCGCGATCTGCTTAAGCGCCTCCAAGACCGCGTTGGTGGCCTTGGTGAGCACCTCGTTCACCTTCTTTACCGCTATAACCGCCTTAGTCACCGCTGCTCGCACGGCGCCCGGCTTCACCCCGTCCTTGTTTGGCTTCGCCGCCTCGTCCTTCTTCTTGAAGTTCACGTCCTTCGACTTGTAAGTCGTGGCGGCTTTCCAATCCGCGGGGAGCACGTCTTTAAGAACGACCTGCTCCTTTGTGTCCCTCGCGGTCACGCGGAACGAAAGCGCTTTCTTGGCGCGCAGCAAAGCCTTTTCGCCCTTGATCTTCCACGTCACCTTGACGTCAGGCTTTTCCAGCGCCTTCCACGTGGACCCGTCGTTCGACACCTCAACGCGCTCCACGCTTCCGGGGCCGGCAGTTCCCAAGATCTGCACCTTAAACTCGTCTTCGGTGGACCCGTCGCGAACCCGCACCGCGATGCTCGTCCCGTTGCTGCACGGAGCGCGTTCGTATTTGAAATCCACTGGCTTCTTATCCTTATCCTTGGCGATCTTGCTCCACGCTGCGTCAGAAATCATAATCCGCGATTTCTCCTTAGAAGTGCCCACGACGCGGACATTTACTTTCGCGTCCGCTACGCAGCGCGAGCTATTCACGCACGAGACGAAGTAGCACGCGCCGCATGCTGCTCCTTTGTCAAAAATCTCCGGCGGAAAGCGCGCGACCTTCCCTCCGTCGAAGAATTCGCTCTTGTCGAAGGGCGACCCAAAATACTCGCATTTCCCGCCATCGGTGTTAATCTTGTTGCTGAGACTGCCCTGGTACTGCACCTTCGCGCCAGCTACCGGCGGCGCTTGGAGCATACGGCGGAAATTGGTGGTGCTGGCGCTAACAGCATGGAGCAGCGTGAACGCGAGAATGGTGAAAAGAAAGCGCATGAATCGGGCGGCTGGAAGATCCATTTCGCGATGCAGCAAGTCAGAAGGTGTGCTCAGGTCTGAACAGATGAGATTGTGCTGAATGTGAATATGTTTGCTTGGCGACTGGTTTACTTGCCTAAGTAATACCAGCCTTGTGCAGAGGCAGCACCACTTGAAGAAGCGGAGTTGCCGCTAGTTGCGGTGTGATATCGTTCGTAGGTTGGTCCACGCTCACAGCACATATTTGGCGAGTCGCGTCGCGCCCTGTAATTATGCGCTCATTAGGGAACTGGTGAAGTCTACAATTTGCTCTGATTGATACCGCATCATACGGCGTTCGAGAGAGATAGGGTTCGATTCAATATGTGCAATTATTTGCAATTATGTGTGCAGGGACCATATAAATCTTATCAAACAGCTACCACAATTGCAATTGTGTGTGTTCCTCTACATATTAAGCTATAAAAATGCTAACTTGTTTTGAAGTGTGCATATTTGATGGTAGATAACATTTGCATAAGTATTTTAACATATTGTTATACCCCAGGAAAAAAAATCTAAGGTCTTGAGTTAAATAGAGGTCAAAAGAACATGTCGTCAAATGTACGGTCGTGAGCTGCGAGGAGTCTGGTGTTGACGGTTTAGAACGAAGAGGAATGGTACGAGGACGGCGCTAAAGCAAAGAGGATGGAACCGCTGCCCGACTGGCGGGCATTAAAGAGGGCGAATGGTGGAACCTTAACTACGCCGGTTAGGAGGCCGAGGAGTGGCACGTGAGTGATGGTGAGGAGGTGGTAGCAGAGGCCGACGTTGGCGAAGAGGGGAACGCCGCCTTCGACGCTAATCTCAAACATATATGCTGCATATTGTCTAGGCTGTAGTGGGGTAGCCCATATGGGGTACAGCCCAATTAGGGTTTACTACTTGTACTCCTGCATGCTGCTAGTTCATTCATTCCTGCTGCTAGATTCTGACATGGTTTCAGAGCACTAAGGTCCGTAGGACCGTTTTTTTTTCGGGCCCACCTACCGCTGCGGTTACCGCGCTACCCCACGTACCTGCCTGCCTTGCCTTGCCTTGTGACGTGCTGCACTATGTGCGCCGTCCAGCAGCCCTAGCGCTGCCTCCTGCTGCCCTAGGCCAGCGCGCTGCCCCTAGAGGCCCGTAAGGCCCACGCGCCGCCCCTAGAGGCCCGTAAGGCCCGCGCAGCCCGCGCCGAGCCGCGCGCAGCCCGCTGCAGCCGCGCGCAGCCCGCACAGAGCCCACGCAGCCCGCGCCGAGCCGCGCACAGCCCGCTGCAGCCGCGCGCAGCCCGCACCGAGCCGCGCGCAGCCCGCTGCAGCCGCGCGCAGCCCGCAGCTGCCGCGCGCAGCCCGCGCCGAGCCCGCGCAGCCCGCGTCGAGCCGCGCGCGGCCTGCTACGGCCTCGCGAGGCCCGCGCGCGGCCCGCAGCAGCCCGCGCCGAGCCGCGCGCGGCCTGCTACTGCCTCGCGCGGCCCGCGCGCGGCCCGCAACAGCCCGCGCCGAGCCGCGCGCGGCCCGCTACTGCCTAGCGCGGCCGCGCGCGGCCTGCAGCAGCTCAGCGCGCTGTCAGCGCAGCCCGCGCCGAGCCGCGCGCGGCCCTCTGCCTCGGCCACGACCTGCCGCTGATGCGGACCCGCCCTGCAGCTACCACGGCCCCGACCTGCCGCTGACGCGGCCCCACCCTACTACTGCAGCTGACGTGGCCCCGCCCTGCAGCTGCTTCGGCCCTGCTCTGCAGCCGGTTTTGCGGCCCCGACGCCGCCGCTGTCGTGCGCCTACTCGGCCGCCGCCCGTCGAGCGCCGGCCCTGCTCGCCCGGTGAGCGCCTGCTCTCCCAGCCTTTGGTGAGCGCCTGCCTGCCTGCCTGACGGCCTGCCTGTCTGTCTGCCTGCCTGCCTGCCTGCGCGACTGCCTGCCTGCCTGCCGGCCTGCCTGCCTGCCTGCCTGCCTGCCTGCGCGACTGCCTGCCTGCCTGCCGGCCTGCCTGCCTGCCTGCCGGCCTGCCTGTCTGTCTGCCTGCCTGCCTGCCTGCCTGCCTGTCTGCCTGCCTGCCTGCCTGCCTGCGCGACTGCCTGCCTGCCTGCCTGCTTGCCTGCCTGCCTGCCTGCCTGTCTGCCTGCCTGCCTGCCTGCCTGTCTGCTTGCCTGCCTGCCGGCCTGCCTGCCTGCCTGCCTGCCTGCTTGCTTGCCTGCCTGCCGCGCCTGCCTTGCCCGCGCTACTGCTGCTGCTACTGCTACTGGCAGGTGGCCAGATGCAGCTCCAGCGACGTTCACGCGAGCCTCTGACGCCCCAGCAGCTTAGTGAGTGGTATACTAGCTGGGGTTGTCGCGGTAGCCGTCGTAGCTGTCGCCCTGGAGCTGGTCAGTTGGGAGCGTCTGGCAGTGGCCAGCTGCAGCTACAAGGGCGTCCACGTGAGACACTTACGCCCCGGCAGCTCCAGGAGTGGTACGCTCAGTGTAGCAGGTCTACCCGTACAGTTCGCTGCCCGTACGTCATTCGCACAGGTGCTAGGACTGGTCAGCCTTGTGGGACGCTTGGTCACACACAGTCCCGCTGCTTCGCCCGTCTGAGCGACGACTGGCGCACAGTGTTTGGCGACGAGGCTGAGCTCCCCACCTGGCTGGAGCTGCATGGACAGAGGGTAGATATCTTTGCGCTTGACTATGATGCTATTCTCACTGCCATGTATGCATTGCCTACTAGTGCTGATCGTGCCTGTTATCTGTGCGTACCGCCTGACCCTGGTGAGGCTGCTGCTCTAGGTGCTAGTGCGTCTCCTGCTCTAGGTGCTGGTGAGGCTGCTGCTCTCGGTGCTAGTACGTCTACTGCTCTAGGTACTGGTGAGGCCGTGGCTTCAGGTGCTGGTGAGTCTGCTCTCTCTGGTACTGCGCCAACTACGGTCTCGCACACCTTCACCCTTGACTCAGGAGCTTCTCGCTCCTTCTTTCGCGACTGCACCACACTCACGCCGCTTAGTCGGCCAGTTCCAGTCTCCCTGGCGGACCCCTCCGGGGGTCCAGTCCTTGCCCACTACTCCACGGTTCTACCGTGTCCGGCCGTCCCGTCCGGCTCGCTGTCAGGTCTTTACCTCCCCTCGTTCTCTACGAACTTGGTGAGTGGAGCTGACCTCCAGGATCGGGAGGTTGACCAGTTCACTCCTGCGAGTCAGCGAGTGACTCACTGTACGTGTGCTAGGACGGGCCGGCACTTGGCCACGTTCACCCGTGCACCTGGCTCGAGTCTGTACATACTGACCACTGAGTCCCCTCAGGTAGCTGCGTCTGCGTCTACGTCTGGTCAGCTGGCGGCCCCCTGCGAGTGTCGCGCTTTGTCGCACGACACTCTCCTGTGGCACCACCGTCTTGGTCACCCCTCCTTGCCTCGCCTGCGTAGCATGCACTCTCGCTCCCTGGTCTCTGGTCTTCCCAAGTCTCTGCCTGCCCTCCCTCCCTCGCCTGCGCCGCCCTGCATTCCTTGCGTCGAGGGGCGGCAGCGCGCCGCTCCTCACTCCTCCTCGTTTCCTCCCACAGAGGCTCCACTGCAGACGCTCCACCTGGACGTGTGGGGCCCAGCCCGCGTCCAGGGACAGGGCCGCGAGCGGTACTTCCTGCTGGTTGTCGACGACTACACGCGTTACACCACGGTCTTCCCCTTGCAGAGCAAGGGGGACGTCCCTGATGTTTTGATCCCTTGGATCCGCGCTGTTCGTCTCCAGCTCCGCGAGCGGTTCCGGCGGGACTTTCCTGTCCTGCGTCTGCACTCTGACAGAGGTGGTGAGTTCTCCTCTGACCTCTTGGCAGCCTACTGTGCGGAGCACGGCATCACCCAGTCGTTCACGCTTCCGGCCTCTCCACAGCAGAATGGGGTTGCTGAGCGTCGCATTGGCTTAGTCATGGAGGTCGCTCGTACCTCCATGATCCATGCGGCTGCCCCCCATTTCCTGTGGCCGTTTGCGGTCCGGTACGCCGCGCATCAGCTCAACCTCTGGCCCCGTGTCTCCTTGCCGGAGACCTCGCCCACACTGCTGTGGACGGGGAAGGTTGGTGATGCGTCGCGTTTCCGGGTCTGGGGTGCTCGTGCCTTTGTCCGCGATACCACCGCGGACAAGCTCTCCGCCCGCGCTGTTCCCTGTGTCTTCCTTGGCTTTGTCCCTGACGCGCCTGGTTGGCAGTTTTACCATCCCACCTCGCGCCGTGTCTTTGCGTCTCAGGACGTCACGTTCGACGAGTCGGTTCCCTTTTACCGTCTCTTCCCCTACCGCACTGCCCCGCTCCCCCCTCCGCCGCTCTTCCTCGCTCCAGGTGCTCCCCAGGTAGACCCCCTCCCCACTCCTGGTCCTGCTCCTTCAGGTGTTTCTCAGGTAGACCCTCCTCCCTTGACTGCGCCGGTTGAGGTCACTGGTGACTCAGGTCCTACTGAGGGTGGTCCTTCTCGGGGTGCTACTTCTAGGGGTGCTGAGCCTGGGGGTGCGGAGCCTGGGGGTGCTGAGCCTGGGGGTGCTGAGCCTGAGGGTGCGGAGCTTGAGGGTGTGGAGCCTGGTGGTGCTGAGCCTGAGTGTGAGGGGTCTGGGGGTGCTGAGCTTGGCGGTACTGACGCTGGAGGTTCTGGAGCTACTGAGGGTGCTGGCGCTGGAGGTTCGGGAGCTGCTGGAGGGCCTAGTACTGGTGGCGCTGGAGCTGGAGGTTCTGGAGCTGCTGAGGGTGCTCGTGCTGGAGGTTCTGGAGCCGCTGGAGGTACTGGTGCTGAGGGTACTGACACCGGAGGTTCTGGAGCCGTTGGGGGTGCGGGCGCTGAGGGTTCTGAGTCTGCTGTTGCGCGGTCTCCTTGGAGTAGCCGCCTTCGTCCACGTGTGCCTCTCACCCCACAGCAGCTGCAGGACTGGTACGGTCGCCGTCAGCGTCGCGCTGCTGGAGCTAGGAGTGGTGCTGGTCCTTTGTCTACTGGAGGTGCTGGAGTCGCTGGTTCTGGAGGTGCTCGTGCTGGAGACACTGAGGCTGGAGACCCTGGGACTGGAGGTGCTGGTTCTGGGGGTGCTGCTGCTGGAGACACTGAGGTTGGAGACCCTGGGACTGGAGGTGCTGGGTCTGGGGGTGCTGCTGCTGGAGACACAGAGGTTGGAGACCCTGGGACTGGGGGTGTCGGCTCTGGGACTGGAGCTTCTGGAGCTGCTGGAGGTACGGGAGCTGCTGGAGGTACTGGAGCTGCTGGAGGCACTGGAGCTGCTGGAGCTGCCGGTACTGGTGCAGCTGCGCCGACACGACTGTTCTTCGCTCCGCCGTCTCCGTCGTCTCTGCCGCCGCCTGACTCTGCTCTTCGTCAGGTTGTTACTCTCCCGTCGTCTACTGGTCTTCCGTTACAGACTGGCTCACCGCTACCTGCTCCCTCTCCTTACACTGAGCCGACAGGCAGTCCTGCTACGCGTCGTGAGCCTGCGTCGCGTCCTGTCTCGCCTGTTCGTTCTGGTCGTACCGTTCGTCGTGTCGCTCGTGCGCGTCAGCCGGCTGTCCCCAGCGCACACCTTGTTGTCCGTCGTCCTTCCTCTGCTCCGCGGCCTGTTCCTCTGCCGTCTCCCCCTGCGTCCTCTCTGCCTGCCGTTCCGGACCCTGAGTCTGACCGGTTTCGTACTGAGCACCCTACTGTCACGCGTCTCCTAGCCACTGTTGTCACTGACCCGTCGTTTGAGTCTACTGCTGCGTCTGCCTTAGTTGTTGAGCTTGTTGACTTTGCTGCTGCCTGTCGTCTAGACTACGCCGCCAGTCTTGTTGCTGAGTCTGAGTCTGTCTGTCCTCCGTCCGTCGGGGGTGAGTGTGCTCTTAGCACGGACGTCCTTGAGGACAGGCAGGAGGAGTTCCAGTGTCTTGCTGCTGCTTTACCTCATCTTGTGTCCTCGCTTCTTGCCCCTGAGGGAGACCCGGATGCACCAGACATCCCGACTCCGCGCTCTTACGCAGAGGCGATAGAGGGTCCCTACTCCTCTCAGTGGCAGGCAGCCATGGACGCAGAGATGGCTTCCTGGAAGTCCACAGGCACCTACGTTGATGAGGTTCCCCCACCTGGGGCGAACATCGTCAGTGGCATGTGGATTTTCAGGGTGAAGCGGCCGCCGGGTTCTCCGCCTGTCTTCAAGGCGCGTTACGTGGCTCGAGGCTTCAGTCAGCGAGAGGGAGTTGACTTCTTCCAGACCTTCTCCCCCACCCCGAAGATGACCACTCTTCGGGTGCTGCTGCATGTTGCTGCTCACCGTGACTACGAGCTTCACTCTCTTGACTTCAGCACAGCTTTCTTGCAGGGCAGCCTGCACGAGGAGATCTGGCTGCGCCGCCCCCCGGGCTTCACTGGGTCGTTCCCTCCTGGCACCCAGTGGAGCCTCCGGCGGCCGGTCTACGGTCTCCGCCAGGCGCCACGTGAGTGGCACGACACACTGAGGACTACACTTGCGGCTCTTGGGTTCGCGCCTTCTACTGCTGACCCGTCGCTGTTTCTGCGCACCGACACTTCACTGCCGCCGTTCTACATCCTCGTGTACGTCGACGACTTGGTTTTTGCCACTGCTGACACTGAGGCTCTCGCCCACGTGAAGTCGGAGCTGCAGAAGAGACACACGTGCACAGACTTGGGTGAGCTGCGCAGCTACCTTGGCTTGCAGATCACCCGGGACAGAGCACGCCGCACCATCACCTTGACTCAGTCACACATGGTGCAGCAGGTCCTTCAGCGCTTCGGCTTCACCTGGTCTTCAGCACAGGCCACTCCTCTGGCTACAGGTCACACGCTCTCAGCTCCACCTTCGGACGAGTCCGTAGAGCCGAGTGGTCCTTACCCAGAGCTAGTCGGCTGCCTCATGTACCTGATGACTTGCACTCGACCTGACCTCGCGTACCCTCTTGGTCTTCTGGCTCGCTACGTGGCTCCTGGTCGGCACCGACCTGAGCACATGGCTGCTGCTAAGAGGGTACTGCGCTACTTGTGCAGCACATCAGGCATGGGGCTAGTGCTTGGAGGGACGAGCCCAGTTGTCCTCACTGGGCACTCAGACGCTTCTTGGGTTGACGACCTGGCTACTCAGCGGTCGTCACAGGGTTACACCTTCAGCCTTGGCTCTGGTTCAGTTTCGTGGCGTTCTACACGCTCGTCTTCAGTTCTCAGCTCCAGTTGTGAGGCTGAGATCTACGCCACAGCCATGGCTGCACAGGAGTTACGCTGGCTCACCTACCTGCTGACTGACTTGGGAGAGCAGCCTCGTTCTCCTCCAGTGCTGTACGTCGACAACAAGGCCGCCATTGCCTTGTGTGAGGAGCACAGACTGGAGCACAGAACGAAGCACATTGCTCTGCGTTACTTCCTGGCTCGAGAGTTGCAGCAGCGAGGCCAGCTTCGTCTTCGTCACGTGGCCACTCGGGCCAACACTGCTGATATATTCACCAAGGCACTTCCGTCTGGTGATCATCAGCGCTTTTGTACTCTGTTAGGCCTTGTGCCTACGTTTCCACACTTGCTGTAGTCTCTGCTTGTACTGTGATCTATATATATACATGCATGCCTGCTCTTGCTAGGTAGTCATCACTGTACTGTTATTGTTGCATATATATCTCTGCATGTGGACTGGCCTTGTGGCCCTTTGCTTGTGCTCAGAATGTGTGGTGACGTTGAGATCCACCCTGAGCTTGCTTTGCTTCTCTTGACTGGTCGTTTGACCCCTTGTTCTCCCCCACTTTGCCTATGGGGGTGTGTCAAACATATATGCTGCATATTGTCTAGGCTGTAGTGGGGTAGCCCATATGGGGTACAGCCCAATTAGGGTTTACTACTTGTACTCCTGCATGCTGCTAGTTCATTCATTCCTGCTTCTAGATTCTGACAGCTAACACCAGTGCTGATATGGAGGGTGCAACTACTGGTGTGCATACTTCTGCTGATGTGGCTGCGATTGCTGCTGAAGATGATTCTGATGACGATCTTGTCAGAATGTGATGTTTGTCTAGCCTGCAGTGGGGTACTCTATAGCGAGTATAGCCCAAATTAGGGTTTGCTATATGTACTCAACTACCTGCTATTGAAAACTCTTTTTCCTGTTTCTATCGTTTCAGCCTATAGTTTTTGACATGCTATCAGAGCGGTTACGCTCCTGGCCTGTGGGCCCACCGTTAGCTTCCGCTGCTGTCCTGTCTGTCGCGCGCCCCGTGGCGCGCGACGTTTTTTCTTCCCGCCACGCGCTCGGGGCGCATGGCGGTTTTCTGCTCGCCACGCGCTTGCCCGCCGTGCGCCCCGAGGCGCGCGGCGGTTTCCTACCCCGTCGACCCGCGCGTCGCCCCCCGTCGACCGTCGAAGCGCCGCCCGCCGCCCGTCGAAGCGCCCTTGGGCCCCGTGCGGGCCGCGCGCGGCCCGTACGACCTGCGCCAGGCCCGCGCGCGGCCCGGGCAGCCCGCGCGCGGTTCGTCCGGCCTGCGCCAGGCCCGTGCGCGGCCCGTACAGTCTGCCCCAGTGCCGCACGCCGTCCCCCGAGCTTCTGACCGCGCCCCACCCCCGTTGCTGCCTGAGCTCCTGTGTTAGGGTTTGGGGGTGGCGAGTATGGGGGTGCCAAATGTGTGAGCCGTCCCCTGCTCCTCCTCCTCCTCCGTCTCCCACTGCTGCAGCTGCCGCTGAGGGGGGTGGATGTGTTGGAGCCGTCGGAGTGGTACGAGGGGGGTGGCGTGTGAGCGGTGCTAGAGGTTCAACAGGGAGTGTGTGAAAGGGGTGTGGGACAGCTGGAGGAAGTTGAGTGGAGGCAGTCGTCTTGTCGTCCGCAGCGCCTGAAGTCCAGAGAGCCACGACCCCCTGTGGCCTGAGTAGTCCGGGGCTCTGCGCCTGGTAGCCACAGTGTGAGCACTCCTGGTAGTCCAGAGAGCCACGACCCCCTGTGGCCTGAGTAGTCCGGGGCTCTGCGCCCGGTAGCCACAGTGTGAGCACTCCTGGGAGCACAGCGAGCCAGCTGCGCCTGTCGCCGTGTAGTCCGGGTTTAGCCTGGTAGCGACAGTGCTGCGCACTCCTGTTGCCCGTGTGTCTGCAGCTTCAGCCGTCGCCTCCCATCTTCTCGCCTTCGCAGTTTCTCCTCCTCCTCACTTGCCCTCTGTGATAGCCTCTAGCTTTGCTTGTATTTGTTACCCTACTTCGCTGCTTGCTGTGCTGATTATACCCCACTTTGACTATGGGGGTATGTCAGAATGTTATGTTTGTCTAGCCTGCAATGGGGTACTCTATAGCGAGTACAGCCCAAATTAGGGTTTGCTATATGTACTCAACTGCCTGCTAGTGAAAACCCCTTTTCATGTTTCTATCGTTTCTGCCTATAGTTTCTGACAGATCTGTGGACCATGAATGATGTCTCACTGTATCGGAGGTGACAAAAGCAGTATGTGGACACAGGGACCAAGCTTCGACTCACTGCGGCCAATAAAGGCAAGGGACAACTTGTTGATGTCAAACATATATGCTGCTTATTGTGTAGGCTGTAGTGGGGTAGCCCATATGGGGTACAACCCAAATTAGGGTTTCCTACTTGTACCCATCTTCCTGCTAGTTCATTCATTCCTGCTGCTAGATTCTAACATGGTTTCAGAGCACTAAGGTCCGTAGGACCGTTTTTTTTTCGGGCCCACCTACCGCTGCGGTTACCGCGCTACCCCACGTACCTGCCTGCCTTGCCTTGCCTTGTGACGTACTGCGCTACGCGCACCGTCTAGCAGCCCTAGCGCTGCCTCCTGCTGCCCTAGGCCAGCGCGCTGCCCCTAGAGGCCCGTAAGGCCCGCGCGCCGCCCCTACACGCCCTTCAGGCCCACGAATAGCCCCTGCAGACCCGTTAGGCCCCCTGCTGCCCGCACCGAGCCCGCGCAGCCCGCGCCGAGCCGCGCGCAGCCCGCTGCTGCCGTGCACTGCCCGCACCGAGCCCGCGCAGCCCGCGCCGAGCCGCGCGCAGCCCGCTGCTGCCGCGCGCTGCCCGCACCGAGCAGCCCGCACCGAGCCGCGCGCAGCCCGCACCGAGCCGCGCGCAGCCCGCTGCTGCCGCGCGCAGCCCGCGCCGAGCCCACGCAGCCCGCGTCGAGCCGCGCGCGGCCTGCTACTGCCTCGCGCGGCCCGCGCGCGGCCTGCAGCAGCCCAGCGCGCTGTCAGCGCAGCCCGCGCGAAGCTGCGCGCGGCCCGCTACTGCCTAGCGCGGCCGCGCGCGGCCTGCAGCAGCCCAGCGCGCTGTCAGCGCAGCCCGCGCCGAGCCGCGCGCGGCCCTCTGCCTCGGCCCCGACCTGCCGCTGATGCAGCCCCGCCCTGCAGCTGCCACGCCCCTGACCTGCCGCTGATGCGGCCCCGCCCTGCAGCTGCCACGGCCCCGACCTGCCGCTGACGCGGCCCCACCCTGCAACTGCCGCTGAAGCGGCCCTGCCCTGCAGCTGCTGCGGCCCTACTCTGCAGCCGCTGTTGCGGCCCCGCCGTCGCCGCCGTCATACGCCTACCCGGCCGCCGCCCGCCGAGCTCCGGCCCTTTCCAGCCTTTGGTGAGCACCTGCCTGCCTGCCTGCCTGCCTGTCTGCCGGCCTGCCTGCCTGTCTGCCAGCCGGCCTGCCTGTCTGCCTGCCTGCCTGCCGGCCTGCCTGCCTGCCGGCCTGCCTGTCTGCCTGCCTGCCTGCCGGCCTGCCTGTCTGCCTGCATGCCTGTTGGCCTACCTGCCCGCCTGTCTGCCTGCTGGCCTGTCTGCCTGCCGGCCTGCCTGTCGGCCTGCCTGTCTGCCTGCCTGCCTGCCTACCTGCCTGCCGGCCTACCTGCCTGCCTGCCTGCCTGCCTGTCTGTCTGTATGCCTGCCTGCCTGCCTGCCTGCCTGCCTGCCTGTCTGCCTGCCGGCCTGTCTGCCTGCCTGCCGCGCCTGCCCGAGCTGCCCGAGCGGATGCTACTACTCCTGCTACTGGTACTGCGCCTGCTGCGGTCTTGCATATCTTCACCCTTGACTCAGGAGCTTCCCGCTCTTTCTTTCGCGACTGCACCACACTCACGCCGCTCAGTCGGCCAGTTCCGGTCTCCCTGGCGAACCTCTCTGGGGGTCCAGTCCTTGCCCACTACTCCACGGTTCTGCCGTGTCCGGCCGTCCCGTCTGGCTTCCTGTCAGGTCTTTACCTCCCCTCGTTCTCTACGAACTTGGTGAGTGGTGCTGACCTACAGGATGGGGGGGTTGACCAGTTCACTCCTGCGAGTCAGCGAGTGACTCACTGTACGTGTGCTCGGACGGGCCGACACTTGGCCACGTTCACCCGTGCACCTGGCTCGAGTCTGTACACACTGACCACTGAGTCCCCTCAGGTAGCTGCGTCTGCGTCTACGTCTGGTCAGCTGGCAGCCCCCTGCGAGTGTCGCGCTTTGTCGCACGACACTCTCCTGTGGCACCACCGCCTTGGTCACCCTTCCTCGCCTTCGTGGCATGCACTCTCGCTCCCTGGTTGATGGTCTTCCCAGGTCTCTGCCTGCTCTCCCTCCCTCGCCTGCGCTGCCCTGCATTCCTTGCGTCGAGGGGCGGCAGCGCGCCGCTCCTCACTCCTCCTCGTTCCCTCCCACAGAGGCTCCCCTGCAGACTCTCCACCTGGACGTGTGGGGCCCAGCCCGCGTCCGTGGACTGGGCCACGAGCGGTACTTCCTGCTGGTTGTCGACGACTACACGCGCTACACCACGGTCTTCCCCTGGCAGAGCAAGGGGGACGTCCCAGCTGTTTTGATCCCTTGGATACGCGCTGCTCGTCTCTAGCTCCGCGACCGGTTCCAGCAGGACTTTCCTGTTTTGCGTCTGCACTCCGACAGAGGTGGTGAGTTCACCTCAAACCTCTTGGCAGCCTACTGTGTGGCGTACGGCATCCGCCAGTCGTTCACGCTTCCGGCCTCTCCGCAGCAGAATGGGGTTGCTGAGCGCCGCATTGGCTTAGTCATGGAGGTCGCTCGTACCTCCATGATCCATGCGGCTGCCCCCCATTTTCTGTGGCCGTTTGCGGTCCGGTACGCCGCGCACCAGCTCAACCTCTGGCCCCGTGTCTCTTTGCCGGAGACCTCGCCCACACTGCTGTGGACGGGGAAGGTTGGCGATGCGTCACGTTTCCGGGTCTGGGGTGCTCATGCCTTTGTCCGCGATACCACTGCGGACAAGCTCTCTGCCCGCGCTGTTCCCTGTGTCTTCCTTGGCTTTGTCCCTGACGCGCCTGGTTGGCAGTTTTACCACCCCACCTCCCGCCGTGTCTTTGTGCTCTTACGCTGAGGCGATCGCGGGTGAGTACTCCTCTCAGTGGCAGACAACCATGGACGCAGAGATGGCATCCTGGAAGTCCACAGACACTTACGTCGATGAGGTTCCCCCTCCCGGGGCGAACATCGTCGATGGCATGTGGATTTTCAGGGTGAAGCGGCCGCCGGGTTCTCCGCCTGTCTTTAAGGCTCGTTACGTTGCTCGAGGCTTCAGTCAGCGAGAGGGAGTTGACTTCTTCCAGACCTTCTCCCCTACCCCGAAGATGACCACTCTTCGGGTGCTGCTGCACGTTGCCGCTTAGCGTGACTACGAGCTTCACTCACTTGACTTCAGCACAGCCTTCTTACAGGGCAGCATAAGGAGATCTGGCTGCGCCGCCCACCTGGCTTCACTGGGTCGTTTCCTCCTGGTACCCAGTGGAGTCTCCGGCGGCCAGTCTACAGTCTCCGCCAGGCACCTCGTGAGTGGCACGACACACTGAGGATGACGCTTGCGGCTCTTGGGTTCACTCCTTCGACTGCTGACCCGTCGCTGTTCCTGCGCACCGACACTTTGCTGCCGCCGTTCTACATCCTCGTGTACGTTGACGACTTGGTCTTTGCCACTGCTGACACTGAGGCACTTGCCCTTGTGAAGTCGGAGCTGCAGAAGAGATACACGTGCACAGACCTGGGTGAGCTGTGCAGCTACCTTGGCTTGCAGATTACCCGGGACAGAGCACGCCGCACCATCACCCTGACTTAGAAACACAAAAATGGTGCAGCAGGTCCTTCAGCGCTTCGGCTTCTCCTGGTCCTCCCCACAGCCCACTCCTCTGGCTACCTGTCACTTGCTCTCAGCTCCACCTTCGGACGAGTCCGTAGAGCCGAGTGGTCCTTACCCAGAGCTAGTTGGCTGCCTCATGTACCTGATGACATGCACACGACCTGACCTAACATACCCTCTTGGCCCTTTGCCTCGTTACGTGGCTCCTGGCAGGCACCGAAAGGTGCACATGGATGCTGCCAAGAGGGTGTTGCGCTACCTGTGCAGTACATCAGGCATGGGGCTCGTGCTTGGAGGACGGAGTGAGGTGGTGCTCACTGGGCACTCAGACGCGTCTTGGGTTGACGACCAGACTACACAGCGGTCGTCACAGGGTTACACCTTCAGCCTTGGCTCTGGCTCTGTTTCTTGGCGGTCTACACGCTCGTCTTCTGTTCTCAGCTCCAGTTGTGAGGCTGAGATCTACGCCACCGCCATGGCTGCACAGGAGCTACGCTGGCTCACCTACCTGCTGACTGACTTGGGTGAGCGGCCTCGTTCTCCTCCAGTTCTGTACGTTGACAACAAGGCGGCCATTGCCTTGTGTGAGGAGCACAAACTGGAGCACAGAACGAAGCACATCGCTCTGCGTTACTTCCTGGCTCGAGAGTTGCAGCAGCGAGGTCAGCTTCGTCTTCGTCACGTGGCCACTCAGGGCCGTCTTCCTGCTAGTTCATTCATTCCTGCTGCTAGATTCTAACAGTTGAGGGTTGTAGCAAGGGTGTCCGTGGCAAGGCGAAGGCCAACAAGGGGGGCAGCAGGTCAAATCATCATAAATAAAAGGCTGACGAGGGTGGCAGCAAGGGGATGAGGATGAAGCGTGCTCGGATCAGGACTACGCAGAAACAGCGGTCCCGACACCTATCCTGAGAAGCCTCACCCTAAAGATCCACGCAAAGTGAGTCTGGATCCACGGCCCCCATCACCACGTAGTCGCATTGCCAAACGGACAAGGAAATGGTCAAATGGGCACTGAGATACGGCGAGTTGGAGCTGCTGAAGAAGACCGCGCTTGAGGCTGGCATTTCCGTGGCCACGATAAGGCGCTAGGTCAAGCAGATGGAAAGCAGAGTGTTAAAAGGTGCTGCCTTAGTCGGGAATGCATACTTGGTGTTGGGCGTGACTCTCACCACCCCGACAAAGGCGCTGTATCACTACGTTTACATCAACCGCGCCAAAGTGTTGTAGTCACAATAGGCTCCAATAGGCTTCAATGTGCCTAGAACCAAAGATAGAGTGCGCAGTCAGGTTTCTGCACAGCGGCTTTAAACGTTCATAGCGATCTGCTCACAACTCCAATTGACCTCATTCAACTTGGATCTGGAGCGTCTTAACGTCGCCTACAATAGGCAATTTAGATCGCACGATTTCATCAAGAATTGACGACACAACGTCGGTTTGAAACGAACGGCACTATGGCAGCAACATAGTCTTAGAAGGCAAGTTACGAACATCTAGGAAGAGTTACGAGTTGGGTTGGACTCCCAGCTCCTACAAACCCCAAGAACCGAGGTACAGTGATGTGGAACAGTGCCACACTATCCCCAACCAAGAAGGGTCTCGAAAATACCCTCCACAAGGGCCTACACCCATAGAAATGTTACACTACACTTTGTAATGTAACTATCTTCAATATCTTGAGGTGTAGCCTTTTGGCGAGCTTCGAAAAACACTTGAAGCTTGAACCAAGGCTCGGGTTCTTCATCACAAAACTCATCCTTGAGTTCTTGATGGGTCTGCTGCACACACCTGCGACACGCCGAACGTTCGACAAGCGACAAAATAGAAACCGCGCACGACAAAATAGAAACCGCGCACGACAAAATAGAAACCGCGCGGGACACACAAAATGACCGCGTTACACGCGACTAGCGATAACTTGCTATTGACTCGACACACACACACTCGATACATGACCCATCATTCATACACCATTATAAGCATGAAATATATATTTATTTCATGCACTCATACCACTCCATGCACACACGCATGCACGCACACGCACACGGACAACAAGCCGAGTGCAAACCGTAGGGTTGCACCAACAAACTCCCCCTCGGGTTGTTGGCCTTAGGATCTTGCTCTCTCAGTTCAGAGCCATCCCAGCCAGCTTGCAACACTTCCAATGCTGCTGCTCCACCAGCCTCTTGGTCATCATATCTGCTGGCTGCCCCGTTGTCTTCACATAGCGCAATTCAACTTCACCCGCGGCCACCATGCTCCTCGTCCAATGCCACTTCACCCTCATGTGCTTGGTCAGACCATGTAACACAGGGTTCTTGGCTAGAGCAATGGCTCCCTGGCTGTCACAGTAGAGTGGGGTAGGTCCTTGCTGCTCCTCCCCCAATTCAGCCAACAAACGCCGCTGCCACACAATCTCCCGTACCGCACGGAAGAGTGCCATGTACTCGGACTCCACCGAGCTTAGTGCTTGAGAGGTCCACCTGCTTCTTGCTTTCCCAAGCAGTTGGGCCTCCTCCAACACAGCAAATGAACCCTCCAACACTTGTCATGTCCTCTGGTTCTGATGCATAGGAGGCATCCGAGAATGCGGTGAGGAACAAACGCCCGGGTTCCACACCATCCGCGCCCTTTTGGCGCCTTTGTGCCGCTGCCGAGTATTGCAGCCCAACGGTCGGTGTTTGGCCAAGGTACTTGGCCACCCTCATTCCAGCAGCTACCTGCTCCTCATTAGGGCATTGCACCACCCTAGCCAGCTGCCCGGTAGCAAACGCGACATCCGGTCGAGTGTTGACTGCCGCGTACATGAGGCTGCCCACCAACGAGTGAAAACGGCGCCTCTCCTCTTCACCCACGCTCTCCTCCTCTGGTCCCTTCACACACTTGAACCCAGAAGGAAAGGGTGTAGCCACATGGCCTTCATTTTGCCCAAAGTTGGCAGCCAATGCCTCCAGGTACTTGCGTTGGTGCACCCGCATGCACCGCTTCTCCACATCACGCTCGATGTGAAGCCCGAGGTAGAAATTCACGTCCCCAAGGGACTTGCACTTGAACTTGTCTTGAAGCTTCAGCATCACCTCCTTCACAAGGTCAGAGGAGGGTGAGAAGATGAGGATGTCATCCACGTACACCACCATGAAGCTCCTCTGCTCCCCCTCGCCAAGCATGAACAAGGAGTGATCGGCCGTTGAGGGAGTGAAGCCGATCTCCTCCAACACCTCGCGCAGCTTCAGGTACCATTGTCTAGGGGCCTGCTTCAGCCCATAGAGGGCCTTCTTCAGCTTCCACACTCTGCCACTGCCATCGTCAAACCCCTCTGGCTGCGCCATAAAAATCTCCTCCTCGAGGATTTCGTCGAGAAACGCCGTGACGATGTCTAGCTGCTTCACCACCCATCCTTTGATCGCGGCTCCCGCGAGTAGGGTTCGTAGCGTCGTCTTCTTCACCATAGGAGCAAACAGCTTCTTGTAGTCCGCATGCTCCTTCTGCTGGTACCCCTTGGCCACCAGCCTGGACATGTAGAGCTCGATCACGCCGTCGGCATCCGACTTGATCTTGAAGAGCCACTTGGACGTAATCGCCGTACGCCCCTCCGGTAGCTCCACCAACTCGTACGTGTCGTTCTCCTCAATGCTCTTCAGCTCACTCTCCATGGCCTTCTTCCACTCCTCAGCATCACTACTCTCCAAGGCTTCCTTGAGAGTTGCTGGTTCTCCCGGCATCTCCACCGGAGAGAAGAACGCGAAGGCACACTCCTCGTACTCGCTCTCCTCGTCGTCTCCGACCATCATTGCCGCTCCAGCTAGGGCCGTCTTGCCCTGCTTCCCCGGCGCATCATAGGTCAGTCTATTAGGGGCTTGGACTCTCCTCTTGCCCCTTCCTTCCTCCTCAGCTGCAGGGACTTGAAGGCCTTGGCCACCCTGTCCCCAACCAAGAAGGGTCTCGAAACTACCCTCCACAAGGGCCTACACCCATAGAAATGTTACACTACACATTGTAATGTAACTATCTTCAATATCTTGAGGTGTAGCCTTTTGGCGAGCTTCGAAAAACACTTGAAGCTTGAACCAAGGCTCGGGTTCTTCATCACAAAACTCATCCTTGAGTTCTTGATGGGTCTGCTACACACACCTGCGACACGCCGAACGTTCGACAAGCGACAAAATAGAAACCGCACACGACAAAATAGAAACCGCGCGGGACACACAAAATGACCGCGTTACACGCGACTAGCGATAACTCGCTATTGACTCGACACACACACACTCGATACATGACCCATCATTCACACACCATTATAAGCATGAAATATATATTTATTTCATGCACTCATACCACTCCATGCACACACGCATGCACGCACACGCACACGGACAACAAGCCGAGTGCAAACCGTAGGGTTGCACCAACACAAAGGAGTGCTGATATTTGTTAAGGATATGCAGCACTGGAGTTGCATCTAGCAAAGAAACGCCATCCAGGGACTGTCTGGACCGGCTCCTCTCATTGAAGCCAACGGTTTAGGGACCGCTAGAACCTTGTAGTGAGAGTCAAGACGAATGTTGGACAAAAATTGTCCAACGGTGAGTCCTGCTTCCCCCACGGCTGTTTTGTCACCACCCGTGCATGGTCTTCAGCTTTGATGTTCGTGGTTGTGCCATTTTAGTGGCTTAACCTCTCATTCACTCATTCGTCTTTGCTCTACTCTTGTGTGCGCAAAATGTGCCAAGGATTGCAAGGTCTTTAGCAGATTCGTGCTCATCAACTGCGCCTGGCACGCCACCGACCAGTCCCGCATCATCAATGTGAATCAAACGCAACTTTTCATCGAGATGCTTGCTAAGGGGATGATTGACCACCGAGGGATGTGGTCCGCGCCTATCAGGATGGTGGGCTATGAGAAGCAACCGATTGACGGAGATGCTAGCGTACACTGCAGCTGGGGAGAAGCTACGGCCTTAGGTATGGTTGAAGCTCTATACCTCTCTGTATCTCCGCTCTTTGACTCACGTGACGAGAATACGAGATTTTGGTGGCTGATGTGGGATATTTTGTGATGTACGGATTGTGGCGCAGGCACAAGACAGTGGCTGGATGGATGGCGGCCGTCCACATGTGGCTCATCCATAGAATCCTCCCTTTTCTCAACCTAGAGAAGGAGAAAGTGGCCAAGTGTGCGCTGCTTGTGCTGGATTTATACCGGGGGCACATCACCCAGCAGCATCGTGCCAGCCATCATCCCAGCTGGATGCACCAGCCATATTCAGCCGCTGGATGTGTTAATCAACTGCGCCTGCCAGTGTGCGTGCGCGATATTGCAGGTGGTCCATGCGGCACGATAGCAACCTGCGCACTCCAAAAGGTGATTTGTCCGTCTTGGTTGCTGCCGTGTTGTTCCCTGCTCATGTTTTAACTCTGATGATGCGCTGACATTATTTGTCAATTATTTGGCATGAAACTTGAAGCACTCGGCACATACTTTGGTGCTTCAATGGATAGACGAGGCACGGGATGATGTACCGCGAGATCATTATCTACACATTCAAGCCATGCGGCATTTCCAGCACCCTTGACAGCTAGGAGAACCACCTCCTCATGGCCCACTAGCGTGCAAGAAGCATGACCGACGACTCAAAGGACATGTTCCTGCTGGGGACGACTGGTAACAACATTGGGTTTGTGGGGGAGACGGCACTGTGGAGGTAGAGGAGTGAGCACTCTGTCGAGGACGTGGTGGCAGCTGGAGACACTGGGACATCCGCCACTGATGACCTTTACTCTGATACTACGAACTACGGAGGACCAGCAACAGCGGCAGATCAGCTCGTCGAGCCTGAGGAGACTGCCACACATGCGTGGACAGTAGCAGGAGCAGCAGTACATGGCCCTGCGTCCTGTGCTAGAGTGAGAGAGGCAGAATGTGTGTTTGTTGTCTAGTTATATTCAGGCCTTGACATGTCCAGCAAGAAAGTTTCACGAACTCTATTCGTGACTAGTTGTGGTACCTCGAAACCAGCATTTGTGACTAGTAATACTATGAAACCCTAATGAGAAATTACCCAACGAGGCTCTGGCTCTAGAGCCATTTTATTGCACAAAGTCCTAGTGACAATCATCACATCAGATTGCCGAGGAGAAGCGCGAAGCTGCATTTAAGCGGTCAGTATCATAATAATTATAACCGTGAATAAATTTCATTAGAACCGTCACTCATGGCACCAATAGAACCCATACATTGATAAGAATTGCAGGCACGTCCTTGAATTATGGTTGTGACTAATTATGACACTCCAAACCATGAACATTTATGTTCTAGCCAGATGGTTTATAAAAATATGGTTGGTTACTTATTGTTCATGACTTCGGGGCATCAAGATTAATCACGTTTTTTGGGTTGCGAAGCAACCCTTAAAGATCGATTTTGCCAAATTTTATTTTCATGATTAATTACTATTTTCCAAAAATCATGAAAATAAAATTTCGTAAGCTGCAGTAATAACCTTCGCATACTGTGTGCATGTTTAGCAGTTTGAAATACTATGTACAATGCATTAAATCATGTGTTATTGTTGCAATTTTTTAGTGCAGATTTGCTGTACTATTTGCATGTTTTACTGTTCTATTGTGGTAATAATAAACAGATGCAGGCTTAATGAAATAAAAAAACTATAATGATACATAATGGTGAATAATGTTTAATATGATGCATATTTGCATGTTTTACTGTTAGATGCTATTATGGTAATGATAAATAAATGCATGCTTAATGCATAAATGATGCTATAAGATGCGTAATGTTTAATACAATCTGAACCGTCTTATAGGATCGTCTCAGGTTGATCGCACGGAGTGTAGCAGCGGAAGGTTTGAACACTGTCAGGTACGGACTCTGTCAGTAGAGGGAGATTTGAATCTCGACAGAAGTGATTAACACAATGCAGAACAAGGGTTTATATAGGAATACAATGAAATGCAAAAGGTCCTAGCTAGCCATGTACTCTGAGGGGTACATTCCCCTTAGGGCTAATCTAGATGCAGGATTGCAACTGTGCGGCTCGGTAACCGTACGCGGTTCGGTAACCGTTTGAACTTTTCCCGCACTTTTCATTTCGAATTCTTCCTGCTTGCAACCGTCTTCGATAACTGTCTTGACGCTTGGTCTTTCGTCCTCGATGCAGTCATCTTCACGTTTAAGAGTTCGTTACTTTAGGAATGTTCAATCATTCCATATCGTAACAATGTTTAATATGATACGTCATGATGTAACAACAATCACATGAAACAACACAGTCTGTAAATTCTTAAAAAAAGGCCAACCTTATCAAATCCAGTTCGAAGTGGTCGCACACGAGTCACTTTGTGCGCCAATGAACCTTATGTGAAATGATAGACTTGAGCCATCTTTTTAAAATTCACAGACATGCATTGTTATTGCGATGGATGTGGATGAATGCACGGGATACGGCACCGGGGACTGGCTGACAGCAATCCCCATAGCTCCAACACGGCGCATAGGACCAGTGCACTTCGCCAACGCCGTGCGTTTCCGCCTGGGTCTCCCATTTTCCACACCCAAAAACTGTGACTGCTCGGATCACACCGCTATCACGGACCCCCGCCTGCCAAACCATCTCTTCCGCTGCGGCACGGGCAAACAGCGCATTAACACCCGTAACGAGCTTAGGTACGCCCGCATCAGCATGGCGCAGGACGCGGGATTCATCGTCCATAGGGAGTCCGCCGCTCACTGCCCCATAGAGGAACAAACGCTGACTTCACTATGACGGACTGAAGTAGCGGAGCAACGTGGGTGTGCGATGTCACGATCACGGATCCCATCAGCACGAGGGATCCGGAGGCACGGAAAGGCAGGGGGTGGGCGGCGCGAGAACAGGCGGATAAGAAGATAAAACACTATGCCAATAGACCTGAGACGGTGGGCTTCTTCCCGCTGGCTGTGGTGACCTACGGCTGCCCATGCGCCGAGGTTCCAGTCTTCCTGAAGCTCCTAGCAGACACGGCGGCTCGGCGCTACTTCAACGCCGACTCCAACTCCTTTCACTCCAACTCATTTCGTGGGTTCATTCCTCCTAACCCAGCGGGAGAGAGAGCGAGAGAGAGAGAGAGAGAGAGAGAGAGAGAGAGAGAGAGAGAGAGAGAGAGAGAGAGAGAGAGAGAGAGAGAGAGAGAGAGAGAGAGAGAGAGAGAGAGAGAGAGAGAGAGAGAGGCATAGTCCCCTAGTCCCTTAGCCTCTCAGCCTCTCAGCCGCCCCTAGCTCTGCTATATAAGGCTGTGGGCCTGGTGCTTGGCTCATTACTCATTTCGTGGGTTCATTCCTCCTAACCCAGCGGCTCGCGCCGGCCGCCTTCGGCGGCCGACGCTCGACGGCGCGGCCTTCGGCCGCGCGTGAGGGGTGGCAAGTGCAATCACAAACAAGAGACATCAATCATTGACATACATTCCATGGCAAGGCCTACCGCTAGGGACTAAAGAAACACATGGAGCAAGACGAGGAGAGGACTAGAACTGGTCGGCATCAAGAACCGCCAGCAGACCAGTCAGAGAGCGGTGGAGCTCCCGCACCGCCGCCGTGCTTGCGCCGATCACATCGGCTCCTGAACCTGCGCGCAAAATCCGCCGCAGCCCACGGACAGCAGTACCGAGCTGCCCAACCCCCGCAACTACGCCCATCACGGGCTCAGCCAACACGGGCACCAGCAACTCCGCGAGACGATCAGCGGCATCAAGCAGCTCGTCCCTCTGGCGACCATCCAGATAGCCGCCATGGGAGAAAGCAGCATGACCGCGCGCCTGGATCAGGTGCACGGCCCGCAAGCCCTCCGCGAGGCGCCACAGCTGGCCAAGAGACGCCTCGGGAACCTCAGCCATGCGAGGAGGTCCCCCCAACGCCGGGAACGCCAGCGTGTCACCAGACGCGGAATGAGGAGGTGGCGCGGCAGGAGGAACCCTTGGCGGGACCATGTGATGCCTACGAACCGCAGCAGGAGCATCAGGGGCGAGTGGTGGAGGAGCCGCAGCTACAGGAGGAGGAGACGCTGCCACAGGAACACAGACGGGGGAGGGAGCTGGAGGAGCCGTCGCAAGGCGCTGCGCAGCCCTCCCCTCGCGAATTGCAGCTGAGACGACGCGCTGAACGTCCGCAAGGGACACAGGAGGAGGAACATGCGCCGGGCCACCGCCATAACCGCGACCCCCTCCCCAACCGCCTCGACCGCCACGCTGCCAGTTTGACGGTGGGCGGCTACGACGGGGAGAGTCGCGGCGCCGGCGCGACGATTCTCGCTCGTCACGGGGAGCAGGAGAATGGGGACGCGAGGAGCGACGGCCAGGTGACGGCTGGCCCCGCGGCTGCCCCACAGGCGCAACGGGATGTGCCGCTGGAGCCGGCACCGCCTGCGCCACAACCGGGGCCTGGCCGCCAGTGGTGGCGGACACCGCCATCGGCGACGAAGCAACGGCCGCAGCAGGCGCAACAGGCTCAACAACGGCGGGTGCTGCTACAGGGACACCAGGAACGGGCGGGGCAATAGCGGGGTCAGCCACAGCAGGAGGCGCCACAGCGCCCGCGGGGACGACGGACGGAACAGCAGGAGCAGCGGATACAGGAGCCCCGACGGGAGGCGGAGGGTCCGAGCCGGCGACTGGTGGCGACGGAACAGGCAGTGGCGACGGGAGAGCCGCGCTCGCCACAGGGAGCGGGTCCACAGAGGCAACTGCGGCAGAGGGCGCCGGTTTCGGGGCAGGCGGGACTGGCGGCTTCATTGCAACAGCCGCCGAGGCAGATGCAGACGGGGACATTCCGCTCACCGCTGACACAGCGGCAGCGCGCGATGGTGAGGGCCACGGCTCTCCAGCAATCACCATCGCTCGCTAATAGGCGACAAGGAGCGGGCCGACGGGGGCGAAACGAAGTAGAAGGAGGACCGGAGAACGCGTTTCAAGCAGCGGGGCGGAGGGCTTTAAATTCTCTACATACTAATGAAGAGCACGACGACCCGACTTATGTAGTGGAGGAACAAGGCTCGAGCAGCAGCAGTGAGGAAGAAGGTGAAGAGGAGACAAGAGAGAGGACGGGGAGACGAAGTGGAGTGAACTCGAGAGGGACTGGGGAGCAGCGGGAGAATAGTCAAGGGCCGCAGGATGGGGATCGGACGGCCACAATTCCAACCCCGCCCTCTGCTCGTGCCACAGGCCGCGGTCGTGGAAATCGGGCCGCGAGAGGGCAGGCAAGGGCGACACGTCAGCCCCATATTCCCCGCTACTTTTCGCCAGAGGAATTAGCAGGGCAGACAGACAAGTTCGCCGAAGTGGCAGAGTGGGACATTTTACCGCTGTGCGACAGTCGCCAACCGACGGTGTTACGACGACTACCGCCAAACCTGTGCGAGATATTTTCACTCGCGATACTGACACCCCTTCTCCACCTCTCGCAAAACCCTGACTCCATCGCGGGTTGGAAGTTACTTCTATTCCTCCCTCGCTTAACACTGCGTCAAGCCTCGCCGAGACGACCTGATTGGCCCAAAATCAAGGCCCGCCTCCGAGCTTTTCAACGCGGCGAGTGGCAGCAGTTGTACTCGGACGCGGCAGAAGCAGTCAACTCACCCCCCCCGCCACGTCACCAGCCAGACGACGTGGGAATCATCAACAGAGCTGAGGGTCTGGCGAAAAAAGGGAGTTTGCGCCGAGCCGTGTTGGCGCTCGAGTCAACGCCAGTGTGTACACCCAGCCCACAAATACTGGACGAACTCCGACACAAGCACCCACCGGCTGACCCCAATCCGCTGACCTGGCCAACCAGCGCAGATCCAGCCAAGCTTGAGATTGCATACGCTGACTTCACGAAGCTGCTGAGTCGATGCGAGAACGGAGTGGGGGGCGGTCCGAGTGGGATGACATTCGAACACTTACGCGATGCGTCAGTGACAAACGCATCGGTCTCCACCCATCTGCACGCCCTCGTTAATACGATTTTGACAGGAAAACTGCCACAACCGGTCGCCGAACTGCTCACTTCCTCACGCCTCATTGCACTGGCCAAACCAGAAGGGGGGGCTCGGCCAATCGCAATTGGCGAATGTCTGACCCGCCTAGCGGCAAAGGCCGCGCTGACGACCCTGGGCGAAGCGGCGCGCAGCTATTTCCTTCCGCTGCAGTACGGAGTGGCAGTGCCAGGGGGGGCAGAAACAATCATACACAGTGCTCGTACACATATCGACAAAAACCCCAACAGTCTCATCCTGCAAACCGATATCTCCAACGCCTTCAACAGCATCTCTCGCCAAGCAATCGTGACAGCGCTGCAAGACCCCGCCTTACAACCTTTACTCCCTCTAGTCAAACTCACCTACGGGGCACCATCTCCGCTGTTCCTAGACGCCAACTTCAATAGCCCACCGATATACAGTGAACGTGGGGTCCGGCAAGGTGATCCCTTAGGCCCGCTTCTATTTGCAGCTGGGATTCATCCTGCCTTGAGAGCAACAGCAGCACTGTACCCCGGCGTCCTGTGTCTAGCATACGCCGACGACGTAAGCTTCTTAGGCGACCCACATGACGCAGTTGCAGCCTTCTCTCACTTCACTAGCCAGCTGGCACAATTGGGCCTGCGGCACAACCCTGGGAAATGCGCCGCATGGAGCAGTAGGCCGTTAGACAGCACGGTGCAGCTGCCTCCTGGGGTACCGACGGCCGACACAGGCATTAAACTACTCGGGAGTTTCCTAGGCACATCCGTAGGCGCCGCCGCTTTCCTAGCAACAGAATTGCAGGCCTCGTCCAGATCGAGCGACTAGACCCTCAGATTGCGTCACTGCTGCTTACACGTTGCATCTCACGGCGCGTAGGATACCTTACCAGAACAACCCCACTACACCTCCTAGACCACGACACCTGGTCACAGTGGGGCAGGGACCTCCTTGCCACACTCCTCACAGCATGCGGCATTCGATTTCCAACAGACAGCACAGAGCAGGACAGGGTTTGGGAACAGTCTTCCCTGCCACCGTCGCTTGGGGGTATTGGCCTCACAGACCCAACAGTGGAGGGACGGTTCGGCTACTTGGCAAGTTTCACACAGTCCAGCCTTTTCCTCAGCTCGCTACTGCTAGAAGTGGAGGACGCCCTGATTGCTGTCCGGGACCACATGCTCCTGCCCCAGGACACCACAACCGAGCTACACCACTGGTTGTCAGAATGTGAGGCGTCGCTGCCTCAAGAGGCCAAAGACATACTCGACAAAGAAAGACTGGAGCCGAAAGGGCTGAAGCTGCAACACGAGCTAGGGGTGAGGGTGCAGGGGAGTAGATACGCCACGCAGGTGGAGGCCACACGGCATATGAGTCTCAACCCACTGTCAGGCCACACACAGCGGTATCTCTCTCTGACAGGCTACGGTTCGGGAGACTGGCTAACGGCTATCCCAATCGAGCCTCAACGCCGTGTCGGACCCCCACACTTCGCAAATGCAGTCCGCTTCAGGCTAGGCCTCCCCTTCTCCACACCCGCGAAATGTGACTGCTCTAAACGCGTGGAAATCACAGATCCACGGCTGCCAAACCACCTCTTCCGCTGTGGGACGGGGAAGCACAGGATCAACACCCACAATGAGCTCCGTGATGCGTGCATCTCAATGGCAGAAGACGCAGGCTTCATAGTCCACAGAGAATCTGCTGCCTACTGCCCGGTTGAGGAGCAAACAGCAGACCTCACCCTGCGTGATAGGAGCTCAGGCGAGGTGTACATCTGTGATGTCACCATCACGGACCCGATCAGTACTAGAGACCCTGACGCGCTCAAAGGGAGGGGGTGGGCGGCTAGGGAGCAGGCCGACAAGAAGATTAGCCACTACGCCAGCCGCCCGGACACTGTGGCCTTTTTCCCCTTGGCAGTGGAGACGTATGGGTGCCCGTGTGCCGAGGTACCACAATTCTTGAAGCTATTGGCGGAGTCCGCTGCTCGGCGACACTTCAACGCCGGCCCTCACTCCTTCCATGCAGCCAGATTCCTCCATCTCTTCAGGCAGCGGTGGTCGTGTGCTCTACAGCGGGCGCAATCAGTGGGCTACCTCATCAAGTCTAGCCAGGCGGCAGTAGCAGAAAACCCCCCTGTTGGGGGTGTGCAAGGGGAGTTCCACCTTGGGGACAGTTGCGTAGTGCTGGAACCTCTTATGGAGGTGTAGTTTAGCCTTTGTGTGTGGATAATTAGACGATAGCTGGATTGTTCATTTGCCAATTCACCCTACCTTGCATGTTTGTACCCTTTGATATATCAATACACGGACCATTAGAGAGAGAGAGAGAGAGAGAGAGAGAGAGAGAGAGAGAGAGAGAGAGAGAGAGAGAGAGAGAGAGAGAGAGAGAGAGAGAGAGAGAGAGAGAGCGAGAGAGAGAGAGAGAGGAGAGAGAGAGAGAGAGAGAGAGAGAGAGCACATAGGCCTCTTCCCTTAGCCTCTCTGCCCTACTCTCCTTAGTATAAAGTCTCTAGCGGCTGGTTCCAGAGCTCATTATTCATTTCACACCACGTTCATTCTCTCCTAACCGAGCGGGAGAGAGAGCGAGAGAGAGAGAGAGAGAGAGAGAGAGAGAGAGAGAGAGAGAGAGAGAGAGAGAGAGAGAGAGAGAGAGAGAGAGAGAGAGAGGCACATAGGCCTCTTCCCTTAGGCCTCGACGGGCTGGTTATGCCAGATCCCGTCGAACGCCCGGACTGAGAAGGACGGCGGCGCTTTGCCGCCATCGGGCGAGGGCCTGCAGGGACAAGGCAGCACGGGACGGGCCGGTGAGTTCAGGATCGACGGCCACGACGAGGAAGAAATTGAAGAGAATGTGCAGGGGACGGGAAACCAGGAGGCCCGCTGGACAGAAACGAGTAGACAGAGGACATTACGAGAGCGGGCCGAAGGCGGCGTGTCGGCGAGGCAGCCGCGAAACGCGGCGGGAAGAGCGGCTCCCAGAGGACGGGGGAGAGGCAGGGGCAGAGGAGGCAGGGTGGGCAATCTCGCCCGAGAAGTTGCGAGGGAAATTGCTAGATCTGGAGATTGGCGGGAAAGGCACGGGAGGCCAGAGGTGCAGAGCGTGGACCCAATGAATGACCCCACTGGGGAAGAGGAGTCAGAATATAGAGAGGAAGAGCAGGCCGAGTCAGAAGAAATATCGGTTGAGGCAAAGGAGGGCGTCCCAGCTGGCAACGAGGGAAGGAGGAGAAGAGGCGGAATACGAGGAAGGGCGGAGAGAAACCAAACGGGAGCAGGACAGATGGGCGAATCGGATGCACCGCGAGGCAAAAACATTGCCAGCAAAGAGCGATCGCCCAGTGACATCGCTGATGACGATGCCACATGGCAGCAGGTGGAGGGCTGGAATCTGGACCCCCTGCGCTCCAGCGCACAACCATTCCTGGTCCGGAAGCTTCCTCCGGAGATCCTGAAGTCCTTTAGCCACTACCTCACCATCCCCCTTTTGAGGTTGTCGAGGCACCCAAAGTGCGTGGGAGCGTGGCGAATTCTGCAATTCCTACCCCGGCTGACACTTAGAGCAAGCACGGAGAAAGTGCCAGGCAAAAGCCTGGACGAGGTTGAGAAACGCCTCAGGCAATTTCGGGACGAGGAATGGGGAACACTGTTCCTCCAAACCTGCACCTTCGCGGCGGATTCCCAACCAAGAAGACACGAACCTGATGCAGAAGGAACCTGCGCGCGGGTGGAAGGGTTGGTTCAAAAGGCCAACCTGTCGAAAGCTGCAGCGGCGTTACAGAGCTCACCACTCGCAGAACCTTCGCAGGCCGCGCTCGCGATACTCAAGGCGAAACACCCGCAGGCGGAAATGGCGTTACCCGAAGGATTAAGGGGTTACGGGGAAACGGCACTCGCCATTGGGGCAGACTCGTTCCGCGACGTCCTAGCGAAGTGCCCCAACGGGATAGGGGCGGGCCCTTCGGGCACATGCTTCGAACACCTTCGCGACCCTGCACTCACAAACGGCGAGGTCTTCTTCCTGCTCCATGCCCTAGTTAACAACCTCCTTAGTACGTTCCAGGAGGGGCCGGTGAGGGACCTGCTACTACCTGCGAGGCTTATCGCCCTAGGAAAACCCGACGGCGGTATCAGGCCAATAGCGATAGGAGAAGCGCTCCTTCGGATTGTGGCTAAAGCGGCGCTGAGGGAGCTATCGGGAGAAATTCGGAAATATTTCCTCCCGGTGCAGTACGGGGCGGCTACACCAGGGGGAGCGGAGTGCATCATACACGCGGCGCGGGCGCTGTTGGAGGAAGACGAAACACGGGTGATTCTGCAGTTAGATATAGAAAACGCGTCCAACTCGGTCGAACGCGGGCACTTCTTGAACTCGCTGCGCTTCACAAACCTGCTCTCCCTTCTCCCTCTCGCGCGGACGCTATACGCCGCCTCATCACGGCTGCTGCTAGACGAGGGATTTGGCGTCGGCTACATAGAAAGCACTCGAGGGGTCCGCCAAGGAGATCCGCTCGGCCGCACACTCTTCGCGCTAGCAATACAACCGGCCTTGCTGACGGCGGCTGTAGAGACACCAGAGGCGACAGTGATGGCGTACGCCGACGACATTACCATCGTCGGACCCCCAGCGACGGCGTCAAAGGCATTCAACAGGATCACACGCGAGCTCGAGGGAGTCGGCTTACGGTGCAACTTGGTAAAATCCTCGGCATGGTGCCCAGCAGGGCACACGGGGGACCTACCGGAAGGGCTGGCGGCGGCGGTGGATGGGGTACAGGTCCTAGGGAGCCTGATTGGGACCACGGCCTACTGCAGACGGACGGTACGGGAGACGCTGGAGAGGATAGCTCTGCCGCTTCGGCTGATCAGCAAACTGCACCCGCAGCATTGTCCAGATGCGTGTCGCGCAGGATCTCCTACCTCCTGCGCACGACGCCCGCAGATGTGGTGCCACTGGCTGAGTGGCGGGGGTGGAGCGAACGGCTGTTGTGGACGGCTCTAAGGGCGGCCCATCTACGCGTGCCAACCAAGGAGCTGGAACAGAGCCTAGTATGGAGGCAGGCGACACTGCCTATCGCGCTGGGAGGGCTGGGGCTGATCGATCCCCTCTCGGAAGCACCAGCAGCACACTTAGCGTCCCTGAAAGCATCGCAGCTGCTACTACAACAACTGCCGCACTCGCCCAACGAGCAGCTACAGCAGGTGGAAAAGCTGGTGTCGCCACGAGGAGAGGGCGTGGCGGGCGGGAGAGGAGCGACCCGGAGGGATATGTGGAACGGGCTCCCGCGAACTGCACAGGAACTACTAGAAGAACCGAGGGGGAGGAGGGAGGGGAAGGGCCGTCTACAAGAGGCACTGTCCCAGCAGATCAACCTCACAAGGGCGGCAGAGCTCGTGGGGGATACGAGGAAGGATAAACCGGGGGAGGAAAACGGCCAGTGCGGCTCATCAGCCTACAAGGGGTGGGGGCGGGGGACTGGCTTCACGCCATCCCAACGAGGGCAGATCTCACATTCTCACCAGGACAATATGCCATGGCGCTCGGGTTCAGGTTGGGCCTACCCCTACCAGTGACCAAGAGCTGCCCGTGCCGGGGGGAAAGGGGGGAGATAGAGGATGTGAGCCTGCCGAACCACCTGCTGAGGTGTGGGGAGGGGAAGGACCGGACAAACACGCATAACACACTCGTCTATGCGGCGCTGCGCATGGCGAGAGAGGCTGACTACATAACCTTACATGAGACCACGACCTACTCGCAACCAGTCAACCCCAAGTGAGCAGATCTGGCCTTCACGGACAGGGAGTCAGCCGAGACCTGGGTGACGGATGTTACCATAACAAACCCGGTTCTGCAGCGGCGCGACACCAGGGCGGTGAAACCGCCAGGATGGGCAGCGGAAGAGGCTGCAAGGGGGAAAAGGGGGCTGTATGAGGGGCGGCCGGACTATGTCGGGGTATTGGGGCTGGCAGTGGAGACGTATGGGGCCCTGGCGAGGGATACACAGCGGTTCCTGAGGATGCTAGGCACTCAAGCGGCTAAGAAAAAGTTCAGGCAGGGGAGACTGACGGCGGTGGCCTCTAAGCTGACGGCACACTACCGACAAAGCTGGTCGGTAATGCTGCAGCGTAGCCAGGCGAACACATTCCTGGCTAAGTCTAACAGGGCCACGGAGATGGCACACCCCCAGGTGGCGGCTGACCCATGGGAACCCCGATTGGGAGACCTGTGGCAGGTCATAGAAGATGACCTGGAGTGGGGCCCACCCCTAGACATGTGAGGGGTGGGGTAGGCGCCCATAAGGCCGGGGTGTGGGCATCGGTGGAGGTCCTGGGGTCACCTTAGCGAGCTGGCGGCCCTGGTTCATAGGATGTGCATGATTAGTGGTGTTTCTGAGTAGGATGCTTGTTGGGCTTGGCATGATGAACTGCTTTGTACCTTGTTTGAAGTCAATGAAGGACTGCTTGAGAGAGAGAGGCACATAGGCCTCTTCCCTTAGCCTCTCTGCCCTACTCTCCTTTGTATAAAGTCTCTAGCGGCTGGTTCCAGAGCTCATTATTCATTTCATACGTTCATTCTCTCCTAACTGAGCGGCTCGCGCCGGCCGCCTTCGGCGGCCGACGCTCGACAGCGCGGTCTTCGGCCGCGCGCTACGGGTGGCAAGTGTCAACACACACTTAGCGATAACCAGGCTTACAAGCAATGACAACATCAGCCACGGCCTAGGCCACACTACAACCTACGGCAAGGATGGCGGGGGTAGGGGCGGAGTCTACATCTGATCCGCGTCAAAAACAGCAAGGAGCCCCGTCAACGAGCGATGAAGCTCGCGCACCACCGCAGTGGTTGCGCCGATCACATCGACTGCACTCGCTGTGCGCATCACCCGGCGCAGTCCACGGAGCGCAGTCCCAAGCTGTCCAACGCCCGCAACTCCACCCCGCGCAGGCGCAGCCAACACGGGCGCCAGGATCTCGGCAAGCCGGTCAGCGGCATCCGAGCACTCGTCCAGAGGGCTGCCTTCCGGAGGCACGCCGCGAGAAAGCGTCGCGTGACAATATACTTGGATCAGGTGCACGGCCCGCATCCCCTCTGCAAGGCTCCACAACTGCCCAAGGGACGCCTCGGGGACTTCCGCCATGCGAGGAGGTCCCGCCAGCGCATGGAACGATAGCGCGTCACCAGCAGACGGAATCCATGGCTGCTCCACGCGACCTGACGGAGCGGGAGCAGATGCAACAGGAGCAGGGGGAGGCGGAGCATCGGCCAGAGGGGGAGGCGCCACAAGAGGAACCCACCGCGGGTTCACGCGACTGGCAGGAGCGGCAGCAGACGCAGCCGGCAATAGAGGGGGCGGAGCGACAACAGCAGGAGAAGGAGCCGCAGCCACGGGGCGGGCAACAGGAGGAGGAGCGACAGGAGCGGGTGGAGGACGCTTTGCGGCCCTCTCCTCGCGAATCGCCGCCGACACTACACGCTGCACATCCGCCAGCGATATCGGCTGAACATACGCCTGGCCGCCGCCGTAACCACGACCTCCACCCCACCCGCCACGGTTGCTGCGCTGCCAGTTTGCCTGCAGGCGGCTACGACGGGGAGAGTCACGGCGACGGCGCGAGGACTCCCGCTCATCACGAGGCGCAGGAGAGTGGGGACGCGAGGAGCGATGGCCAGCTGGCGGCGGGCCCCGATGCTGCACCTCTGGCGCAACGACAGGCGCCGCAGGAACAGGCACCACCTACGCCACAACCGGGGCTGGGCCGCCAGTGGTGGCGGACACCGCCATCGGCGACGAAGCAACATCCGCGGCAGGCGCAACAGGCTCAACAACGGCGGGCTCCGGTCCAGGGACCCCAGGGACAGGCGGGGCAACAGCAGGATCGGCCACCGCAGGCGGGGCCGCAATGTCCGCAGGGACGGCCGACGGAACCGCTGGAGCACCAGGTGCAGGAGCTTCGGGGACCGAGTCAGCGGCAGGGACAGACGGAACAGGCAGCGGCGACGGCAGAGCCGCGCCCTCCACGGGGAGTGGGTGCAGGGGCAGAGAGGCACCAGAGACAAGGAGCGCAGGTGGGACGGGCGGCTTCAGGGCAGGTGGGACTGGCGGCTTCGGAGCAACGGAACGCGAGGCAGACGCAGGCGGGGACCTTCCGCGCGCCGCTGACACAGCGGCAGCGTGCGATGGCGATGGCCACGACTCGCCAGCAATCACCATTGCGAGGGGGTAGGCGACAAGGAGCGGGGCGGCAGGGACGAAACGAGGTAGAAGGCGGACCGGAGAATGCGTTCCAGTCAGCAGGGCGACGGGCTTTAACACTACTTGATACTGAAGAAGAGGAACGAAATGACCCCTCTTATAGGGAGGAGCCACACGATGATAGCGGCAGCAGCGATGGAGAAGACGAAGTTGAGGAGAGAGAGCAGTCGGGGAGAGAAAGAACGAGAAACCCAGGGGAAGCGGCCAGGCAACCAAGGAATGGACGAGGGCCGCAGGATGGGGATCGGACGGCCACAATCCCAACCAGACACCCCACCCCTGCACCGAGGCGCGGGCGTGGGAATCGAACCGCAAGCGGTCAGGCGAATGCGGCTCGACAGCTGCAAAACCCGCAATATTTTTCGCCAGAGGAGCTGGCGACACAGGCAGAGAAATTTGTGGAGGTCGCGAACTGGGACATCACGCCTCTACGCGACAGTCGTCAGCCCATGCTGTTACGACGGCTACCGCCAAATTTGTGCGAGCTTTTCTCGCTCGTGCTGCTGACGCCCCTGTTACACCTCGCGAGGAATCCTGACTCCGTCGCAGGCTGGCGGTTACTACTCTTCCTCCCCCGTCTTACACTTCGACAGGGTTCGCCAAAGCGCCCTGACTGGCCGAAAATCAAAGCGCGTCTTCGGGCATTTCAGCGAGGCGAGTGGAATCAACTGTACTTGGACGCGGTTGAGGCGGTCAACACACCTCCCCCGCCACGTCATCAACCTGACGACTTGGGGATCATCAACAGAGCAGAGGGACTGGCAAAGAAGGGGAGTTTGCGCCGAGTTGTAATGGCGCTCGAGTCAACGCCAGTCTGTACACCCAGCCCAGAGACTCTGGCCGAACTCCGACGCAAGCACCCACCGGCCGACCCTGACCCATTGACGTGGCCAGTCATCGCCGAACCAACCACGCTCGAAATTGCACTCGCGGATTTTTCGAAGCTGCTGAGCCGATGCGAGAATGGCGTGGGCGCCGGGCCAAGCGGAATGACGTTCGAACACCTACGCGACGCGTCAGTGACTAATGCAGCCGTCTGCACCCATCTGCACGCCTTGGTGAACACCATCCTCAAAGGAAAATTGCCACGGGCAGCCGCGGAACTGCTCACCTCATCCCGCCTGATTGCTCCGACCAAACCAGAAGGGGGGGCTCGGCCAATAGCAATTGGCGAATGCCTGACCCGCCTAGCGGCTAAAGCCGCGCTGACAAACCTATCCGAAGCGGCACGCGGCCACTTCCTTCCGCTGCAATACGGTGTCGCTGTACCAGGGGGAGCCGAGACAAACATCCACACTGCACGTGCATACACTGACAACCACCCCAACTGCTTCATACTGCAAACCGACATTTCCAATGCCTTCAACAGTATTTCACAACAAGCCATAGTAACAGCATTACAGGACCCTGCACTATCCCCACTGCTACAGTTAGTGAAACTGACATATGGCGAGCCATCCCAACTGTATCTGGATGCAGGCTTCAATAGCCCACCGATTTCTATCGAACGTGGGGTCTGGCAGGGAGATCCATTAGGACCGTTTGCAGCTGGGATTCACCCTGCCCTGAGAGCAACGGCAAAGCAATATCCTAGCGTACTGTGCCTAGCCTACGCTGACGACGTCAGCTTCCTAGGCGACCCACGTGAAACCGTCTCAGCTTTTTCCCATTTCACAAGCCAGCTAGCACAAGTAGGTTTACGCCACAATCCTGGGAAGTGTGCCGCTTGGAGCAGCCAGCCGATAGAAACTTCAGTGCAGCTGCCGTCCGGGGTGCCGACAAGTGAAGCAGGCGTTAAACTTCTAGGCAGTTTTCTAGGAACACCTGCGGGTGCCGCCGCCTACCTAGCCGCCCAGCTGCAAGATCTGTCCAAGCCGCTGCCCCTGATCGAGCGACTAGACCCGCAGATAGCATCGCTCTTACTCACGCGCTGCATCTCTCGCCGCGTGGGGTACCTCACACGAACAACGCCACTGCACCTCTTAGACGGCGATATATGGTCACAGTGGGGCAGGGATCTACTGGCCACGCTCCTTACAACATGCGACATCCGCATACCAACAGACAGCATAGAACAGAGCCGGGTGTGGGAGCAGTCTTCCCTCCCACCGTCGCTGGGTGGTATCGGACTCGCGGACCCCACGGTGGAAGGACGGTTTGGGTACCTGGCTAGCTTCACCCAGTCGAGCCTCTTCCTCAGTTCATTACCTCTGGAGACAGAGGAAGCCCTGATAGCGGTGCGTGATCACATGCTGCTGCCGCAAGACACCACTACGACCCTACACCAGTGGCTGCTCGAATGCGAGACCTCGCTGCCGCAGGAAGCCAGAGAGATTCTAGACAAGGAGAGGCTGGAGCCGAAGGGGCTGAAACTGCAGCACGAACTTGGGGTGAAGGTGCAGGGAAGCAGATACGCCACCCAGGTGCAGGCGACACGGCATATGAGCCTTAACCCACTGTCAGGCCACACGCAACGGTTCTTTTCGCTGACAGGCTACGGCACGGGGGATTGGTTAACCGCTATCCCGATAGAGCAACACCGCCGTGTCGGCCCACCCCACTTCGCTAACGCAGTCAGGCACAGGCTCGGGCTCCCATTTTCTACACCCAAAAAGTGTGACTGCTCCAAACAGGTCGAAATCACTGACCCACGGCTGCCAAACCACCTCTTTCGCTGCGGGACAGGAAAGCACAGGATAAACACTTATAATGAACTTCGTGACGCCTGCATTTCGATGGCGGAGGATGCTGGCTTCATAGTGCACGCGGAATCATCAGCTTACTGCCCAGTAGACGAGAAAACTGCAGACCTCACCATGCGTGATCGGAGCACAGAGGCGGTATACATCTGCGATGTGACTATCACCGACCCGATCAGCACTAGGGACCCGCATGCCACGAAGGGAAGGGGATGGGCGGCCAAAGAGGCAGCCGACAAGAAGATCAGCCACTATGCCAGCTGCCCTGATACCGTTGGCTTTTTCCCCTTGGCAGTGGAGACATACGGGTGCCCCTGTGCCAAGGTCCCACAGTTCCTGAAACTCTTAGCGGACACGGCTGCCAGGCGACACTTCAACGCCGGCCCGCGCTCATTCCATGCAGCCAGGTTCCTCCATCTCTTTAGGCAGCGGTGGTCGTGTGCTCTGATGAGAGCACAGTCAGTGGGTTACCTAATTAAGTCTAGTCAGGCGGCAGTGGCTGAAAATCCTGCCATGGGGGGGGGGCACTCGGAGTTTCATCTAGGGGATAGTTGTGCGGTCCTAGAGCCTCTGATGGAGGTGTAGATGGGTGGTTGTTTGCAGCCTAGGTAGCTCTCAGCTTGTTTGATTCTTTCCCTAGTATCTATACCTTGCATGTTTGTAACCCTTTCATATATCAATGCACGGACCATTAGAGAGAGAGAGAGAGAGAGAGAGAGAGAGAGAGAGAGAGAGAGAGAGAGAGAGAGAGAGAGAGAGAGAGAGAGAGAGGCATAGTCCCTTAGTCCCTTAGCCTCTCAGCCCCTCAGCTTCCCCTTCCCCTAGTATATAAGGCCTTGGGCCTGGTTTGGTGGCTCAGTATTCAGCCGGGGGTTCATTTCTCCTAACCCAGCGGCTCGCGTGAGAGCGAGAGAGAGAGAGAGAGGCATAGTCCCTTAGTCCCTTAGCCTCTCAGCCCCTCAGCTTCCCCTTCCCCTAGCATATAAGGCCTTGGGCCTGGTTTGGTGGCTTAGTATTCAGCCGGGGGTTCATTTCTCCTAACCCAGCGGCTCGCGTCGGCCGCCAAAGGCGGCCGACGCTCGACAGCGCGGCCTTCGGCCGCGCGCGAGGGAACGGCAAGGGTACACACATACCAGCGACTATAAAGCAAGAGCATACACGCAATGGCAGCATCAGCACCAGCCTAAGCAACAATGGAATCTACGGGGCAGGGGGAGCCCGGATCTACATCCGGTGAGCTCCAAGGGCATGGAGGATGCCCGTCAACGTCCGCCATAGCTCGCGGACCACCAGCGTACTTGCGCCGATCGCCGCGGCTCCAGACCCAGCGCGCAAGTGACGCCTCAAGCCCCGGACAGCTTCGTCAAGCTGTCCCACAGCCGCTGCGCCACCCTCCGCGGGCGCAGCCAACGCGGGCGCCAGCAGCTGCGCGAGCTGGTCCGCCGCGTCCAGACAGGTCTCGCGCGGCCTGTCACGAAACGAGTCAGGGGGGATCGCGGGGAGAGATGCGTGAGCCAACACCTGGATCAGCAGCAGAGCGTGAAGACTCTCGGCCAGGCGGTGCAGCTGGCCGAGAGTCGACTCAGGGACACGGGTCTGCGGTGGCTGAAGCGCCACCGCCAAGAAGGAAAGCGGGTCGTCCACAGCAGGATAAAGGGTGTCCTGCGCCGCCGCCGCCCCACCACCAGCAGCAACGAACTCCACACCCGCCACCGGTGGAACAGGGGGAAGACGGAGACGCGAGCCAGGAGCAGCGGCCGAGGCAGCAGGAGCAGGAGGCGATGGGGCATGAGGAGGAGGGGGACACGCAGCGGCGGGCACAAGGCCCACGGGAGGCAGAGTCTGACGGGGAGCCAAATGCGCCGGTGCCGCGCGCAGCGAACTACTCTGGCGCTGAGCCGCCCTCTCCTCGCGCACCGCCGTCGACACCTCCCGCTGAAGATCAGCCATCGTTACAGGCGGGCGGTACGCACCACGACCACGGGGACCCTTCCAGCCCCCACTGCCACCAGGGTGACCAGGCCACTGGGCCTGCTGCTGGTAGCGCCGCGGAGAGTCTCGCCGGCGCCGCGACGACGCGCGCTCCTGCTGTGGCGCAGGAGAGTGGGGTCGGGACTGGCGGCGGTCTGGCGACGGAGGGCAAGACGTCTGCGCCACCGGGGCCGCCTGCTGAACAACAGGCGCGGCCGATTCACGACCGGAGGCGCGATCAACGGGGCAGGGCCGCCAGTGGTGGCGGACGCCGCCTTTGGCGACGAAGCAGACCCCGGCGCAAGCGCGACGTGGACAGAAGCAGCTGGAACAACGAGGCCGTCAGGGACAGACGCAGGGGGGGCAGCAAACTCCCCAAGAGGAACGGGCAACCCCGGCGCAGCAGAGAGACCGGGGGGAACAGGCTCAGCAGCGGGAGCGGACACACCCAGTGGCACCGCGAGGTTCGGCACCTCTGACGGTGGAACAGCAGGAGCAAACTCCACGGCAGGAGGATGCGCCACAACAGGCGCGGGAGCCGGGGCAGCCGGAGGAGCAGGCAACGGAGCGGGATTCGGCGACATCGCCCCAGCCGCCCGTGCAGGAGCCGACGCAACCGGAGGAACAGCCGCAGCGGACGCCGCGACAAAGGGCAGTGGCGGATAATGCATCTCGTCGCCAAGCGCGACAGGCATCCCGGGTCGGACGAGGCGGAGGTCGCAGAGGCACAGCAGGACGGGGAGGAGGACCTGAGAACGGCTTCCAGAGAGCGGCAGGGCGGGCTTTAAGACAGGCTAATGACGAGGAGGCGAGGGATCCTACTTTTATAGCAGAAACAGCAGCTGAATCAACAACTGAGGAATCGGGAGGGGTTGACGAGGAGGAAGCAGAGGGACAGCGCCGAGCAAACCCAACACCAAGCCGGGCCGCGTGCCGAACTCCCACGGTAGGAGGGGAGCAACACCCACAGGCACCGATCACCACCGCGCCGCCCCCAGAAACGCGACAATTCTCGCCTGAGCAATTGACGAGGGACGATGGGCGATTCGGGGAAATTGAAAATTGGGACCTGCCCCTCTTCGCGACAGTCGTCAGCCTACACTGTCGCGAAAACTGCCCGCTGACATTCGCCCCCTTTTCGCATCGGCCATCCTGACACCACTTCTCCGCCTCGCGCGTTACCCTGACTCAGTCGCAGGATGGCGTCTGTTACTTTTCCTCCCGCGCTTAACACTTCGCCTACCCTCTACGGAGAAGCCCGATTGGCCAGCTGTGAAGAAGCGGCTGCGCCAATTTCTCAAGGGCGAATGGACGCAGCTCTACGAGTCTGCAGCAGCCGCGATCACAGGGCCACAACCGCCACGTCACACACCTGACGACCAGGGCAGACGCGCCAGAGCGGAGGGCCTCACACTCAAGGGAAGCCTGCGAAGAGCGATCCTTGCCCTGGAGTCAACACCGGTCGCTGACCTAGCAAGCGACACGCTGGCTGCCCTCAAAGCTAAGCACCCCCAAGCGCCACCTGGACCCATCGATTGGACCATCCCCGATACAGTGCAGCCCGCCTCCATCGACAGTGGCGCATTCGTGAAAATATTATGCCGGTGTGAAAACGGAGTGGGAGGTGGACCTTCCGGAATGACCTTTGAGCACCTGAGGGACGCCGCCATCGCAAACAGTGGGGTTACCACACACCTGCACGCGCTCGTCACACAATCCTAAGGGGCAATCTCCCATACGAGATCTGCTCGCTCCTTACCGCCTCTCGCCTCATCGCCTTTGCTAAGTCTGGGGGAGGCACTCGCCCCATAGCAGTAGGCGAGTGCATCTTACGCATCGCCGCGAAATCAGCACTCGCGTCATTATCGGAAGCGTGCCGGGCCCACTTCCTCCCACTCCAGTACTGCGTATCGGTCCAGGGCGGCAGTGAGGCGATCATTCACGCGGCGAGAACTTACACACACGCGAATCCGGAGGCGCTGATTCTACAGGCAGATTTAGCAAACGCCTTCAACTCCATTAGCCGTGCAGCAATAGTAGACGCATTACGAGGTTCGGTGCTGCAGGGCATAATACCGCTCACCAGGATATCGTACGGCAAACCGGCCCAGCTTTTCCTGGACGCTGGGTTTGAATGCGAGCCGCTCATCAGCGAGACTGGTGTGCGTCAAGGGGATCCGCTCGGCCCGCTGCTCTTCGCCGCCGGGATACATCCCGCTCTCACCAAAACCGCGGCGGCCTTCCCCTCCGTGATGTGCCTGGCCTTTGCTGATGACGTCACATTCTTGGGCGAGCCGCTGGACTGTTCAAAGGCCTTCTGCCACTTCATAGAGGGCCTGCGCGATGTGGGGTTGCGCCACAACCCAGAGAAATGCGCGGCATGGAGCGCAGCGGCGGTCGACCCTCAGGTGCTGCCGCAGGGAGTCCCGCTCTGTGAAGGGGGCCTACGGGTGTTGGGGAGCTTCATCGGCTCACAGGAGGGTGCAGCGGCTTTTCTACGTTCGCAGCTCGAGTCCATGTCTACCCCATTGCCGCACCTCTCAAAAATGGACCCCCAACTGACCTCACTGCTACTGACGCGGTGCATCTCCAGGCGCATATCCTACCTCGCCCGCACAACCCCACTCTACCTGCTGCCCGAAGCCGAATGGACCAGGTGGGGCCGGGCCCTGCTACACACGCCCTTCTTGACGCATGTGGTGTGCGCCACCCACGGGGAGAGACGGAGGCGGGGCGGATATGGGACCAGGCATCGCTCCCGCCAAGCCTAGGAGGGCTAGGGCTCGCGGACCCAGTGGTGGAGGGCCGGTACAGCTACCTGGCCAGCCTCGTACAAGCGCACTCCCTCCTCAGCCCCCTCCCGGGCCCGGCGGGGTCTTACTTAAAGGCAGCACTACACAGCCCTGAAGCGGTGGACCAGAGCCCGAACGAGCTGCAGCGGTGGATCAACGACTGCAGAGAGAGCCTAACACAAAGGACCTGATTGCCTCCGAACTAGTAAAACCCGCAGGCCAGCTTCAACACCGACTGGCACTGGTAGTCCAAGGCAGTAGGAGTGCCGCACTGATCACTGCCTCTAGACAAATGGAGCTGAACCCCCTGGCGGGCCACACACAGCGTCTCATCTCACTCACGGGCTATGGGGCGGGGGACTGGCTACTCGCCATCCCCTACATGCCCGCCCTACGGCTCTGCCCCGAACACTTCACCTTCGCCCTCCAGTTCCGGCTCGGCCTCCCCATGTCCGTGCCCAAGTGCTGTGACTGTGACAAGCGGGTTGCTATCCTTGACAAGAGGCTGCCGAACCACCTGCTGCGCTGTGGTACGGGGCACGGCCGGACAAACACCCACGACGAGTGTATCCGCATGGCGCAGGATGCCGGGTTCGCGGTGCACAAGGAGTGCACTGCCTTCAGCCCGGTGGATAACAAGAAGGCCGATTTGGCCTTCCGGGATCGGACTTCAGGGGCGGTATGGCTGGCAGACGTAACGATCACCGACCCCATCAGCAAGCGCGATGAGAGAGCAAGGAAGGGGAGGGGCTGGGCAGCACGGGAGCAGGCAGATAAGAAGATAGGGCTGTACCAGGGCAGGGCAGATTTCGCGGGGTTCTTCCCCTTAGCAGTAGAGACCTACGGCTGCCCCTGCGAGGAAGTACCGACCTTCCTCAAGCTCCTAGCTGACACGGCAGCGAGGAAGCTCTTTAATGCGGACCCCTCTACCTACCAGGCCGCTAAGATGCTTCATCAATTCCGCCAGCGTTGGTCGGTGGCCCTGCAGAGAGCACAAGCGGTTAGCTTCCTCATGAAGCTGAACCTTGCAGCACAGGCGGAGAACCCCCCCTTAGGAGGGCCTGAGGGGGAGCTGAACCCGGGGGACTGCTTTGCTACACTAGAGCCCCCGCAGGGGGGTTGCTAGGGGGTGTGGGTAGTCATTCATATGATTGTTTCTGCTTTTTGTTAACTCTATACGTTGTACTGCATGCTATATCAATAAAGGACCATTTGAGAGAGAGAAAGAGAGAGAGAGAGAGAGAGAGAGAGAGAGAGAGAGAGAGAGAGAGAGAGAGAGAGAGAGAGAGAGAGAGAGAGAGAGAAAGAGAGAGAGAGAGAGAGAGAGAGAGAGAGAGAGAAAGAGAGAGAGAGAGAGAGAGAGAGAGAGAGAGAGAGAGAGAGAGAGAGAGAGAGAGAGAGAGAGAGAGAGAGAGAGTTCATAACTACGGTTTAAAAGAACTTCATGTATTATTCAAAATATGACGGTTACGAGAATATGGCGGTTAGGAGAATATGACGGTTCTAAACCGAAGAAGAGCAAAAAGTGGAAGAAAATGTGCAAATACGAAAAGGAATGATGCACTAAACGAACGGAAGTCATGATGAAGAATAGAAAAACCAGATGCAGGATTATCTACAAAGAATAGCTAAAGTATTTACAAAGCGCCAAAGAAATTGAGACAAAAACGAAAAGCAGAAACGAAATGGATGAAGGAATTATGCGGCAAATCTAAAAGATGTGAAAGTGAGACGAAAAACTGGCATTGCATGCTGTAAAGGAAGAACGACCTGGGTGATTGTCGAAATGGATTAAATCCGGCAGAAAAACAGCTAATTTCTAAGTCTAAACGGCTGAAACAGAATGAAAACGGTTAAGACAGACGAATCTACTATCATCTTAAGTCTAAAACTAGTCCTTAAGGCTCACCTAGGTAGTAGTAGCTGAGTATAGGAGTCGGGAGTGTCAATGGAGTAGCCTGGAGAAGTTGAAGCAGAACGACACCAAGCAGAAAGGATTTACGAAACCCTTCGCAGGTGTGTCTTTCATCGACCAACAAACGGTCCGAAAGTTTTAGATGTCAAAGCTTAGCGTCCAAATTAGCGTAGTGGTCTGAAGTTTCGCTGCAATCCTCAAGGTACTAGGTTCGATTCCCGACGCGATGAATTTTGCAAATCTCAGGCTTAAATTTCAGACTTATAAAGTTAGGTAATCATTCAAAACGAGATCCATAGTTAGTAATAGAAGTTGTAAAACATATGTTGATAATGCAAAACGCTTCGCAACCCTAGGACGACATTGTCGCCTCTTTTTTTTTTTTTAATCACACTTAGTTACAGATACGTTTGTGACAATTTCTTTCTTGACATGTCATGATAGGAATGTTCCCATAGCTAGATATGAAGTAGCTACAACATTCTAGGGTTAAGTATTTGTACTTCCATCCTACTAGTTCTTCACCTTCCTGTTCTGAACGTTCTTAACATGGCATCATCGAGCTAGCTATGTTCCTAGCATAGTTAGTAAGGCTATGCCTTGCCCGTTGGCAGGCCGCGCCCGCGCCTCGCCCTACCCTGCCATGCCCTGCCCCGCACTAACATGCTGCCCCACGCACTATCGCGTTGCCCTGCACCAAGTACTGCCCTGCGCGCTGTCTCACTGCTCTGGCCCCACGTGCCTTGCTGCCCCGCACGCTATCGCACCGTGCACGCCGCTGCCCCGTGCCCCACTACCCCGTGCACAATCGCCCCATGCATATCTGCCCTGCGTGACATTGCACCACCTGCCTCGCTACCCCACGCGCTTGCACGCCATTGCGCTGCACGCCGATGCTCCACGTGCCGCTGCCCTGCGCGGCGTCGCCCTGTGTGTTGCTGCCCCACACACTCAGCTGCCCCGCGTGCCGCTCCGCCGCACACCGCTGCCTTGCGCGGCTCTGCCCTCCGCCCCGCTACCGCTACAGCCGCTGCCGCTATCGCTACAATAGTCGCCGCTGCCCCTGCCACAACCGCACCAGCTGCCGCTGCTACTTCTGCTGCTGCCGCTGCTACTACAGCCGCCACCGCTGCCCCTGCCATAGCCGCACCTGCTGCCGCTACCACTACTGCCGTTGCAGCTGTTGCTATGGTTGCGACCGCCGCCCCTGCGGAAGCCGCACCTTCCGCCGCTGCCGCTACAGTCGCTGCAGCCGCCTCCGCCACAGCCGCCACCACCGACCCCTCCCAAAGCCGCTACAGCCGCCCCTGCTGTTGCAGCCGTTGCAGCTGCCGCTACAGTTGCCACTACCTCTACAGCCGCCGCTGCCGTTATAGCCGCCTCCGCCGCATTCGCCGCGGCTGCCCCCAAAGCCGTACAGCCGCCCCTGCTGCTGTAGCCGCTGCAGCTGCCGCTACAGCTGTCTCTACCGCTACAGCCGCTCCTGCCGCTGTAGCCGCTCTTGCAGCTGCAGCCACCTCTGCCGCAGCCGCCGCCGCCGCCGCTGCCCCCAAAGCTGCTGCAGCCGCCGCTGACCCCAAACCCACTGCAGCCGCCACTACCGTTGTAGCTACCTCTGCCGCAGTCACTGCCGTTATAGCCCCCCCCACCGCTGCAGCCGTTGCAGCCACCGCCAAAACAGCTGCCCCTTACTAATACAGCCGATGCTACTGCCACTGACGCCGCCTGTGTGCCGCTAACTTGCACCGCTGCTACTAAACCCAACTGCCCACCATGGTGATGCCTACTATACCAACTTTTAACGTAGAGGGCCGCCCGACCATGTACGAGTTCTCGCTGCTAGACGTATACCTTTATCTGTAGATCGTTACCAAAGATGACGCTTCGCTTTGAGTACACTTCGGGGTTCCTTTCTACCCCTCCTGAGCCGACTGAAACTGGCACCGCCGTTACTGACGAGCAGCGACAGTGGTTTATAACTGACCGCATTGCTCATATATATTGGTTAGCACGTGACACTATTGCCCAGCTTGTAGTCAGCAACCACCTCCACCCAATTAGAGATCCCACATTCGCTAGTTGATAACGGCCAAGACGCTCTACGACGTTGTAATGAAGTGCTACTCCTATTCATCTTCTACCACTCTAGGCTGTCTCAAGCTACCGTTCCTCTTTTCTGAGCTGTCAGACTTCACGACTCCGCCTGCGCTTGTTGGAAATAGATTTTGGTGAGGTCGAAGTTGTTGGACTAGAAATAAATTGTCGAGGGTACAAAAGAGAGAGGCTTGGAAACCCTAATTGAACATAGGGTGTGTTCAGTTTGTACAGAAAAACTACAAAATGAACCTAAAATGAAAGCGTAACTCTCTTTAAGCCTGGAGAAATAATATAAGAACACCGAAATAAAGACCAGAGCAAGCTCTAGCCTACTCCAACACATCCCCCGGCTAGGTGAAGCTCTGGAGCAAAACACCTAGCGAACCGGCACACCCCCAGAAGTGGAGAGACGCGTGAGCCCAAGCTCGCGCACGTAGAAAGGGTGAGGCGCACGCAGGAGGGCCTTGGTGAAAATGTCAGCAAGGTTGGCAGTAGCGTCCACCTTGCGAAGGCGTAAGAAGCCAGACTGCACCAGCTCGCGCACAAAGAAATAGCGGACCTCGATATGCTTCTTGCGGGCCTGATAGATGGGATTTTCAGTGAGATGAATCATGCTCGCACTGTCACACTCCGAGAGCGTCACAGAGGACTGAGAGTGACCAAGCTCAGCAAGGAGAAAGGAGAGGCAGCGAGCCTCCTGAGCTGCCAAGGTGCCTGCGTACAACTCAGCCTCACATGTGGAAAGACAGACAGAGGATAAGAGAGTAGAGCTTCAGCTGATGAGACCACTACCAAAGTAAGCAAGGTCGGGGCGAGTGCACATCATAGCATACATGAGAGATCCAACGAGCTCAGGATAAGGCCGCAGCTCAGAGGATGGAGCAGGGACGGCATGAGTAGAGAGCTGATGGTGGGAAGAGGGGTGGAGACCTGCTTGGCTTGCGACATTTCGAACCGCTGGAGGATGGATTGGACGTAGAAAGATTGTGAGAGAGAGATGGTGCGGGCAGCACGATCATGACAGATCTCCTTGCCGAGGTAGTGACGAAGCTCACCAAGATCCTTGCACAGGAGACGTGCCCGCAGGGCTTTTTTAATAGCTGCAAGATCGGCGGAGTCCTCAGCAAGCAGCACCAAATCGTCCACGTAGGCAAGGGTGTAAAGCATGTGAGGGGATGTGCGAATGAAAAGACTGGGGTCGGAGGTGGAGGTAGAGAAGCCAAGAGAGTGAAGAGTGGAGGCGAGCTTGGCGTGCCACTCGCGCGGGGCCTGTTTAAGGTCATATATAGGTTGCTTTAATTTTCAAACAGTGCCTGGAGGGAAAGGGCGAGGAAAGCCAACGGAGCGCTCAAGGAATATGCGTTCATGCAGCATACCCTTAAGGAAAGCATTGGAAACGTCCATGGAATGGATCTCCCAATTCCAGCGAGCACCTAAGTCAAGGAGGAGGGGAGTGGGGAGACGGGCTGTGGGGGTGTAAGTGGCAAAGTACTCAATGCCTTCACACTGAGTGAAGTCCTTGGCACAGTAGCGGGCTTTGAAAATGGGAAGTTCGGCGGGCAGCCGCTTGACACAGAAGACCCATTTGCCTTTGACAATAGTGGCGCCAGGGGGGGGGACAGAGTCAATGTAGGAATTAGTTTTGGTAAATGCCTCACACTCAGCAATGATGGCAGCCATCCACTCAGTGGCATGAAAGCCCGACACAGCCTCGGAGTAGGACAGAGGGGTGGGAATGGCAGCGGTGTCAACAGAAAGAAGAGTGGGAGAATTGCTAAAGTAATTGATGGTGACACACAAGAGAGGAGAAACAGGATGAATGTTGAAGAGCTCCTCAAAGCGATCTTCAAGAAGATTAACATTCTGGGATGGAGATAGACGGGTGAAAAGAGCAGAGTGCTGAGAATTAGAAAGTGCGCGAGTCGTGGAGCGAGTAAGGCGCGGGGAAGGGGTGGGAATGGGAGCAGGCGAAGGAGGTGGAGAGGAAGATGGAGGAGAGGAAGGGATGGGAGCCGAAGAGGAAGAGGCGGGTGGGGAGGAGCCAGAGGTGATGTCGGAAGGGGGGGCAGTAGAGGCTTGGAAAAAAAATCTGCAGGTTGCTTGGTAGTGTTGATGTAGTGCAAGGAGACCGTGCCCTTCTTCACCTCCTTCCTCACCCAATGCCATTGGATATGCATGTGCTTGTTCAGACCATGTAGCACAGCATTGCGAGCCATTGCATTTGCTCCTTGGCTATTACAAAACACAGGTGTAGGACCCTCTTGCTCCTGCCCCAACTCCTCAAGCAACCTCCTCATCCAACCCACCTCCTTCACCCCATAAAACAACGCCATGTACTCACTCTCCGTTGATGAGTGAGCTACTTCCCCTTGCTTCTTAGACTTCCAGCTCACTGGACTCCCTCCAACACAGCATACATAGCCACCATGGGATGTTGCATCACTGATGTCACTTGCCCAGGTAGCATCGGTGAAGCACGAGAGGTACAAGTGTCCACGCCTTGCAGGTGCACCGGTCTTCGTGCTCACCTCCTCCACTCCCTTTTGCTTCAGCTGCCCATGCACTGAATATTGCAGCCCCACCCTTGAGGTTGCCATGCAGTACCTCACCAGCCTCTCTGCTGCATCAAGGTGCTCTTGAAGGGGCCTAGACACCACACGAGCCAACTGCGAAACCGCGAATAAAATATCGGGGCGAGTGTTGACCGAAGCATACATCAAGCTCCCCACCATTGACTGGAACCGACGCTGCAACTCGGGCTCCAACACCTCACCCTCCTCTTCATCAAGGTGTAGCTGAAACCCTGAGGGTAGAGGAGTCTTCACACTCCTCCCTTCCTCCAGCCCATACCTCTCCCCCATGGCTGCAAGGTACTTGTGTTGGTGAAGCCTCAACCATCCCTTCACCTCGTTCCGCTCCACGTGAAGACCAAGGTAATACCCCACTGGTCCAAGGGCCTTGCATTGAAAGGTCTCCTTCAGCTTCCCTTGCACCTCCTTGATCCTCTCCAGGGATGGAGAGAAGAGGAGAATGTCATCGACGTAGACAAGAAGAAACACCTTCTCCTCCTCCCCCTCGGTCATGAAGAGACTCTTGTCGCAACTGCTGACTTTGAAGCCAAGAGCCTCCAACGCCTCCACCAGCCTTGCATACCAGCACCTTGGAGCTTGTTTGAGGCCATAGATGGCCTTGTTGAGCCTGCAAACACGTCCGCTCCCATCGTCGTACCCCTCTGGCTGCTTCATGTAGATCTCCTCATCTACCACGCCATAGAGGAAAGCCGTCTTCACATCCATTTGCTCCACCTTCCAACCACAAACGGCAGCGGCTGCTAGCAACACCCGGAGCGTAGGAGCCTTGGCAACAGGAGCAAACACCTCCTTAAAGTCAACCCCCTCCCTCTGCTGGAAGCCCTTGATCACAAGTCTTGTTTTGCGCCTCTCCAACTTCCCCCCCGCATCGGTCTTTACGCGTAATATCCACGTGCAATCCAATGCCTTTCTTCCCGGGGGCAGATAAGTGAGGGTCCATGTTCGATTCTCCATGAGGCTTTAAATCCATCCTCCCTTGAAGCCAACCAAGCTTCTCGATCATCTCCAGCATGAGCCACCCCTTGCTCCTTTGTGCAAGTCCTAAATGATCAGCCCACACCGCCGCCGCTTGAAGCTTGTCACGCTTCTCCTTAGGGACGTGCACGAGTCCCATGCACCCGAAGACTCGAAGCATATCCACCAGGGGCTTCTTGCCTCTCCACTTCTCCATAGGGACCCAATGCTGCCCTCCCACATGAGTCAATACTCGGTTCTTGATGACGGTGGCATGGCGAATAGCGAGGGGCCAGAATTGTAAGGGTAGACCCGAGTCTACCAACATCGTTCTCCCACCCTCCATGATGGTCCGGTTCGCTCTCTCTGCCAAACCATTGAATTGAGGGGTGTAGGCCGTGATGAGTTGCTGCTTGATGCCGTGCCGCTTCAGCCAGCTCCGGAACTCCGCTCCCAAGAACTCCCCACCACGGTCGCTACGAATCGCCTTCACCCGCTTGCCGCTCTCTCGCTCCACCAAGGGCAGCCACTCTTCAATGATGGCCCTTGTAACATCACTCTTCTTTGCAAGTGGAAAGGACCAGGTGAGCCTTGTGTTGTCATCCACCATGGTCATGGAATACAGGGCCCCACGAGATCCACATGCACGAGCTCCACCGGGTCACTCGACTTCCCCTCCACCGAATGGAAGGGAAACCGTGAAAACTTGCTGGTCAAGCAAGTCTCACAAGATCCCACCTCCTTGGGCTCCCCCTTTATCCTCAGCCCCTTGACTCTTTCCTCCTTGAACAGCTGCTGCAACTGAGGTAGCGCCACGTGGCCAAAGCGACGGTGTGCGGTGAGCCAATCCGTCTCACCCGTGCTAGCAATTATACTTGGTAGTGCAGCCCCTTCATGCCCAAGGAGCCCACCAACACTGTCATCACCGCCTCCTCTATTGTCCACGTGGTTAACACGCCCTCCTCTCACATCTCCAGCAGCCAAGCGCGCAGCCGCCTCCTTCCATGGCAGCACCGGTATCTCCCACATGGACCGGTGCATGTCCTTGCCGCCGCAGAGGTCCCACAACATATGCCCATCCAGAGTTGCCTTGAAAACCTTTGTGCCCAACATCTCCATCTTCATCCCTGCCTCACTCAAGGCCTTGGTAAAGAGTAGGTTGGCACACAATCGCAGAATAAGGAGAACACGCTTCAGCCCCACAAGCCTCCCATCCGCACCCATGAACATGGCTCTCCCCTCGCCACGCACGGGTACAACTTGGCCGGTGGCTGAAACGACGGTGGCTGCCTTTGATGGCCTGACTTCATCCAGTAGATCCTCTCGGTTGGTCATGGTCATGAAGGCTCCCGTGTCGATGACCCAATGGGAGGAGCGGTGAAGAGCAACCTTGCTGGCTGGCACAACCATGTCCTCGGAGCACGCCTCTCCTACATGGTAGAACATGCCGCCGTATCCGCCAGCACCTCCATCGCCCTCCTTGCTGCCCTTGCCTTCTCCCATAGCTCCATGAACACCCTTGGAGCCCTCAAGTGATGGCTGACCAGGTCTCCAACCGTCAAGTAACGTGCGGCACTTGAACCATGGGTGACCTTCCACATGGCAATATCAGCACTTGCCGCCACACCGCTTGCCTCCCTTGTTGCCACGCTTCCCTCCCGAATGCTGCTCCCCTCCAGAGCCTTCCTTGGCCTTGCCTTTCTTGCTGCCACGCCCCTTGAAGCCCTTCATGCCGTAGGCTGAACCTCCACCTTCACCGGCAGCGGCGGTCAGCTCCTTCCTCCGAAACTCCTCTTGAAGAACTTGCGCGCGAATCCACTCAAGGGACCACGAGTCCTTCATGCCATTAAGGTTGACCACCAAGGGCCCCCACGACTCCGGCAGCAGGGAGAGAGCCTTGTAGCACTTGATTTTCTCAGGGTAGTCCACACCAGCAGCAGAGAGCTTCACATAGAGGTCCCGGAGTTGATCGAACGCTCCTTGTACGGCATCACCCTCGTTGATCTTCACCGCATGGAGTTGTCGCTCGAGCACCACCACCATTGCTTCGCTGCTGGGGGCATGGACATCCTTCAATATCTTCCATGCCTTAGGACCACACCCAAATTCCTTAATGAGATGCTTGATGTGGTGCAGCTGGTTGGATGAGAGGCATTGGGAGAGAAGGAAGAATCCATCCTTGGACCGGCGATCCCATTCCTTGGTCGCTCCTTCGCTCGCAGGCCTCTTCAATTCTCCATCCATCACTTCAAGCAGCCCATAATGGTTGAAGAGGAGCTCCATCCTGAAGCTCCATGATGCCCAATCCTCCCCAGAGAACTTCTCCAGGTTGAATGCCTTCACATCATCCTTAGCTGATGTTGAAACGGAAGCCATTGGTGCAGATCCGCCTGCAACGCCTCTTCCCGCTTCCCCAGCGCCTCTCACGCCACCACTGCCACTGGGACCAGCTGGAGCAGAACCTTCAGCCTCCATATTCACCCACGAACAGAGTAGAACAGCTCTGATACCACTTTTTATAGTGTAGAGTCCACTTAAGGGTCGTGGATGCCCATGAAACCGCCTAAGTAGAAACTGACGACTTCAAACCGCCTCTGTTCAAAACGCCGTCACGATCAGCTCCGATAACATACGAGGCTGAAACTTGGACAGCAGTTAGCCTTAGGTGTCTGCTTTCCAACGGTATATTAATTGCTACTATCAGAGGTGTATGCACTACGCAGTGAACGAAAACGTAAGCTCGGCTGAAAACGTGTAGTTTCATTGATGCAAGGAAGAGGTGAGTACAACATTGCCTAGGGGACTCTTAAGGGGTTGGGGTCATCCTGGGAACTCAGAGAAGGTTGAGTCCTAGATGAGAAAGGCTAGAGAAGGATGAGAAACGTCCTAGCTAGGTCAGCAAAGCCAACCACACTTGGAAGTTCAGAGCTGTACTCAAGGCAACCAATAGTGAGTCAAGCCAACCATGAGTCAGCTTGTCTTCCCACTTGCACCCTCTTGCAAGCTGCTTCCAGGAAGACCACACTTTTCAAAAAGAGGGTGGTAGAGTCCCACTTGACCACCTGTACTTCTTGTCTCATTCTCTGTCCCTGCACCATTGGCATGACAAGAATGAAAGGGTGGCAAGAGAAATGCTGCCAACGGTGCATCATGACTACTATCATGGTGACTTTCGACAGCTGCCATGCAATGCTCCGATGTTGGATCGTTCTGAAACTTGGTGACCACCTGCAAAACGGGGCAAAGATTGCCAGACCGAATTTCAGACCAATCAGAGCTCGGTAGACGAGTCAGCAACTGAACGAAATGGTGAACTCGGGTGTTACCAAAAAAGAGTAACACACACTTCTGGGATGCCATAAGCCTTGAAACTTGAAATGTTGTCATGCCTTGGTAGCTGCTTCAAAAACTCTGAAACTTTGAGGGCCATGTTGAACAACCTCCTCACAAAATTCCAGAAGCTGAGCAGGCTTGTAGGCCGAATGGGAGTGTAATGACCGTGCCACTATAATGTGTTGGCACAACAAGAGGTCCATATGAACAAGGTCAAGTGGTTGGGGAGAGGTAGAGGGAGAAGAGGGATGAGGTGACTGGGATAGTTTGGGCTGGACACATGGGGTGCATGGAGGAGCAGGAGAGGGAGGAAGGGGTGGGAGAGAGGAAGGGAGGCCATGAAGAAGCTTGGAGGAGACCATACTGCGAAGAAGGGGAAAATTGGGGTGGCCAAGTCGATGATGAAGGAGAAGGGTAGGTTGAGTGAGAGAATGACAGTCGCAAGAAGGAACGGGAGAGGCGGAAGCGTAAGAGGCATGATGGGCAAAAGGGGGGAGAGAGACACGAAGAGTGTAGAGGCGAGTGATAGGGGAAAGCGTGAAGCGTGCAAGATGGCGGTTGCAATGATAGAGATTACAGGAAAGAACATAGAGAGGAAGAAGAGCTCGCACACAAAGATGTTGAAGAGCTTTGAGAGAAAGAAGGTTGTGGCGGCAAGAAGGAACATAGAGGCCAGTCACAGCACCAGAAGGGGAGGCCGGACATGGAAGAGAGGAGGTAGTAGTGCATGTCATGGTCATGGTATCCCCAGCCCCTTGAATGGAGAGGGGATGGGGAAAAGAGCGAAGCACACCAGCGTCACGAAAAACAGAGTCAGTAGCACCACTGTCAAGAACAAACTCAAGAGTGCGAGGGAGGGAAAGAGCAACAGCTCTGGGACCAAGAGACTGAGACCTATTGCCATTAATAAAAGGAGCAAACATCATGGCAAAACGAGGGTCCATAAGGGGAGAAGCCCCCATAATGCTATCCTGACTAGGCCTAGTCACACTGCGAGAAGAGGTTTGAGCACTGGCACCAGAGTCGGCAGCCGCAAGTATCGCCTGGGCAGAACACGGGCGAGGCTGACGAGAAAGTTGGAGCCAGTTGGGAGGGCGACCAGTGTTGCCAGCCAGGAACCAATCATCCGTAAGTTTCTGGAAGTAGGAGGAGGCGGGATGATTGGTGCAACCCGCAAGTCTGACCCTTGCGGGGCCCCTGGCGAATGATGTAGGTGCAAGGAGGAAAGGTGTTGCGAGGGCGAGAGGAAGCAGCGGCGGCAGTGGTGGTGGGGAGAGGAGGGGGGGCGGAAGAGGGTGTGACAGTGGCGGCAGTAGGAGGGCAGCTGCGGAGGTTGAGCTCTGCCTAGAGGAGAAAGGCAGAGACACGAGAGAACGACCACTGGTCGGCGGGGCGCTCACCATACAGGGTGACATGAACACTGTATTCAGGAGTGAGGCCTGTGAGGAGGAGGGCACCGCAGACATGATCGGAAAGTTCAAAGTTTTGAGCAGCAAGTTGGGAGGACAGCGTCTGCACACGAGCGATGTAGTCCGCCATGGTGGTGAAGTCAGCAAGGCGAAGAGAGGTGAGCTCGCGTAAGAGGGCAATGACAATGATGGGAGTCTGCGACTGGAAGTGCTTAATGAGATAGCCGAGAAGGTCCTTGGCATAGCGGATGTGCGAGCACTGAGGGAGAAGGGTTGGAGGTAGGCAGGCAAGGATGACCTGGCAGGCACGTGCGTTGGCAACATGCCAGTCAGCGAGAAGGTCAGAGTGAGATGGAGCAGAAGCAGAGGGCGTGGAGGCAGCACGAGGAGAAGGGGCAGCGAGGTGCTCAATGAGGCGCTTGCGGGTGCTCTCAAGGGACTCAGCAAGAACACGTGCGAGGTCACGGGCTGCAGCATTGTCAGGAGCAGCCGCAGCAGTGGCTTGGGCCGTGGCCGCAATTTGCTCAGTTTCACCGATAGCAGCATGAAGGCCATCACCATAGGGGTCAGATGAGGTAGAGGTAGGTGCAGAGGCAGGGGTAGGAATGCCAAAACCACTCTGTTGATTGACAAACCAGGGTTGAAGCCACTCACGAGGGTGCCAGACAGCGTGCGTTCAAAACAGTTCAGCCAACTGGGGAAGTTGACTGCGCTGCCATCAGGCGCGAGCTGAAGGACCAGCAGAGGGAGGGAGGGGAGGGCGAGAGAAGTCGCCATAAGGAGGAGGAGACAGCTGCAGAGCAGATGAGGGGAGAGGTATAAGAGGCGGGGGAATAAGGGCGAAGCAGTCTGCTGCTGAACCACTGAGGGGAGAAACAAGAGGAGGGGGAATAGTGACGGAATAGTCTGCTGTTGAGTCGCTGAGGGGAGAAACAAGAGGAGGAGGGATATTGGCGGAGTAGTCTGCTGCTGAGCCGCTGAGGGGAGAAACAAGAGGAGGAGGGATAGTGGCGGAATAGTCTGCTGCTGTGCCACTGAGGGGAGAAACTAGAGGAGGAGGGATAGTGGCGGAGTAGTCTGCTGCTGCGCCGCTGAGGGGAGAAATAAGAGGAGGAGGGATAGCGGCGAGGTAGTCTGCTGGTGGGCCGCTGAAGGGAGAAACAAGAGGAGGAGGAAGAGTTCTGAAGGAGTTTGCAGTTGAGCACTTGAGGGGAGGATACTAAGGAGGAGGAAAGGTGTGGAAGAGCAACAACTTCAAAAAGACAATCAGCCACCAGCTGCAGCAGATGAGGGGTGGGGGAAAAGGGGGGAAAGTGGCGAGGGATTTAGAGGTAGAGAGGAGAGGAGGAGGAGGGTGAGGGAGGCGGGGCGGATTGGGAAAGGGCAGGGAGCGCCGCAGGGGAGGCAGGCGCGCGCACTGCTCGACGAAGCGAAGTGCGCGTGGCGACAGCAGCGCAATGCGCGTGCGACGAGACGAGAGTGTGGGGGGGGGGGGGGGGGGGGGAGGAGGAGGACGGCTGAGCGCGCTACGAGCAGAAATCGGCGCGCTACCGCCGGGAACGTGAGGAGGAGGAGGGAAGGCGAGGAAGAGTGGTATGGACGGTAAGGAGGCGCGCTACGGAGTGAAATAGAGCATCCGCGTGACTAAAATGAAGAGAACCGTGATGGTGCTAAGAGTGATTGTAAAGAAACGAGAAAATAGAAGAATAAGAAAATTGTCAGCTATGTAGCACCGAAATAACCTAAGGGCGTGCAAATTTCTAAGAGATGCGGATAAAAGGGAAACGCCTAGGACTAGGCTCTAATACCATGTTGGAAATAGAGAAGCCATGGATGGCGAGAGATTTTGGTGAGGTCGAAGTGGTTGAACTCGAAAGAAAATGTCGAGATACAAAAGAGAGAGGGTTGGAAACCCTAATTGAATCTAGGGTGTGTTCGATTTGTACTAAAAAACTATGAAATGAACCTGAATGCGTAACTCTCTCTAAGCCTGGAGAAATAATATAAGAACACAAAAATAAAGACCAGAGCGATCTCTAGCCTTTTCCAACAGCGCTCCCTTGGCACACGCTACCGTGTTTCTTTCAAGCCAGAGTGTCTGGCTGAGAACCAACCCCTCCATGTATCTCACTCTCTACTTCTCGCGACTCACCTCCCTTACTCTCTTTGAGCCGTTCATGACTACTTCCTCTCCCTAGACCCCTCATCTCGTTTAGGCCCCGTCTCCTCGAGGCCAAGACTAGTGCCTGCGCTGTAGGTGCCTCCTGTAGCACTTGCAACCCCTCCTTCTTTGAGGGGTGCTCTCCCTCCCTTCTCGCTCCTGCTGTTGCCTCTGCCGTTGACTTCCTTGGAGCTTAGGAGGTCGGTGCTGCATCTGCCCCTATCAGGAGGCATCGCAGCAAGGCTGCGCGTACTAGGGGTGGGGGCGGTGGGGGTGGTGGAGGGGGCGCTAGCGGAGGTAGTGGCGAGGGTGGTGCTGGTGGGAGTGGAGGTGGCTGGGGTGGTGGGGATGTTGTAGGGGGTGCGGGTAGTGGTCGGGGTGGGGGTGGTGGAGGGGGTGCGGGTGGTGGTCAGGGCGGAGCTGGTGGGGGTGGAGGCTCGGGTATGGCTACCCGAGGAGCTGCGTCGTATGGGCGGTCAAACGAGCACCCCAACCCTCGTACGTGAAGGTGTGCAAAGCCTCCGCATGAACTGCACCTGTGCTAGCAGACTCACAAGCACATACAATTGCATCCTCTACACTGCCAGATATAGGTTCACAAAGATTATAGGGTTGCTAGGAGAGAATATGAACTCCTCGGAACGCTCGACCCTTATCAGCGCTCCGGAGTAGGGTCCCCATATAACCTGGTACTGGTTTAATTTCTGATTCTCCCTTAATAAAGGCTTGGAAACCTCGAGAAGTAATATTCTTACTTGTCGGGGTGTACGGCTGGAGTTTCCCAGTCGGTGCAGGTTCTTGTTTTGCGGAGCCTCCATTTGTCTCGGCGATTTCCCCTGGTGCAGGCTGGTCGTGACGTTTTAATTTTGCGCCACCGTATTCTCCCTTTTTCGCCCCCTCCGAAGTTGCTACGTTTTCCTTTTTCTGCTTCGGAGGTGCTACACTGTTCTTGTCCCTCAGCTCCGCACATACCCGTATCGGCGCTTTCGACGTCGCCCTTGCGGTTTTTAAAGGCCGGAACTAAACGTTTGAAGACCTAGCGTGTAAACCTGCTCTGATTACCAAGTGTGAGGATCTGGCTCAGGAAAGATGAAACTATTCAATAATGCACCTGGGTACAAGGCGAGGCTATATATAGGCTCGACACAAAGGCAGTAACCCTGGTGTTACTAGAAGGTTTGGCGGGTCGCGAAGCGTCCCGAACGGGTCCTTCCCAAATTCGGTAGAAGGCAATTCGGTGGCAACCGAAAAGCCTAGAATTCAGTGCACTCAACCTAGTTCGGTGCCTATAACTATTACAATATAGTAAAAGCAACGAACCTAGGAAATCTAGCAAAAGCAAGCAAAACAAAATAAAGCTAAGCTAGATAATGCATAATAAAGCAGAATCAAGCTAGTAAATCATAGCAAAGCCGTCGTACTCTCACATTGCTCGTGTCAGTTACTCACGCACCTGACCCTCCTCTGGCACCACCGTCTTGGTCACCCCTCCTTGCAGCTTCTACATTGCATGCACTCGCGCCTCCATGTCTGTGGCCTCCCATAGTCTCTGGACCCACTGCCGCCGCCGTTTGTGCCGCCGTGCAATACGTCGAGGGGCGGCAGCGCATAGCTCCACACTCCTCGTTTCCCCCGACCACTGCTCCTCCGCAGACTCTGTACATGGACGTGTGGGGCCTCGCCCTCATCCCTGGGCCGCGGTGGGAGCGCTATACCTTACTGGTTGCCACAACACAGTGTTTCCCTTGGATCCACACTGTTTGTCGCCAAGTGAGCGCACGGTTCCATCAGGACCTTCCGGTGCTTTGTCTACATTTTGACCGTGGAGGTGGGTTTTCCTTCAGTCTTCTTGAGGACTTTTGTCATGACAAGGGCATCACCCAGTCGTTCATGCTTCCAACCTCTTCACAGAAAAATGGGATCGCTAAGCACTTTATTGGCTTGATCGCACCTCCGGGATCTATGCGACTACTCCCCATTTTCTATGGCCGTTTGCGGTCCGATACGCCGCACATCAGCTCAACCTATGGCTGCGTGTCTTCGAGCCAAAGACCTTGCCTATACTAGACGGGGGAAGTTGGCAATGCATCAGCGTTTCGATTCTGGGGTTCACTTGCCCTTGTCCGCGATTCTACCACGGACAAGCTCATTCCCCGCACCATCCGCACGTCCTCCTTAGCTTTCCTGACGATGCGCCGCCGTGGCAGTTTTACCACCCAGGCATGCGCCGCGTCCTATCGTCCTGCAACGTCACCTTTGAGGAGTCGGTGTGCTACTACCATCTCTTCCCTCTTTTTAGTTCCCCGCCACCCCCCCCCCCCCTCCCCGCCCCTCTTCCTGGTTCGAGGTTACCCCCGGTAGACCCCCTTCCCCCCTCGCGTCCTGTTCCCTGAGGTGTATCTCAGGTCAACCATCCCCCTTGGTTGAGCCTTTGGAGGTCTCTCAAATCCCTCGGGCCAGGCTGAGGAGATTGATCCTGCTGCTAACAACACGGCGGTCTCTCGCCGCTCACCGCGCTTAGAAGCTCCTCCTGGTTTTCCACCTCGGCCGTCCTCGCCACCTCTGCAGCCTGCTGCTGTAGACTCTGGTGCTGTTGAGAGTGGTGCTTGTCAGAAATAACTGAGCAGGAATGGGATGAACTAGCACAGAGTTTGGTACAAGTAGGAAACCCTAACTTTGAGTACCCCCTAAGGTGTAACCCACTACAGCCTACATAATATAAACATGCAATGTTTGACACACCCCCATAGGCGCAGTGGGAGACAACCACAGGCTCACAAGACCAGTCAAAGCAAAGCAAAGCAAGCTCAGGGTGGATCTCAAGGATTCCACACAAATTCCGAGCACAAGCAAGCGGTCACAAGACCAGTTCACATGCAGGTTTATAACAAAGCAAGAGATACAGTGATCACAACCTAGCAAAAGTAAACAAGTAGGCATATATATATAGTGATCACAGTACAAGCAAGGTCAAGAGGTAAGCAAGTGAGGCCCAGTGGGTACAAGGCCTAGCAGAGTGCAAAAGCGCTGATGGTCACAAGGCTGAAGCGCCTTGGTGAACACATCAGCAGTGTTGGCCTCCGTGGCCACGTAACGCAGACAAAGCTGACCACGCTGCTGCAGCTCTCGAGCAAGGAAGTACCGCAGAGCGATGTGCTTCGTTCTGTGCTCCAGTCTGTGCTCCTCACACAAGGCAATGGCAGCCTTGTTGTCGACGTACAGCACTGGAGGAGAACGAGGCCGCTCTCCGAGGTCGGTCAGCAGGTAGGTCAGCCAGCGTAGCTCCTGAGCAGCCATGGCTGTGGCGTAGATCTCAGCCTCACAACTGGAGCTGAGAACAGAAGAAGAGCGAGTAGAACGCCAAGAAACTGAGCCAGAGCCAAGGCTGAAGGTGTAACCCTGGGACGACCGCTGAGTAGCCTGGTCGTCTGCCCAAGAAGCGTCTGAGTGCCCTGTGAGAACAACCCGGTCTCGCCCTCCAAGCACAAGCCCCATGCCCGACGTACTGCACAAGTAGCGCAACACCCTCTTAGCAGCATCCATGTGCTCCTTCCGGTGACGGCCAGGAGCGACATAGCGTGCTAGGATGCTAAGAGGGTATGCAAGGTCAGGTCGAGTGCAGGTCATCAGGTACATGAGGCAGCCCACAAGCTCTGGATACGGGCCACTCGGCTCTACGGACTCATCCGAAGGCAGAGCTGAGAGCGAGTGACCGGTAGGCAGAGGAGTGGACTGAGGCGAGGAGTACGTGAAGCGGAAGCGCTGGAGAACCTGCTGCACCATGTGTGACTGAGTCAGGGTGATGGTGCGCCGTGCTCTGTCCCGGGTGATCCGCAAGCCAAGATAGCTCGTCAGCTCACCCAGGTCTGTGCACGTGTGTCTCCTCTGCAGCTCCGACTTCACGTGAGCGAGTGCCGCGGTGTCAGCAGTGGCAAAGACCAAGTCGTCGACGTACACGAGGATGTAGAACGGCGGCAGCGAGGTGTCGGTGCGTAGAAACAGCGACGGGTCAGCAGTAGAGGGAGCGAACCCAAGAGCCGCAAGTGTCGTCCTCAGTGTGTCGTGCCACTCACGTGGCGCCTGGCGGAGACCGTAGACCGGCCGCTGAAGCCTCCACTGGGTGCCAGGAGGAACTGACCCAGTGAAGCCAGGGGGGCGGCGCAGCCAGATCTCCTCGTGCAGGCTGCCCTGCAAGAAAGCAGTGCTGAAGTCAAGAGAGTGAAGCTCGTAGTCGCGGTGAGCGGCTATGTGCAGCAGCACCCGAAGAGTAGTCATCTTCGGGGTGGGGGAGAAGGTCTGAAAGAAGTCTACTCCCTCTCGCTGACTGAAGCCTCGAGCCACGTAGCGCGCCTTGAAGACAGGTGGAGAACCCGGCGGCCGCTTCACCCTGAAAATCCACATGCCACTGACGATGTTCGCCCCAGGAGGGGGAACCTCGTCTACGTAGGTGCCTGTGGACTTCCAGGAGGCCATCTCTGCGTCCATGGCTGTCTGCCACTGAGAGGAGTAGGGACCCGCCATCGCCTCAGCGTAAGAGCGTGGGGTCGGGATGTCTGGTGCATCCAGGTCTCCCTCAGGGGCAACTAGCAAGGACACGAGACGGGGCAAAGCAGCAGCAAGGCAGTGGAACTCCTCCTGTCTGTCCTCAAGGACGTCCGTGCCGAGGGCACACTCACCCCCGACGGACGGAGGACAGGCAGACGCAGACTCAGACCTAGCGACAAGGCTGGCAGCGTAGTCTAGGCGACAGCGAGCAGCAAAGTCAACCAACTCAGCGACCAGAGCAGACGCAGCAGAGGACTCAAAGGTCGGGTCAGTGACAACTGTAGCGAGGAGACGCGTAACAGTGGGACTGGCAGCACGACGGGAGTCAGACTCCGGGTCAGGAAGAGTAGGAAGAGAGGACGCAGGAGGAGACGGCAGCGGGACACGCTGCGGAGCAGTGGAGGGACGCAGAGTCATGTAGTGAGTGCCAGGGACAGGAGGAGGACGCTCACGTGGGACACGACGACCAGTGCGAGCAGTACGAACAGGCGACGCAGGACGAGACTCAGGCTCACGACGCTCTGTAAGACCTCCTGTGGGACCAGCGTAAGGGGAGGGAGCAGGGAGAGGCGAGGCAGGCGGTAACTGTGACTGCGGCTGGACAGGCAGAGGACACTCGACGGAGGGAGGAGGACTAGGAGGAGGAGCCTGACCAAGAACCTGCTGAAGGAGCGGTACGAAGTACGGTCGCGGCCGCGCAGCGTCTCCAGAAGCAGCAGGGACACCAGTGGCAGCCCCAACGCCCGAGTCCTCAGTACCAGCAGCAGCTCCAACGCCCGGGTCCTCAGCACCAGCAGCAGCGTCACCGGTCGGGTCCTCAGCACCAGCAGCAGCTCCAACGCCCGGGTCCTCAGCACCAGCAGCACGGCCACTGGTCAGGTCCTCAGCACCAGCAGCAGCGCCACCGGTCGGGTCCTCAGCACCAGCAGCAGCTCCAACGTCCGGGTCCTCAGCACCAGCAGTAGCTCCAGCCCCCGGGTCCTCAGCACCAGCAGCAGCTCCAGCGTCCGGGTCCTCAGCACCAGCAACAACACCACCGCTCGGGTCCGCAGCACCAGGAGCACCACTACGAAGACTGCAGCGCCGCGTGTACCACTCGCGGATCACCTGAATGGGGGGGAGCTCCTGGGTAGGAGGGGAAGTACCGGGACGAGCTCCAGAAGCACCTCTCCGGAGGCGGCAGTACTCGAGGTACCTCTCCTGCAGCTGCTGGGAGGAGAGGGCTCCTCCAGGTGGAGCACGCTCAGGCTCAGCACCCCCAGACTCAGCACCCCCAGTCTCAGCACGTCCAGGCTCAGCACCCCCAGGCTCAGTACCTCCAGGCTCCGCACCTCCAGGCTCCGTACCTCCAGGCTCCGCACCTCCAGGCTCAGCACCCCCAGGCTCCGCACCTCGAGGCTCAGCACCCCCAGGCTCCGCACCCTCAGACGCAGCACTCCCAGGCTCAGCACCCCCAGACGCAGGACGCGAGTCAACAGCTACCTCGACAGGCTCAGCCGGGTCTACCTGGGACACACCTGAGGGAGCGGCACCCTGAGGGGGGAGGGGGTCTGGTACCTCAGCACCTGGTGCGAGGAAGAGAGGCGGGGGGGGGAGCGGGGCAGTGCGGTAGGGGAAGAGGCGGTAGAAGGGGACGGACTCGTCAAAAGTGACGTCCTGAGAGGCCAGAACCCGGCGCGAGGTGACGTGGTAAAACTGCCATCCAGGCGCGTCGGGAACAAAGCCAAGAAAGACACAGGGAACAGCGCGACGCGAGAGCTTGTCCGCGGACGTGTCGCGGACAAAAGCTCGAGATCCCCAGACCCGGAAACGCGACGCATCGCCAACCTCTCCCGTCCACCGTAGAGTCGGGGAAGTCTCCGGCAAGGAGACATGGGGCCAGAGGTTGAGCTGATGCGCTGCGTACCGGACCGCAAACGGCCACAGAAAGTGGGGAGCAGCCGCATGGGTCAGGGAGGTACGAGCGACCTCCATGACCAAGCCAATGCGGCGCTCAGCGACCCCATTCTGCTGTGGAGAGGCCGGAAGCGTGTACGACTGCTCAATGCCGTGCTCAGCACAGTAGGCTGCCAAGAGGTCGGAGGCAAACTCACCACCTCTGTCAGAGTGCAAGCGCAGGACAGGAAAGTCCGAGTGAAAGCGCTCGCCTAGCTGGAGACGGGCTCGGCTGATCCAGGGGATCAAAACACCAGGGACGTCACCCTTGGCGCGCAAGGGGAAGACCGTGGTGTAGCGCGAGTAGTCGTCAACAACTATCAGGAAGTATCTCTCCTGACCCTGACCACGGACGCGGGCTGGGCCCCACACGTCCATGTGGAGCGTCTGCAGGGGAGCTGTCGTCGGGGGAAAGGAGGAGGAGTGAGGAGCGGCGCGCTGCCGCCCCTCGACACAGGGAATGCAGTCAGGAGCAGGGGAGTCAGGAAGGGGAGGGAGCACCCTGGGAAGACCAGCAACAAGGTCCCGTTTGTGCATGGCCCGCAGGCGCTGCACAGACGGGTGACCAAGGCGGTGGTGCCAGAGGACGGTGTCGTTCGCCAGAGAGCGACACGAGCAGGGGGCGGACAGCTGACCTGACGCTGACGCAGACGCAGCTACCTGAGGGGACTCAGTGGTCAGTGTGTACAGGTCAGACCCCGGCTCTCGAGTGAAAGTAGCTAGGTGGCGGCCCGTCCGAGCACACGTGCAGTGAGTCACACGCTCGTAGGCAGGGGTGAACTGGTGAACACCCCCGTCCTGGAGCGCACTACCTGTTCGTGGAGAACGAGGGGAGGTAGAGACCTGAGAGCGTGCCGGACGGAACCGCTGGACACGGAAGGGTGGTGGAGGAGGTCGCAAGGACCGGACCCCCAGAGGGGTCAGCAAGAGAGACAGCAACCGGCCGAGCTAGAGGCTCAAGGACAGTGCGGTCACGAAAGAAAGAGCGAGAAGCACCTGAGTCCAGTGTGAAGGTGTGCAGTGCTGCAGTCGACTCAGTACCAGGGGGCACAGACGCACAAGCACCTAGAGCAGCAGCTGCAGTAGTACCTGTGGAAGCAGACACACTAGCACCTAGAGCAGCAGCGGGGCTGGCCTGAATGCCCGGGTCGGGCGGAACACGCAAGTACTGAGCACCCTCTCCACTAATAGACATCGCATACATGGCAGTGAGAATAGCATCAAAGTCTAGTGCCCAAATATCAACACCCTTCCTGAGCAGCTCAGCCCAGCGCGGCAGCTCACCCCCACCAGGAAACTGGGTGCGCCACGCATCGTTGAGGCGGGCGAAGCAGCGCTCCGTCTGGTGCGGCCCCCCACACGTCTGGCCAGTGCGGTCACCTGTACGAATAACGTACTGGCAGGTGACGCTGCGCCGCGCATACCACTCACGGGCGGCCTGAAGGGTCGGGGCAGGCTGCTGACTCTGACCGCCCCCCGGGCCTCCACGACCACCACCCCCTCCGCCTCCGCCCCGGCCACCTCCACCCCTGCCGCTGCCACGACCACCTCCGCCTCCGCTGCCACCTCCGCCCCTGTCACCACTCCCAACGCCGCTGTCACCTCCACCACTGCCGCCACTAGCCTCTCCAGTCGCACCTCCACCGCCACCACCTCCACCCCCGCCTCCTCCGCCACCACCCCCACTCCTGCCACTCCTGCCCCTGCGTCGTCCGCCTGAAGCAGACGCAGCCCCGACCTTCTCAGCACCAAGGAGGTCGACAGCAGCAGCAGAGGCGACAGAGGGGAGGAGGGGGGAAGGGGAGCACCCCTCAAAGAAGGGGCCGCGGGGGTCGCCACGAGAGGTGCCTACAGCGACGATACTAGCCTCGGCTGCAAGCAGTTCCTTCTCGAGGAGGTCTACGGTGAGCTCAGTGGGGGAGCGAGAGAGGAACTGGTCCCTGACAGGGCGCAGAGAGTCAGGGAGGCGGGTGACAACGTGGTAGAGAGTGATCCAGAGCGGGGGGGGGTTGCTAGCGAGGAACTCGTCAGGCATGGCAGCGCGAAAGCGAGCCTCACTAGTCTTAAGGTGGGTGATGAGGTCTGCGACAGTGTGAAAGGAGGCTAGGTCGGGGAACAGGTAGGGGAGAGTGAGGCGGCCTAGAGTGGCAGAAGCGGGTGAGGAGTAGCGGGCCACTACAGCTGTGTAGAGGTCCTTAGCAGTCTTGCACTGGCCGAAGTGCTCGCGCTCATCTAGCGGCAGGGAGTTGCGAATAGCAAAGCGAGCGTGCGCGTCACGGGTCTGCCACTGTGAGCGCTCAGCTGGGGGGGCAGTAGCGAGTGGGGCGGTCGCATGGCCGAGAGCGTGGTCGTACAGTGTAATATCTTCCTTGGCAGTGAGCTGTAGGAAAAGGTGCAGGTCATCTAGCCAGGTTTCGAATTTGACCGGACGGCCCTCGGCGTCGAAAGCTAGAACAGGAGGACTAGCCATAGCGACAGCGGCAGTAGTAGAAGCAGTAAAGTCACTGAAAAGGCGTGCGCAGGGTCAGCGGGGCCGGTGGGGCCTACGGACTGTAGTGGCGCACAAGCAGCAGTAGCAGGAAGTGTAGTAGTAGGATCTGCAGTGGTGCACAGGCGCAGCAGGCGGCAGCGAGAGCCGGCGCAGCAGGGGCGGGCTCAGCAGCGGTGATACGCGGGCGGCGGCGGGCGCAGCAGCGGCGGTGCGCGGGCGGCGGCGGGCTCAGCAGCAGCGGTGCGCGGGCGGCTGCGGGCTCAGCAGTGGCGGGCCGGGAGCAGGCAGCGCGCGGGCCGTGCGGGCCGTATGTGAGCTGCGCGGGCAGCGTGCGGGCCGGCGGCGGTCAGCGCAAGAGCCGCGCAGGCTCAGCGCGGGCTGCGCGGGCTGCTCGCGGGCTGCGTAAGCGGGTCGCGGGCGGCTCGCGGGGGTTCGCGGGCAGGTCGCGGGCTGCTCGCGGGCAGTTCGCGGGCTGTGAGCGCGGCGCGCTGTGCGGTTCGCGGGCGGCGTGACGGGGCCGATCGGGGCGCTAAGGGGCGACGCGACGGGGGCCGTGAGAGGCCGCTAGGAAAAAAAAAAAAAAAAAAAATTCGAAGGGGCCGCAGGGCCGCTAGATCGTGCTAGATCGACGGGGCCAGCGGGGCCGGAAACAAGCGAAGGTAAGCAGGTAGGTAAGTCGGTGGGCCCTAAGAACAGTCCTAGCGAAGGACCTGCTCTGAAACCATGTCAGAAATAACTGAGCAGGAATGGGATGAACTAGCACAGAGTTTGGTACAAGTAGGAAACCCTAACTTTGAGTACCCCCTAAGGTGTAACCCACTACAGCCTACATAATATAAACATGCAATGTTTGACAGTGCTGCCGTGCTGGTTCTAGGGGTGCTAAATCTGGGGGTGCTGAGTGTCCTAGCGGTGGTGGAGTCGAGGTTGCTTCTATTGAAGATTTTGGGAGTGCGCGGCAGCATCTGCCGCGGCGCCCCTTGTTCTGGGAACAGTCGTCGCTGCCACTTCTTGTGTCTATTGCTGGAGGTTCTAGGGGTACTAGAGGTGGAGGTGCTAGAGTTGGAGGTGCTGGAGGTGGAAAATCTGGAGGTTCTGATGCTGGAGGTGCTGCAGTTGGAGGTGCTGGAAGTTCTGGTGCTGTAGGTACTTGAGCTGGAGCTGTTGGAGTAACTCGTGCTGGAGGTACTACCGTTGGAGGTTCTTGTGCTGCAAGTACTGGAGCTGGAGGTGCTGGAGCTGGCGGTACTAGAGGTTCCAGTGCTGGAGGCATAGCAGCTAAGGGTGCTGGCGGTTTTGGTGCTGGAGTTACTGGAGTTGGTGGTGTTGCGCAACCACGATAGCGGCAACCATTGCTCTGGGAGCAGCAGCCATCATCATTGCCACCACCTAGCTCGACACTTCACCAAGTTCTCCGTCTCCCGTCTACCTCTTTAGACCCATCTACCAATGGTAATAATCCTCCTCTATTGATCTTGCCTGCTGACCTGTCTCAGACACTGTTATCGCCTGACTCCCCACTGCCTGTTCCTTCTCGTTACACTTAGTTGACAGACACTTTGACTAAGTGTCAAGAGCGTGCACCTCATCCTGCCTCGCCTATAGCTCGTACTCCTCGTGCTCGTCGTGTTCGTCCTCCACCTATTCCCAGCACTCACACCATGACATTTCGTCCTTCCTCTGTTGCACAACGTCCTGTTCTACCGTCTCCTCTAGCGTCCTCTCTTCCTGACGTTCGCAACGCTGTATTCGACCTTGCTCGTGCTGGTAGTCTGACTATAAATCGCTCTCTTGCCATAGTTGTCACTGACCCGTCTGCTTTAGTCACTGAGCTTGTTATCTTTGCTGCTACGTGCCGCCTTGACTACCTCGAGACTCTTGTTTCTGAATCTGCTTCTGACAATCCTTCGTCGATCAGGTGGTCAGCTTGTCCTTCGTTGTGACGTCCTTGAGGATAAACAATTTGAGCTGGAGTGCCTCACGGTTGATCTACCTCATCTCGTTGCCATGCTGCTTGCCCCTAAAGGAGATCCGGATGAAGTAGACATCTCGACCCCGCATAGAGGCGATCACGGGTCTGTACTCCTCTCAGTGGCAGACAACCATGGACGCAGAGAAGGCACCCTGGAAGTCCATAGGCACCTATGTCAACGCAGTTCTCCCTCCTTGGGTGAACATAGTCAATGGCATGTGGATTTTCTCGGTGAAGTGGTTGCCGGGTTCCCCGCCTGTCTTCAAGGCGTTGCATTACACGAGGCTTCAATCAACATCAGAGAGTCAACTTCTTCCACCCCAAAGATGACTACTCGTGGGTGTTACTGCACGTCGCAACACAACGTACCTACGAGCTGCACTCTTGGCTTCTCCACAGCATTCTTGCAGGGCCGCCTTCACAAGGAGATCTAGCCGCACCGCCCATCTGGCTTCACTGGGTCGTTTTTTGGGGGTATCCAGTGGAGCCTTCGGTGGCCAGTATACGATAACCATCAGGCGCCCCGCGAGTGGCACGACACACTGAGGACGACACTTGCAGCTATTGGTTTTGCTAATTCAACTACTGCGTCGCTGTTTCTGCGCACCGACCCTTCTCTGCCGCCGTTCTACATACTCGTGTACGTCCGTATCCAGAGCTTGTAGGCTGCCTCATACACCTGATGACGTGCACTCGTCCTGAACTGGAACCCTCTCAGCAACCTGACGGGCTACATTGCGCTCAGAAGGTGCTCGAAAGGTTGTTACGACGGTATTGCACTACTTGTACATCACGTCAGACATGGAGCTTGGGCCTTGGGGGGCGTGTTAGAGATGAAGGACTGAGTCTACGAAGATTAGGAGCCGAAATTTCTCAGAAAAGTCATGTTCACAAGAAATGCCGTCGACGAAAACTCGATAATTTGTAGCCCTTGATCAATGCTATCTTTCCCAATTTGAATCGTATCAAATGATGGAGTATATCTCGAGTTATCAATCTTGGCGCACTAGGGGGTATGCTGCATTTGAAATTTAACTCAATCACAATTGTTTCACAAGTTCCACAAGTCACACACAAGAGAATTGGAGTAGCTAAGAACCAGGTGGGAGGGAAGAGGAGGACGAGAGGGAAGGTCCCAAGGGAGTCCCCAACCAAGGAAACCCCATGCCACACAAATCCCCTCTCTATAGGCACAAGTTCCACAAGTCACCTTTGACATTTGTCACTTTCCCAACTCATGCCATCCACCTCAACCCACTTGGCCACACTTGCCAACCTGGTTTGGCTTCTCCCAACCACATGGCAGAAATCAACAGTGATGGGTTCGAACTTCTCAACCCCCAAAAGTCTATACCCCATAATGAGTCATTCCCACAACTTCTCATAGTCACCACAACCAAACATGAAAAGCATACGAACTCCAACGTTCGTAACTTTCTTGGTCGTGCTCCGATCGTGACGATTCTTGGTTCGTCGGAAAGCTCTTGAGTAGAGATGTCACTTCAGACATCTTCTCAAGCCAAATTACATTCACACACACACTCAAACAATCCAAACCACACCAAATAGAAATTCTTGCACACGCTCACAACACGCATCAACGCACGAATATATGATGGGAGGCAGACAGACGTGAATGCAAATGATAGCATCACACAACAAACTCCCCCTCTGGCTGCCAACCATCATCCCACATGCCATAGCTCAAGCATGGCCTCAATGCACACTCATTCCAGCAAGGAGACGGGAGTGCATACCATGCAGACGTGGCAAGGAGGGATGACCAAGACGGTGGTGCTAGGGGAGAGTTGGGTGCATGAGGAGACGACACGAACAAGACGCAGCTACCTCAACTGACGCAACTACCAAAACCTTACTCAACCACCTGTGCAGACTCAGTGGTCAGTGTGTACAGACTGGACCCACGCCTCCGAGTGAGCATGGCGAGGTGCTCGCCAGTGCATAAGTCCATACAGATCGCCACGAGCTCTTCCCCAGGCTGGGTAATAGTGACAAACTGGTCGTGTAGGACAAGTATAGCCACCAGGTTCCTAGTGAACGAGGGGAGGTGGAAACCTGTGAGGGAACCAGAGGGGGCTGTGGGGCACGGGAGAACAGTGGAGCTACGTGCAACAACTGGGCCACCAAAGGGGTTGGCCAGAGTGACAGGGACAGTGGCTGTGAGCGGTGTGACTATGGTGCAGTCACGGAAGAAGCAGTGAGACGCGCCTGAGTCGAGTAGGAAAGTGTGCAAGCTGAGTCACAAGAGCCTAGGCCACCAGGTGCCTCTCCACCCCAAGCACTAGTACTCCAGGCTCCGCCACCGGGGGTGCCACACCGGACAGCCCACTCACGATGCTGCTGTGGCGAGAGGGTCTCCGACAGACGCTGCTGCCGCTGCTGTCCACCCCCAGAACCTCCGCACTCACCAACGGCACCACCACTAGGAGTAGACCCACAAGTACCTCCAGTAGTAGCACCACAGGCTCCGCCACCGGGGCTGCCCCACCAGACAGCGCACTCACGACGCTGCTGTGGCAAAAGCGGCTTCCGCCGACGAGCACAGCTCGCTCCGCCACCAGTGCTGCCCCACCAGATAGCCCATTCGCGAAGTTGTTGCAGCGAGAGAGACTCCTACACAATCGGCTGCCGCTGACGTAGGACAGTGGTAGTGGCCATGGCAGACAGTGGCAGTAGTAGTAGGAGTGGTGGTGCACGTAGGACGAAAGTGGGCTAAGAGCGCTCTATGGGCTACTGGAGGGGCGCACTCAAGGAACGCGCCACTATTAGAAAAACTGGCAGCAGTAGAGGCGCGCCACGGACAGGAAATGACCACGTCCCAAGCTGCAGGGCGTACTGGCTGCAGGGCTCGTTAGTGTCAAACATATATGCTGCATATTGTCTAGGCTGTAGTGGGGTAGCCCATATGGGGTACAACCCAATTAGGGTTTACTACTTGTACTCCTGCATGCTACTAGTTCACACATTCCTGTCTCTAGATTCTAACATGGTTTCAGAGCAGTAGGTCCGTAGGACCGTTTTTTTTCGGGCCCACCTACCGCTACCCCACGAATGAGCCTGTGACCATGACTGTCACGCACACTGCCTACTGCCTAGTGTCTGCTGTTAGCCCGTGTGCACCTTCCTGCACGCGAGTAGTCGTGTGCAGCCCGCACCGAGCTCGCGCAGCCTGCTCCGAGCCGCGCGCAGCCAGCTGCTGACGCGCACAGCCTGCTTCGAGCCGCGCGCAGCCCGCACCGAGCCCGTGCAGCCCGCTCCGAGCCGCGCACAGCCCTCTGCGGCCCGCGCGCGGCCCGCAGCAGCCCCGCGCGCTGCCCCGCGCAGCCCATTGCTGCCTCCCGCAGCCCGCCCCGAGCCCCCGCCGCCCGCGCGCGGCCAACTGCTGCCCTGCGCCCAGCTCACGCAGACCCGCCTGGCCGCGGAAGCGGCCCCGACCTGCTGCTGCCGCGGCCCGGCCCTGCAGCTGCCTCGGCCCCGACCTATCGCTGCCACGACCCAGCCCTGCAGCTGCCTCGGCCCCGACCTGTCGCTACTACGACCCGGCCCTGAAGCTGCCTCGGCCCCGACCTGCCGCTGATGCGGCCCTGCCCTGCAGCTGCCTTGGCCCCGACCTGCCACTGACGCGGCCCCACCCTACCTCTGTAGCTGCTGCGGCCCTACTCTGCAGCCGATGTTGCGACCCCACCGTCGCCCGCCGAGCGCCGTCCCTGCTCGCCCGGCGACCGCCTACCCTTCCAGCCTTTGGTGAGCACCTGCCTGCCTGCCTGCCTGCCTGCCTGCCTGCCTGCCGGCCTGCCTGCCTGCCTGCCTGCCGGCCTGCCTGCCTGCCTGCCTGCCTACCGGCCTGCCTGCCTGCCGGCCTGCCTGCCTACCTGTCTGCCTGCCTGCCTGCCTGCCTGCCTGCCTGCCTACCTGCCTGCCTGCGCGCCTGCCTGCCTGCCTGCCGGCCTGCCTGCCTGCCTGCCTGCCTACCTGCCTGCCTGCCTGCCTGCCGGCCTGTCTGCCTGCCTGCCGGCCTGTCTGCCTGCCTGCCTGCCGGCCTGTCTGCCTGCCTGCCTGCCGGCCTGCCTGCCTGCCTGCCGCGCCTGCCCTGCCCGAGCTGCTGCGGCTACTCCTGCTACTAGGAGGTGGCCAGATGCAGCTCCAGCGCCGTTCTTGCGAGTCTCTCACGCCCCAACAGCTTAGTGAGTGGTATACTAGTTGGGGCTGTCGCGGTAGCCGTCGTAGCTGTCGCCCTGGAGCTGGTCAGTTGGGGGCGTCTGCCAGTGGTCAGCTGCAGCTGCAGCGGCGTCCACGCGAGACACTTACGTCCCAGCAGCTCCATGAGTGATGCGCTCAGAGTAGCAGGTCTACGCGTACAGTTCGCTGCCCGTACGTCATTCGCACAGGTGATAGGACTGGTCAGCCTTGTGGGACGCTTGGTCACACACAGTCCCGCTGCTTCGCCCGTCTGAGCGACGCCTGGCGTACCGTGTTTGGAGACGAGGCTGAGCTCCCTACCTGGCCGGAGCTGCTTGGACAGAGGGTAGATATCTTTGCACTTGACTATGATGCTATTCTCACTGCCATGTATGCATTGCCTACTAGTGTTGACCATGCTTGTTACCTGTGCGTCCCGCCTGACCCTGGTATAGCGCCTGCTGCTCACGGTACTGGTGAGGCTGCTGCTCTAGGTGCTAGTGCATCTCCTGCTCTAGGTGCTGGTGAGGCTACTGCTCTAGGTGCTGGTGAGTTTGCTCTCTCTGGTACTGCGCCTGCTGCGGTCTTGCACACCTTCACCCTTGACTCAGGAGCTTCCCGCTCCTTCTTTCGTGACTGCACCACACTCACGTCTCTGGTCTTCCCAGGTCTCTACCTGCCCTCCCTCCCTCGCCTACGCCGCCCTGCACTCCTTGCGTCGAGGGGCGGCAGCGCGCCGCTCCTCACTCCTCCTCGTTCCCTCCCACAGAGGCTCCCCTGCAGACTCTCCACCTGGACGTGTGGGGCCCAGCCCGCGTCCGTGGACAGGGCCACAAGCGGTACTTCCTGCTGGTCGTCGACGACTACACGCGCTACACCACGGTCTTCCCCTTGCAGAGCAAGGGGGACGTCCCTGCTGTTTTGATCCCTTGGATCTGCGCTGTTCGTCTCCAGCTCCAACAGGGACCGGTTCCAGCGAGACTTTCCTGTCCTGCGTCTGCACTCCGACAGAGGTGGTGAGTTCACCTCAAACCTCTTGGCAGCCTACTGTGTGGCGCACGGCATCCGCCAGTCGTTCACGCTTCCGGCCTCTCCGCAGCAGAATGGGGTTGCTGAGCGCCGCATTGGCTTAGTCATGGAGGTCGCTCGTACCTCCATGATCCATGCGGCTGCCCCCCATTTTCTGTGGCCGTTTGCGGTCCGGTACGCCGCGCATCAGCTCAACCTCTAGCCCCGTGTCTCCTTGCCGGAGACCTTGCCCACACTGCTGTGGACGGGAGAGGCTGGCGATGCGTCGCGTTTCCGGGTCTGGGGTGCTCGTGCCTTTGTCCGCGATACCACTGCGGACAAGCTCTCTGCCCGCGCTGTTCCCTGTGTCTTCCTTGGCTTTGTCCCTGATGCGCCTGGTTGGCAGTTTTACCACCCCACCTCGCGCCGTGTCTTTGCGTCTCAGGACGTCACGTTCGACGAGTCGGTTCCCTTTTACCGTCTCTTCCCCTACCGCGCTACCCCGCTCCCTCCCCCGCCGCTCTTCCTCGCTCCAGGTGCTCCCCAGGTAGACCCCCTCCCCGCTCCAGGTCCTGCTCCTTCAGGTGTGTCTCAGGTACACCCTCCTCCCTTGACTGCACCGGTTGAGGTCACTGGTGACTCAGGTCCTGCTGAGGGTGGTCCTGCTCGGGGTGCTACTTCTGGGGGTGCTGAGCCTGGGGGTGCGGAGCCTGGGGGTGCGGAGCCTGGGGGTGTTGAGCCTGGGGGTGCTGAGCCTGGGGGTGCGGAGCTTGAGGGTGTGGAGCCTGGAGGTGCTGAGCCTGAGTGTGAGGGGTCTGGGGGTGCTGAGCTTGGCAGTACTGAGTCTGGGGGTGCTGCGCCTGGGGGTGCTGAGGCGTCTGGTGAGCAGTCTCCCTGGAGTGGCCGTCTCCGTAGTCGCTCCGCTGGTGCCTCGCCGCTGCCCTCTCGTCGTCGACTCCCCCTCTCCTCCCTGCAGCGGGTTGAGTGGTACCTTGGCCGTCAGGGCCGCGCTGCTGGAGCTGGTGACTCTGCTCCTGGAGCTGTTTTTCCTGGAGGCTCTGCTGCTGCTGAGGGTGCGGGCGCTGGAGGTTCTGGAGCTGCTGGAGGTGCTGGAGCTGGAGGCGCTAGAGCTGGAGGTTCTGGAGCTGCTGAGGGTGCTGGCACTGGAGGTTCTGGAGCTGCTGGAGCTGCTGAGGGTGCTGGCACTGGAGGTTCTGGAGCTGTTCGAGGTGCTGACGCTGAGGGTTCGGATTCTACCGTTGCGCGGTCTCCTTGGAGTGGCCGCCTTCGTCCACGTGTGCCTCTCACCTCACAGCAGCTGCACGACTGGTACGGTCGCCGTCAGGGTCGCGCTTCTGGAGCTGGGGGCTCTGCTGCTAGAGGTACTTCTGCTAACGTCACTGGAGCTGAGAGTGGTGCTGGTCTTGGAGGTGCTCGTACTGGGGGTACTGGAGCTACTGGGGCTGGAGGTGCTGAGCCTGCAGGTGCTGCTGCTGGGGACACTGCTGCTGGAGGCCTTGGGACTGGGGGTGCCGGTTCTGGGGGTGCTGCTGCTGGTGGAGCTGGCCCTGGAGGAGCTGGCGCTGAGGGTTCTGGTGCTGCTGGAGGTGCTGGAGCTACTGGAGGTGCTGGAGCTTTTGGTGCTGGTAGCACTGCACCGACACGACTGTTCTTCGCTCCGTCGTCTCCGTCGTCTCTGCCGCCGGCTGGCTCTGCTCTTTGTCAGGTTGTTACTCAACCGTCGTCTACTAGTCTTCCGTTACAACCTGGCTCACCGCTGCCTGCTCCCTCTCCTTACACTGAGCAGACAGGTAGTCTTGCTGAGCGTCATGAGCCTGCGTCGCGTCCTGTCTCGCCTGTTCGTCCTTGTCGTACCGTTCGTCGTGTTCCTCGTCAGCGTCAGCCGGCTGTCCCCGGCACACGCCTTGTAGCCCTGCGTCGGTCCTCTCCTCCGGAGCGTACTCCTCTTCCGTCTCCCCCTGCGTCCTCTTTGCCTGTCGTCACGGATCGACCCTGAGTCTGACCGGTTTCGTGCTGAGCACCCTACTGCCACGCGTCTGCCAGCCACCGTTGTCACTGACCCGTCGTTTGAGTCTGCTGCTGCGTCTGCCCTAGTCGCTGAGCTTGTTGACTTTGCTGCTGCTTGTCGTCTAGACTTTGCTGCCAGTCTTGTTGCTGAGTCTGAGTCTGTCTGTCCTCCGTCCGTCGGGGGTGAGTGTGCTCTTAGCACGGACGTCCTTGAGGACAGGCACGAAGACCTTGAGTGCCTTGCGGATGCTGCGCCTCATCTTGTGGCCATGCTGCTTGCCCCTGAGGGAGACCCGGATGCACCAGACATCCCGACCCCGCGCTCTTACGCTGAGGCGATCGCGGGTGAGTACTCCTCCCAGTGGCAGACAGCCATGGACGCAAAGATGGCATCCTGGAAGTCCACAGGCACTTACGTCGATGAGGTTCCCCCTCCTGGGGCGAACATCGTCGATGGCATGTGGATTTTCAGGGTGAAGCGGCCGCCGGGTTCTCCGCCTGTCTTCAAGGCTCGTTACGTTGCTCGAGGCTTCAGTCAGCGAGAGGGAGTTGACTTCTTCCAGACCTTCTCCCCCACCCCGAAGATGACCACTCTTTGGGTACTGCTGCACGTTGCCGCTCAGCGTGACTACGAGCTTCACTCTCTTGACTTCAGCATAGCCTTCTTACAGGGCAGCCTGCACGACGAGATCTGGCTGCGCCGCCCACCTGGCTTCACTGGGTCGTTCCCTCCTGGTACCCAGTGGAGCCTTCGGCGGCCAGTCTACGGTCTCCGCCAAGCGCCTCGTGAGTGGCACGACACACGAGGACTACACTTGCGGCTCTTGGGTTCGCTCCTTCCACTGCTGACCCGTCGCTGTTTCTGCGCACCGACACTTCCCTGCCGCCGTTCTACATCCTCGTGTACGTCGACGACCTGGTCTTTGCCACTGCTGACACTGAGGCTCTCGCTCTGGTGAAGTAGGAGCTGCAGAAGAGACACACGTGCACAGACCTGGGTGAGCTGCGCAGCTACCTTGGCTTGCAGATCACCCGGGACAGAGCACGCCGCACCATCACCCTTACTCAGTCACACATGGTGCAGCAGGTCCTTCAACGCTTCGGCTTCTCCTGGTCCTCCCCACAGCACACTCCTCTGGCTACAGGTCACTCGCTCTCAGCTCCACCTTCGGACGAGTCCGTAGAGCCGAGTGGTCCTTACCCAGAGTTAGTTGGCTGCCTCATGTACCTGATGACTTGCACTCGTCCTGACCTCGCGTACCCTCTTGGCCTCCTGGCTCGCTACGTGGCTCCTGGTCGGCACCGACCTGAGCACATGGCTGCTGCTAAGAGGGTATTGCGCTACTTGTGCAGTACATCAGGCATGGGGCTAGTGCTTGGAGGGACGAGCCCAGTTGTTCTCACTGGGCACTCAGACGCTTCTTGGGTTGACGACCAGGCTACTCAGCGGTCGTCACAGGGTTACACCTTCAGCCTTGGCTCTGGTTCAGTTTCTTGGCGTTCTACTCGCTCGTCTTCAGTTCTCAGCTCTAGTTGTGAGGCTGAGATCTACGCCACAGCCATGGCTGCACAGGAGTTGCGCTGGCTCACCTACCTGCTGACTGACTTGGGAGAGCGGCCTTGTTCTCCTCCAGTGCTGTACGTCGACAACAAGGCTGCCATTGCCTTGTGTGAGGAGCACAGACTGGAGCACAGAATGAAGCACATCGCTCTGCGTTACTTCCTGGCTCGAGAGTTGCAGCAGCGAGGCCAGCTTCGTCTTCGCCACGTGGCCACTCGGGCCAACACTGCTGATATATTCACCAAGGCACTTCCGTCTGGTGATCATCAGCGCTTTTGTACCCTGTTAGGCCTTGTGCCTATGTTTCCACACTTGCTGTAGTCTCTGCTTGTACTGTGATCTATATGTATACCTGCATGCTGGCTCTTGCTAGGTAGTCATCACTGTATTGTTATTGCTGCATATATATCTCTGCATGTGAACTGGCCTTGTGGCCTCTTGCTTGTGCTCAGAATGTGTGGTGACGTTGTGATCCACCCTGAGCTTGTTTTGCTTCTCTTGACTGGTCGTGTGACCCCTTGTTCTCCCCCACTTTGGTGCAAACATATATTATCTAGGGTGTGTCAAACATATATGCTGCATATTGTCTAGGCTGTAGTGGGGTAGCCCATATGGGGTACAACCCAATTAGGGTTTACTACTTGTACTCCTGCATGCTACTAGTTCACACATTCCTGTCTCTAGATTCTAACAGTGAGCTGCACTGCAGGGTGGCACAGGGGTGTCAGAAGCAACTGCTGTAGCTGCAGCTGTAGTAGTAGCGGTAGTCGCTGTAGGGGCAGGTGCATGGGCAGCAGGGCGCGCACTAGCAGTAGGGCATGTGGGCAGCAAGGCGCTCAGGACACAGGCAGCACTGGCTGCTGTGCGGCAAGTGCAGGTTGCAGGGGACGCAGGCTGCAGGGCAGGGCACAGCGCATGTTGCAGGGCGTGCGGGCTGCAGGGCAGGGCAGCTCGCAGGCTGCAGGGCAGGGAGGCTAGCAGGCTGCAGGGCAAGGTGGCTCGCGGGCTGCAGGGCTCACGGGCTGCAGGGCAGGGCAGAGCGCAGGCTGCAGGGCAGAGCAGTGAGGGGGCTGCAGGCAGGGCAGCGCGCGGGCTGGAGGGCAGGACAATGAGCGGGCTCGGAAGTGCACAGCGCAGCAGCGCGTGTGGCAGCAGCAGCGCAGGTGCAGCAGCGCGATTGGCAGCAGCTGCGCAGCAGTAGCAGCGCATGTAGCAGCAGCAGCAGCAGCGCGTGCGGGTAGAGGCGCTCGCGGGCAGGCAGCGTGCGCAGGCAGGTGGCTCGTGCGGGTAGGGCACGCGGGTAGGCAGGCAGCGGGCACGCGGGTAGGCAGCTCGCAGGCAGGCAGCGCGCGCGGGCAGACAGCGTTCGCGGGCAGGCAGCTTGCGCGCGTTTCGGGCAGGGCAGGGCAGCGCAAAGGGCGCTTCAGGCAGGGTAGCGAAATCATCGGTGGGCCCTAAAAAAAAATAGGTCCTAAGGTCTAGGAACTCTCTAGCCTCTGAAGCCATGTAAGAATCTAAGTGAGGAGAATGTAGATGTTCGGTAGGGGGGGTACAAGATGAGTATCGAGAGATATGTTGTACCCCTAATGGGGGACTCACTATAGGCTAAACAAGCATATGACATATAACTTTGACATGCGCTGCCGCGTGGGAGGAATTTGTGTGTTAGTGATTGAGTGTGACACTGATTTTTGTGTCAAATGTTATACCCTGTTGTGGGTCATGCTATATGGGGTACAAGCAGTTAGGGTTAGGCATATGTACCCCAACCCAATCAATCCTACTCATTCCGCTGTTTTCACTTACTGAGATGGTATCAGCAGTAGGTTCGCTGTTGCTAGGCCTCACCTAATTGGCGCCGTTCCTAGACTTAGGTCGCCTCCTAGGATCGACACTTGACCTAAAACGCCTTAGTCCGCGCCACGACAACGCCCTCGCCAGCGTACCGCCCCGTAGGCCTGCCCGTCGCCAGCGTACCGTCCCGTAGGCCTGCCCGTCGCCAGCGTACCGTCCCGTAGGCCTGCCCGTCGCTCGCGCCTCCCGTAGGCCTGCCCTTCGCCTCGCCGTCCAGCCCGCAGGCCCGCGCGTCGCGTCGCCCGTAGGCCCGCGCGTCGTGTCTCCCGTAGGCCTGCCCGTCGCCCCGCCGTCCAGCCCGCAGGCCCGCGCGTCGCGTCGCCCGTAGGCCCGCGCGTCGCGCCTCCCGTAGGCCTGCCCGTCGCCCCGCCGTCCAGCCCGCAGGCCCGCGCGTCGCGTCGCCCGTAGGCCTGCGCGTCGCGCCGCCTGCAGGCCCACCCGTCGACCCGCCGTCCAGCCCGCAGGCCCGCGCGTCGCGTCGCTCGTAGGCCTGCGCGTCGCGCCGCCTGCAGGCCCGCCCGGTCGACCCGCCGTCCAGCCCGCAGGCCCGCGCGTCGCGTCGCCCGTAGGCCTGCGCGTCGCGCCGCCTCCAGGCCTGCCCGGTCGACCCGCCGTCCAGCCCGCAGGCCCGCGCGTCGCGCCGCCTGCAGACCCGTCCGTCGACCCGCCGTCCAGCCCGTAGGCCTGCACGCCGCACCGCCCATAGGCCAGCCCGCCGCACCGCCCTCCAGTCCACTAGCTGAGCAGCCCTCCTGTCCACATGCTACGCCTCCTCCTCGCCTGCACGCCTGCGAGCTTACATCCTCGCTACTGACTGTCCCCCCCCTCCCGCGGCTGGCAGCCGCGCTCTCTCAGTCTCGCCCTCTATGGCGACCTCCCGAGTACTTCGTTTCGACCCTGAAGGGCGACCTATAGATTTTAGCACGTGGCTTACGCAGGCGCAGCGCCACCTTAAGAGCCAGCGGCAGGATGGCGTGCACTTGTTCGCACACGCATCCGGTACTCAGACCGCTCCCCAGCAGCCTAGCCCGCTGCCCACTACCCCACCGCCTACTCCTGAGCAGGAGGCCGAGTACCAGCGCCAGCTCCTCGCTCGCGACGTGTGGGAGTCTCGTGACGCCGCTGCCTGCCTCGCCCTGACCGACCTTCTCCCGCCGACAGAGGCAGTCCACTTCGCTCAGGTCGAGTCTGCTGCAGATCTGTATAAGGCTATTGTTGCTCGCTACTCTACTCCCTCCTCTGCGTCGCTCAGTCGCCTCCTCGTACCCTTTATCTACCCTGACCTCGCCTCCTTTGAGACTGTCTCTGACCTCGCTACTCACCTGCGCTCCCTTGACGCTCGCTTTCGCGCTGCTTGCACTGAGGACCAGCTTGCCCTTGCCCCGCCCCCTATGTGGCTCACTATTCACTGGCTAGTCACTCGCCTCCCTGACCGCCTAGCCACAGCCCGCGACGCGCTTCTTCTGAAGCACCCCACTGAGCTTACAATCGATCTTCTTGAGACCGCTCTCTCGAAGATCGAGAGTAACCTCCTCACCGTTGCCTCTGCCTCTTCCGCGCCTCCTCCTCGTCTTTTTCATGGGTGTGCGGTACCACAGCTTCCCACCTTCTCTGCCTCCCTTGCCACTCCCACGTCTTCTGCCTCTGAGGAGACGGCGGCTGTTTCTGTCTCTGGCGGACAGAAACGTGGCAAGGCCGGCAAGAAGGGCGGGAAGGGCGGCGGGGGTACTGGAGGTGGTGCGGGTAGTGGCGGTGGCGGTGGAGTTTTCACTGGTGGTGAGGGGTTCCAGCAGCAGCAGCAGCCGACTCCTCAGCAGCTGCCACCGCCTGGACAGCAGCAGCGGCAGGGACAGCAGCAGCAGCAGCGACAGGGCCAGCAGCAGCGCCTACCGCAGCAGCAGCCTCAGCAGTGGGGCCCTCCGCAGCAGTGGAGGTCTGCGGGTCCCCCGAGCACTGGGCGCGGTGGCGCCCCCTCCAGTCGGGGACCTCGCGCGGCCGGCCGCGACGTTGGTCCCTGTGAGTACTGGATCCTTACGGGTCCTCGTAGGGACACGTACTGTGGCCGCCCCGACCACTCTGCTGCACGCTGCTTCAGTCGTCTCGACGACCTCTACCGCTTGCACCACGGCCCCTCCGCTCCCCCGCCGCCACGCTGGGGGACGCTGCTTGCTCGTGGTATTGCTGTTTTTGATATGACTATGGATGATGCTAGGTCTTATGCCATGTATGCTGATGTTGACTATAGTGCTCCTGGATCTGTGTACTTGCCTGTACCTAGCTTAGGATCTTTGCCTGTTGCTAGAGTAGGTGCTAGTGTAGGATCTTGCTTAGCTACTAGTACAGGTACTCCCTCGGCGGACGCGTCTCTCTCCTTCACACTGGACTCGGGAGCGTCGCACTGCTTCTTCCGCGACTGCACGACTCTCTCTCCGCTACCGGCGCCTGTCCCTGTAGCACTGGCCGATCCCTCCTCGGGACCGGTCATTGCGACTCACGCCACTACTCTCCCGTGCCCAGCTGCTCCTTCTGGTTCCCTGACCGGCCTCCACGTTCCTACGTTCTCTAGGAACCTGGTTGGTGTGGGCACCTTGGCGAGACAGCACGTCGGTGTCTGGGTTGAGCCTTCTAGTGACACCGCAGTCTGCGTCGACACGTACGCCCCCTTGGCCACTTTCCGCCAGGAGCCGGGCTCTAATCTGTACACCCTCCGCACCGACCCCCGTCAGGTTCCCCCGTCCCACCAGGTAGCCGGGTCCAGTCAGGTTGCTGTGTCAGGTGTAGTTGCTGCGTCGTGCTCGTGTCGGTCGCTTGCCCACCCCACCGTTCTGTGGCACCACCGGATGGGGCACCCGTCCCTTCCTCGTCTGCGCGCCATGTCCAGTCAGCGTCTTGTCTTAGGCCTCCCCCGAGTCCTCCCGCCACTCCCGCCGTCCCCAGCTCCTCCGTGCGGTCCTTGTGTCCAGGGTCGGCTTCGCGCCACCCCTCACTCCTCCTCCCTTCGTCCGGCCACCGAGCCCTTCCAGACACTCCACTTAGACGTCTGGGGCCCCGCCTCCCGCCTTGGCCCTGAGCGGGAGAGTTTCTTTCTGGTGGTCGTTGACGATTACTCTCGGTACACCACCGTGTTCCCTTTGGCGAAGAGGTCCGACATGACTTCTACGCTCGTCGTGTCAGCTGTCTCCACTCCGACCGTGGGGGTGAGTTTCGCTCCGGCATTCTCGCCAGATTCTGTGCTGAGCAGGGCATCACCCAGTCCTGGACTCTTCCAGACTCTCCACAGCAGAATGGGGTTGCTGAGCGCCGCTTAGGCCTGGTCATGGAGATCGCCCGCACCTCCATGATCCACGCCCGCGCCCCCCATTTTCTGTGGCCCTACGCGGCTCGGTACGCCGCTCACCAGCTGAACCTCTGGCCTCGCGTCTCTCGGCCAGGGGCTTCACCGACCAGTCTTTGGACAGGGTCCCCTGGTGTTGCGTCGAGGTTTAGTGTCTGGGGCTGCTTGGCTCTTGTCCGCGACACCTCTGCGGACAAGATCTCGCCTCGCGCCGTCCCCTGTGTCTTCCTTGGTTTCCCAGAGGGCTCCTCTGACTTCACCTTTTACCACCCACCCTCCCACCGGTTCTTTGACTCTCGTGACGTCCGTTTCGACGAGTCCGTCCCCTACTACGTCAGGTACCCCTCTCGAGGTCTCCCGGTTCCCCCCCCTCCCCTCTTCCTGGCTCCAGCTCCTCCTCCTCCCGCCCCTGCTCCTCCGGTACCCCCCCCTGTTCCCGCTCCGTCTGGTGTGTCTCACGCTACTCCCCCTCCCTCGGTACCCCCCCAGGTCTCTCCTCCTTCCCCACAGTCGTCCTCACCCCTTCCGCAGCAGCCGTCGGCGCTTCCTTCACCGGCCACTGCGGACTCTGAGGGTGTTGGTGCTCGAGGTGAGGGCTCTGGCGGTGCTCGCTCTGGGGGTGCTGGCGTTGGAGCTGTTCGTGCACCTACAGGAGCGGCCAGTTCTGGGGGTGCTGGCACTGGCGCTGAGCGTGCACCTGCCGCAGCTGCCCGTTCCGAGGGTACTGGAGCTGGTGGTGGTGCTGGAGCTGGTGGTGTTTCTGGAGCTGGAGAGTCTGGGGCTGGTGCTGGTGCTACTGGGGGCACCACGGCTGGGGGTGCGGGTACACCTCCTGCAGGTGCAGGTCGTGCTGCCGCGGGGGGTACTCGCTCTGGGGGTGCTCAGACGGGTGCTGTCGAGGGCGGAGCAGGTTCTTCTTCGTCGTCTCCTCACGCTACTCCTCCTCCTCACCCTTACCCGACTCGCCACCAGGCCCGTCTTCGTCTTGAGCGTGAGGAGCAGCAGCGTTTGGAGCGTGAGAGGTTGGAGCTTCAGCAGCGGGTGGAGAGTGAGAGGTTGGAGTTGCAGCGGGAGCAGCAGCAGCAGCAGCAGCAGCAGCAGCAGCAGCCGCCGCCGCAGCAGCCTCCGCCCCCTGTTTCTGGCCTTCGGGCCCTTGGTCTCCCCTCCTCTCCTCCTGTGTTCGGTCCTACGTTTCCTCCTCCGGACTCCACTCCGGCTGTCTTCCCTCGTTCTCTGTCTCCTCCGTCCCCCCCTCCTCTCGCCCACACTTGGGCCTCTCGTCCTCCTCGTGCTCGTCCCTCGTCCCCTGTCACTGACCTCCGTACCGTGTTGTTTCGTCCTAGTCCTCCTCGTTCTCCTCCGTCTGTTCTTCCTCGTCCTCCTGAGTCTTCCCTCACTGCCTCCCTGTCCACTCCAGTCGCTAACTACTACCGTACGTATCGCCCCACTCTCTCTCGTGTTCTCGCCTCTCTTGTTACAGACCCTCGTGCCTCCCCTTCCTCCGTCGCGGTCCTCACTGCCGCTGTCACTGACTTTACTGCTACGCGTCGCCTTGACTACGCCACTCGTGTTGTGGCCGCTCCTCCTGTCCGTCCTCTGTCCGCCGGGGGTGAGTCTGCCCTTGGCTGTGACGTCCTAGAGGACAGACAGTTTGAGCTAGAGTTCCTGGCAGCTGCTTCGCCTCATCTCTGTGCCATGCTGCTCACTCCTGAGGGAGACCCCGACGCTCCTGACATACCTACTCCTCGCACTTACGCTGAGGCAGTGTCATGACCTTGGGCCTCTCAGTGGAGAGCTGCCATGGACGCAGAGATGGCCTCCTACAGGTCCACAGGCACTTACGTTGACGAGGTTCCCCCCCCAGGGGCGAACATCGTTGACGGCATGTGGATCTTCAAGGTGAAGCGGCCGCCGGGATCTCCCCCAGTCTTCAAGGCATGCTACGTGGCTAGAGGGTTCAGTCAGCGTGAGGGAGTTGACTTCTTTCAGACCTTCGTGCCCACCCCGAAGATGACCACTCTTCGAGTGTTACTGCACGTAGCAGCGCAGAGAGACTACGAGCTACACTCTCTTGACTTCTCCAATGCCTTCCTCCAGGGCCACCTACACGAGGAGATCTGGCTGCGTCGTCCTCCGGGCTTCACTGGCACTTTCCCGCCTGGGACCCAGTGGAGCCTCAGACGACCGGTCTACGGTCTCCGCCAGGCACCCCGTGAGTGGCACGACACTCTCCGCTCTACTCTCTCCGACCTCGGGTTTGAGCCGTCTTCCGCCGACCCGTCGCTGTTTGTTCGTCGTGGGCGCACACCTTTCTTTGTTCTGGTCTACGTTGACGACTTGGTTTTTGCCACAGCCGACACAGCTGCACTGGCGGAGGTGAAGTCCGAACTGCAGAAAAGACGCATCTGCACTGACCTTGGGGAACTGCGCCGCTACCTTGGCCTGCAGATCTCCAGGGACAGAGCCGCTCGCACCATCACTCTGACTCAGTCACACATGGTGCAGCAGGTCCTTCAGCGGTTCGGGCTTCAGGACTCCTCTCCTACACCCACTCCTCTTGCTGTAGACCACAGACTCATTGGGGCCTTTTCCTGACGAGCCGTTCGAGCCCAGTGGTCCCTACGCAGAGCTGGTGGGCTGCCTCATGTACCTGATGACGTGCACTCGCCCGGACCTCGCCTTCCCTCTTAGCATCATATCTCGCTTTGTTGCGACTGGGAGACACCGTCCTGTTCACTGGGCGGCGGCTAAGAGGGTGGCGAAGTACCTTGGCGCGACATCAGGCATGGGACTTGTTCTTGGAGGGACACAGCCAGTTGTACTCACCGGTCACTGCGACTCCTCCTACGCCGACGACGTTGAGACTCAGAGGTCTACGCAGGGTTACTGTTTCAGCCTGGGTTCTGGAGCTGTTTCGTGGAGGTCTACTCGGTCCTCCTCGGTTGCGACTTCTACCGCAGAGGCCGAGATCTACGCTGGGGCCCTTGCTGCTCACGAGCTATGCTGGTTGACCTTTTTGCTCACTGACCTTGGTGAGCGGCCGAGCTCTGCACCGACCCTGTTTGCTGACAACAGGGCGATGATTCTCCTGTGTCGTGAGCCTCGACTGGAGAGCAGAGTGAAGCACATCGACGTCAGGTACTTCCTCCTTCGAGAGTTGCAGAGACGCGGGCAGGCTCGTCTGGACTTCGTGGCCTCCGAGGCCAACACTGCAGACATCTTCACCAAGGCTCTTCAGCCTTGTGACCACCGCCGGTTCTGTCTGCAGTTGGGCCTCGTTGAGACTGGGTCGAGTAGACTGCAGTAGTGAGTGCTTGTCTCTTGTCTTTGCTTGTACAGTATATATCTGCATATACACTCTTGAACTGGCCTTGTGGCCGCGACTTGTTTGTGCTCGGACTGTGTGGTGACGTTGTGATCCACCCTGAGCTTTGTTTTGTCTTTTGTTTGTGACTGGTCTTGTGACCTTAGGTTGCGTTTCTTGTTGCTTGGCATTCCCCACTTAGGCTATGGGGGTGTGTCAAATGTTATACCCTGTTGTGGGTCATGCTATATGGGGTACAAGCAGTTAGGGTTAGGCATATGTACCCCAACCCAATCAATCCTACTCATTCCGCTGTTTTCACTTATTGAGAATTTCTTCCGACGAAATAGAGTGAGACGACGTTGGACACAGACCAATAAGAATAGCCAACTGCTGAAAAATGTGCACCCATAATACAAGGGGAATTTATTTCCCGGATTCAGGGAGGCCTTAAATGAAATGTCAGCCCTGCTAGCACAATGTCACAGCCTCTCTGAGCCACTCCAACCCACCAATGCAAGTGAGGTTGTCACGAGATGGCTTGAAGCTGGTGGTGCTGTTTGTTAGAATCTAGCAGCAGGAATGGATGAACTAGCAGGATGCAGGAGTACAAGTAGTAAACCCTAATTTGGTTGTACCCCATATGGGCTACCCCACTACAGCCTAGACAATATGCAGCACATACAGTTTGACACACCCCCATAGGCAAAGTGGGGGAGAACAAGGGGTCACACGACCAGTCAAGAGAAGCAAAACAAGCTCAGGGTGGATCACAACGTCACCACACATTCTGAGCACAAGCAAAGGGCCACAAGGCCAGTTCACATGCAGAGATATATATGCAGCAATAACAGTACAGTGATGGCTACCTAGCAAGAGCAAGCATGCAGGTATATATATAGATCACAGTACAAGCAGAGACTACAGCAAGTGTGGAAACGTAGGCACAAGGCCCAACAGAGTACAAAAGCGCTGATGATCACCAGACGGAAGTGCCTTGGTGAATATATCAGCAGTGTTGGCCCGAGTGGCCACGTGGCGAAGACGAAGCTGGCCTCGCTGCTGCAACTCTCGAGCCAGGAAGTAACGCAGAGCAATGTGCTTCATTCTGTGCTCCAGTCTGTGCTCCTCACACAAGGCAATGGCGGCCTTGTTGTCGACGTACAGCACTGGAGGAGAACGAGGCTGCTCTCCCAAGTCAGTCAGCAGGTAGGTGAGCCAGCGTAACTCCTGTGCAGCCATGGCGGTGGCGTAGATCTCAGCCTCACAACTGGAGCCGAGAACTGAAGACGAGCGTGTAGAACGCCACGAAACTGAACCAGAGCCAAGGCTAAAGGTGTAACCCTGTGACGACCGCTGCGTAGCCAAGTCGTCAACCCAAGAAGCGTCTGAGTGCCCAGTGAGGACAACTGGGCTCGTCCCTCCAAGCACTAGCCCCATGCCTGATGTGCTGCACAAGTAGCGCAGTACCCTCTTAGCAGCAGCCATGTGCTCAGGTCGGTGCCGACCAGGAGCCACGTAGCGAGCCAGAAGACCAAGAGGGTACGCGAGGTCAGGTCGAGTGCAAGTCATCAGGTACATGAGGCAGCCGACTAGCTCTGGGTAAGGACCACTCGGCTCTACGGACTCGTCCGAAGGTGGAGCTGAGAGCGTGTGACCTGTAGCCAGAGGAGTGGCCTGTGCTGAAGACCAGGTGAAGCCGAAGCGCTGAAGGACCTGCTGCACCATGTGTGACTGAGTCAAGGTGATGGTGCGACGTGCTCTGTCCCGGGTGATCTGCAAGCCAAGGTAGCTGCGCAGCTCACCCAAGTCTGTGCACGTGTGTCTCTTCTGCAGCTCCGACTTCACGTGGGCGAGAGCCTCAGTGTCAGCAGTGGCAAAAACCAAGTCGTCGACGTACACGAGGATGTAGAACGGCGGCAGTGAAGTGTCGGTGCGCAGAAACAGCGACGGGTCAGCAGTAGAAGGCGCGAACCCAAGAGCCGCAAGCGTAGTCCTCAGTGTGTCGTGCCACTCACGTGGCGCCTGGCGGAGACCGTAGACCGGCCGCCGGAGGCTCCACTGGGTACCAGGAGGGAACGACCCAGTGAAGCCCGGGGGGCGGCGCAGCCAGATCTCCTCGTGCAGGCTGCCCTGCAAGAAAGCTGTGCTGAAGTCAAGAGAGTGAAGCTCGTAGTCACGGTGAGCAGCAACGTGCAGCAGCACCCGAAGAGTGGTCATCTTCGGGGTGGGGGAGAAGGTCTGGAAGAAGTCAACTCCCTCTCGCTGACTGAAGCCTCGAGCAACGTAACGAGCCTTGAAGACAGGCGGAGAACCTGGCGGCCGCTTCACCCTGAAAATCCACATGCCACTGACGATGTTCGCCCCAGGAGGGGGAACCTCGTCGACGTAAGTGCCAGTGGACTTCCAGGATGCCATCTCTGCGTCCATGGCTGTCTGCCACTGAGAGGAGTACTCATCCGCGATCGCCTCAGCGTAAGAGCGCGGGGTCGAGATGTCTGGTGCATCCGGGTCTCCCTCAGGGGCAAGCAGCATGGCAACGAGATGAGGCGCAGCGGCTGCAAGACACTCAAGGTCCTCGTGCCTGTCCTCAAGGACGTCCGTGCTAAGAGCACACTCACCCCCGACGGACGGAGGACAGACAGACTCAGACTCAGTAACAAGACTGGCAGCGAAGTCTAGACGACAGGCAGCAGCAAAGTCAACAAGCTCAGCTACAAGAGCAGACGCAGCAGTAGACTCAAACGACGGGTCAGTGACAACAGTGGCTAGTAGACGCGTGACAGTAGGGTGCTCAGCACGAAACCGGTCAGACGCAGGGTCCGGAACGTCAGGCAAAGAGGACGCAGGAGGAGACGGCAGAGGAACAGGCGGCGGAGCAGAGGAAGGACGACGGACAACGAGGTGTGCGCTGGGGACAGCCGGCTGACGCGAACGAGGAACACGACGACCGGTACGACCAGGACGAACAGGCGAAACAGGACGCGACGCAGGCTCACGACGCTCAGCAGGACTACCAGTCTGCTCAGTGTAAGGAGAGGGAGCAGGCAGCGGTGAGCCAGACTGTAACGGAAGACCAGTAGACGACGGAAGAGTAAGAACCTGACGAAGAACAGAGGCAGACGGCGGCAGAGACGACGGAGACGGCGGAGCGAAGAACAGTCGTGTCGGCGCAGCTGCACCAGTACCAGCAGCTCCAGCAGCTCCAGTGCCTCCAGCAGCTCCAGTACCTCCAGCAGCTCCAGTACCTCCAGCAGCTCCAGAAGCTCCAGGCCCAGAGCCGACACCTCGAGTCCCAGGGTCTCCAACCTCTGTGTCTCTAGCAGCAGCACCCCCAGAACCAGCACCTCCAGTCCCAGGGTCTCCAACCTCAGTGTCTCCAGCAGTAGCACCCCCAGAACCAGCACCTCCAGTCCCAGGGTCTCCAACCTCAGTGTCTCCAGCAGCAGCACCCCCAGAGCCAGCACCTCCAGTCCCAGGGTCTCCAGCCTCAGTGTCTCCAGCACGAGCACCTCCAGAACCAGCAACTCCAGCACCTCCAGTAGACAAAGGACCAGCACGACTCCTAGCTCCAGCAGCGCGACGCTGACGGCGACCGTACCAGTCCTGCAGCTGCTGTGGGGTGAGAGGCACACGTGGACGAAGGCGGCTACTCCAAGGAGACCGCGCAACAGCAGACTCAGAACCCTCAGCGCCCGCACCCCCAACGGCTCCAGAACCTCCGGTGTCAGTACCCTCAGCACCAGTACCTCCAGAGGGGTCCGCCAGGGAGACCGGGACTGGCCGACTGAGCGGCGTGAGTGCGGTGCAGTCGCGAAAGAAGGAGCGGGAAGCTCCTGAGTCAAGGGTGAAGGTGTGCGAGACCGCAGTGGGCGCAGTACCAGAGAGAGCAGACTCACCAGCACCTGAAGCCACGGCCTCACCAGTACCTAGAGTAGTAGACGTACTAGCACCGAGAGCAGCAGCCTCACCAGCACCTAGAGCAGGAGACGCACTAGCACCTAGGGCAGCAGCCTCACCAGGGTCAGGCGGTACGCACAGGTAACAGGCACGGTCAGCACTAGTAGACAATGCATACATGGCAGTGAGAATAGCATCATAGTCAAGCGCAAAGATATCTACCCTCTGTCCATGCAGCTCCAGCCAGGTGGGGAGCTCAGCCTCGTCGCCAAACACTGTGCGCCAGTCGTCGCTCAGACGGGCGAAGCAGCAGGACTGTGTGTGACCAAGCGTCCCACAAGGCTGACCAGTCCTAGCACCTGTGCGAATGACGTACGGGCAGCGAACTGTACGTGTAGACCTGCTACACTGAGCGTACCACTCCTGGAGCTGCCGAGGCGTAAGTGTCTCGCGTGGACGCCCCTGCAGCTGCAGCTGGCCACTGCCAGACGCTCCCAACTGACCAGCTCCAGGGCGACAGCTACGACAGCTACCGCGACATACCCAGCTAGTATACCACTCACTAAGCTGCTGGGGCGTGAGAGGCTCGCGTGAACGTCGCTGGAGCTGCATCTGGCCACCTGCCAGTAGCAGTAGCAGCAGCAGCAGCGCGGGCAGGGCAGGCGTGGCAGGCAGGCAGGCAAGCAGGCAGGCAGGCAGGCAGGCAGGAAGGCAGGCAGGCAGGCAGGCAGGCAGACAGGCAGGTAGGCCGGCAGGCAGGCAGGCAGGCCGGCAGGCAGGCAGGCAGGCGCGCAGGCAGGCAGGCAGGCTGGCAGGCAGGCAGGCTGCGACGGCAGGTAGGCAGACAGGCAGGCCGTCAGGCAGGCAGGCAGTCGCTCACCAAAGGCTGGGAGAGCAGGCGCTCACCGGGCGAGCAGGGCCGGCGCTCGACAGCGGCGACGTCGGGGCCGCAACACCGGCTGCAGAGCAGGGCCGAAGCAGCTGCAGGGCGGGGCCGCTTCAGCGGCAGTAGCAGGGTGGGGCCGCGTCAGCGGCAGGTCGGGGCCGTGGCAGCTGCAGGGCGGGGCCGCATCAGCGGCAGGTCGGGGCCGTGGCAGCTGCAGGGCGGGGCCGCATCAGCGGCAGGTCGGGGCCGTGGCAGCTGCAGGGCGGGGCCGCATCAGCGGCAGGTCGGGGCCGAGGCAGAGGGCCGCGCGCGGCTCGGCGCGGGCTGCGCTGACAGCGCGCTGAGCTGCTGCAGGCCGCGCGCGGCCGCGCTAGGCAGTAGCGGGCCGCGCGCGGCTCGGCGCGGGCTGTTGCGGGCCGCGCGCGGGCCGTGCGAGGCAGTAGCAGGCCGCGCGCGGCTCGGCGCGGGCTGCTGCGGGCCGCGCGCGGGCCTCGCGAGGCCGTAGCAGGCCGCGCGCGGCTCGACGCGGGCTGCGTGGGCTCGGCGCGGGCTGCGCGCGGCAGCTGCGAGCTGCGCGCGGCTCGGTGCGGGCTGCGCGCGGCTGCAGCGGGCTGCGCGCGGGTCGGTGCGGGCTGCGCGCGGCTGCAGCGGGCTGCGCGCGACTCGGTGCGGGCTGCGCGGGCTCGGTGCGGGCAGCGCGCGGCAGCAGCGTGCTTAACGGTCTGCAGGGGCTGTTTGCGGGCCTGACGGGCGTGTAGAGGCGGCGCGCGGGCCTTACGGGCCTCTAGGGGCAGCGCGCTGGCCTAGGGCAGCAGGAGGCAGCGCTAGGGCTGCTGGACGGCGCGCATAGTGCAGCACGTCACAAGGCAAGGCAAGGCAGGCAGGTACGTGGGGTAGCGCGGTAACCGCAGCGGTAGGTGGGCCCGAAAAAAAAACGGTCCTACGGACCTTAGTGCTCTGAAACCATGTTAGAATCTAGCAGCAGGAATGGATGAACTAGCAGGATGCAGGAGTTTAAGTAGTAAACCCTAATTGTCAAACATTATACATGTTGTATTTGTGTAGGCTGTAGTGGGTTAGCCTATAGGGGGGTCACAACATTAGGGTTTCATATTTGTACTCACAATCCTTGTTAGTTCAGCATTACAGTCCGTTATTACTGACATGGTTTCAGAGCAGGTCCTTCGCTAGGACCGTTCTTAGGGCCCACCACTATATACCTACCTACCTACCTACCTGCGCCTTAGAGCGCCTCGGTTCTTACGGCCCCTTAAGGCCTCGCGCCCTCGAGCGCATTTCCCTACCGTGCGCGCACGATCCGCTAGCTACTCGCGCGCGGGTCCTTTTTTTTTTTTTTTTTCGCGCGCGCGGCTTTGTTTCTTACGCGCGCGGCCCGCTAGTTACGCGCGCGGCCCGTCGCCTGCTCGCGCACGCCCCGCAGCCGCCCGTCGCCTGCTCGCGCACGCCCCGCAGGCCCGCAGCCCGCCGTCGCAGCGGCCGCCCGCCCGCAGCCGCCCGTCGCCTGCTCGCGCACGCCCCGCAGCCGCCCGTCGCCTGCTCGCGCACGCCCCGCAGCCGCCCGTCGCCTGCTCGCACACGCCCCGCAGCCGCCCGTCGCCTGCTCGCGCACGCCCCGCAGGCCCGCAGCCCGCCGTCGCAGCGGCCGCCCGCCCGCAGCCGCCCGTCGCCTGCTCGCGCACGCCCCGCAGCCGCCCGTCGCCTGCTCGCACACGCCCCGCTGCCCGCAACCGCTTGTACGCCGCTGCTTCCGCTGCTGCTTGCGCACCGCTGCCTCCCGAGCGCCACCGCTGCCCGTGCGCCGCCGCTGCCCGTGCACTGCCGTTCCCCGTGCGCCGCTGCCGCCCGTGCGCTTCTGCAGCCGCCGCCCGCGAGGCACTCGATCTCACTGCTGTTTATTTTCTACCTACCGCGCACACTGCTACCACTGCAGCTGCCACCAGTGCGCCGTTGCAGCTCCTGCTGCCACGCTTCCTACTACTACTGTTACTACTGCTACTACTACTACTGCTACTGTCACTATGGCTAGTCCTCCCGTTCTAGCTTTCGATGCCGAGGGCCGTCCAGTGAAGTTCGAAACCTGGCTCGATGACCTGCACCTGTTCCTACAGCTCACTGCCAAGGAAGATATCTCACTGTACGACCACGCCCTAGGCCATGCCACTGCCCCTGACTCGTCTGCTGACAGCACTCTGCGTTCCCAGTGGCAGACCCGTGATGCGCACGCTCGCTTTGCTATACGCAACTCCCTGCCGCTAGACGAGCGCGAGCACTTCGGCCAGTGCAAGACTGCTAAGGACCTCTACACCGCTGTAGTTGCCCGCTACTCCTCACCCGCTTCTGCCACGCTAGGCCGCCTCACTCTCCCCTACCTGTTCCCCGACCTAGCCTCCTTTCACACTGTCGCAGACCTCATCACCCACCTTAAGACTAGTGAGGCCCGCTTTCGCGCTGCTATGCCTGCCGAGTTTCTCACTAGCAACCCCCCCCCGCTCTGGATCACTCTCTACCACATCGTCACCCGCCTCCCTGACTCTCTGCGCGCAGTCAGGGACCACTTCCTCTCTCGCTCCCCCACTGAGCTCACTGTTGCCCTCCTCGAGAAGGAACTGCTTGCAGCTGAGGCGAGCATCGTCGCTGTAGGCACCTCTCGTGGCGACCCCCGCACCCCGTTCTTTGAGGGGTGTTCCCCTTCCCCCCTCCTCCCCTCTGTCGCCTCTGCTGCTGCTGTCGACCTTCTTGGTGCTGAGAAGGTCGGGACCGCGTCTGCTTCGAGCGGGCGCCGCAGGAACAAGGGGGGCAGGGGTGGGGGTGGTGGCGGAGGAGGTGGGGGTGGAGGCGGTGGGAGTGGAGGCGCGGCTGGGGAGACTAGTGGCGGCAGTGGGGGAGGAGACAGCAGCGGTGGGAGTGGTGGTGGAGGCGGCAGCGGAGGCGGAGGTGGTCGTGGCGGCGGCAGGGGTGGAGGTGGCCGGGGCGGCGGCGGTGGGGGTGGTGGTCGTGGAGGCACTAGCGGAGGGCAGAGTCAGCAGCCCGCCCCGACGCTTCAGGCCGCCCGTGAGTGGTATGCGCAGCGTAGCTTTACCTGCACGTACGTCATTCGCATAGGTGACCGCAGCGGCCAGCAGTGTGGGAGGCTGCACCCCACGCAGCGCTGCTTCGCGCGCCTTAACGACGCATGGCGCACTCAGTTTCCTGCTGCCACTGAGCTGCCGCGCTGGGCTGATCTGGAAAAGAGGGGTGTTGATATTTGGGCTTTAGACTTTGATGCTATTCTCACTGCCATGTATGCGATGTCTATTAGTGGAGAGGGTGCTCAGTACTTGCGTGTTCCGCCCGACCCGGGCATTCAGGCCAGTCCGGCTGCCGCTCTAGGTGCTAGTGCGTCTGCTCCCACAGGTCCTGGTGAGGCTGCAGCCCTAGGTGCTCGTGCGTCCGTGTCCCCTGGTACTGAGTCGACTGCAGCACTGCACACCTTCACACTGGACTCAGGTGCTTCTCGCTCCTTCTTTCGTGACCGCACTGTCCTTGAGCCACTCGCTCGGCCAGTTGCTGTCTCCCTTGCTGACCCCTCTGGGGGTCCGGTCATTGCGACCTCCTCCACTGTCCTTCCTTGTCCGGCGGTCCCGTCCGGCACGCTGTCAGGTCTCTACCTCCCCTCGTTCTCTACGAACTTGGTGGCAGGTAGTGCGCTCCAGGACGGGGGTGTTCACCAGTTCACCCCTGCCTACGAGCGCGTGACACACTGCACGTGTGCTCGGACGGGTCGCCACTTGGCTACCTTCACTCGGGAGCCGGGGTCGGACCTTTACACACTGACCACTTAGTCCCCTCAGGTAGCTGCGTCTGCGTCTGCGTCTGCGTCAGGTCAGCTGTCCGCCCCCTGCTCGTGTCGCTCTCTGGCGCATGAGACTGTCCTTTGGCACCACCGCCTTGGTCACCCGTCTGTACAGCGCCTTCGGGCCATGCACAAACGGGACCTTGTTGCTGGTCTTCCCAGGGTACTCCCTCCCCTTCCAGACTCGCCTGCTCCTCCCTGTATTCCCTGTGTCGAGGGGCGGCAGCGCGCCGCTCCTCACTCCTCCTCCTTTCCCCCGACGACTGCTCCTTTGCAGACGCTCCACTTGGACGTGTGGGGCCCAGCCCGCGTCCGTGGCCAGGGTCAGGAGAGGTACTTCCTGATTGTTGTTGACGACTTCTCGCGCTTCACCACGGTCTTCCCCTTGCGCGCCAAGGGTGACGTCCCTGATGTATTGATCCCCTGGATCCGCAGATCTCGTCTCCAGCTCAGTGAGCGTTTCCGCTCCGACTTCCCTGTCCTGCGTCTGCACTCTGACAGAGGTGGGGAGTTTACCTCTGGCCTCTTGGAGGCCTTCTGTCAGCAGGAGGGCATTGAGCAGTCGTACACGCTTCCGGCCTCTCCACAGCAGAATGGGGTTGCTGAGCGCCGCATTGGTCTGGTCATGGAGGTCGCTCGTACCTCCTTGAGCCATGCGGCTGCCCCCCATTTTCTGTGGCCGTTTGCAGTCCGATACGCTGCGCATCAGCTCAACCTCTGGCCCCGTGTCTCCTTGCCCGAGACTTCTCCGACACTGCGTTGGACAGGAGAGGCTGGCGATGCGTCGCGTTTTCGGGTCTGGGGATCCCGAGCTTTTGTCCGCGACACGTCCGCGGACAAGCTCTCCCGTCGCGCTGTCCCCTGCGTCTTCCTTGGCTTTGTCCCGGACGCCCCTGGCTGGCAGTTCTACCACCCCACCTCGCGTCGTGTCCTGGCCTCTCAGGACGTCACTTTTGACGAGTCCGTCCCCTACTACCGCCTCTTCCCCTACCGCACTGCCCCGCTCCCCCCCCCGCCTCTCTTCCTCGCTCCAGGTGCTGAGGTACCAGACCCCCTCCCCCCTCAGGGTGCCGCTCCCTCAGGTGTGTCCCAGGTAGACCCGGGTGAGCCTGTCGAGGTAGCTGTTGACTCTCGTCCTGCTAGGGGTGCTGAGCCTGGGGGTGCTGCGTCTGGGGGTGCTGAGCCTGGGGGTGCTGCGTCTGGGGGTGCTGAGCCTGGGAGTGCTGAGTCTGGGGGTGCGGAGCCTGGGGGTGCTGAGCCAGGAGGTGCGGAGCCTGGAGGTGCGGAGCCTGGAGGTGCTGAGCCTGGGGGTGCTGAGTCTGGGGGTGCTGAGTCTGGGGGTGCTGAGCCTGAGCGTGCTACACCTGGAGGAGCCCTCTCCTCCCAGCAGCTGCAGGAGAGGTACCTCGAGTACTGCCGCCTCCGGAGAGGTGCTGCTGGAGCTCGTCCCGGTACTTCCCCTCCTACCCAGGAGCTCCCCCCCATTCAGCAGATCCGAGAGTGGTACACACGCCGCTGCAGTCTTCAGAGTGGTGCTCCTGGTGCTGCGGACCCTGGGGGTGGCGCTGCTACTGGTGCTGAGGACCCGGACGTTGGAGCTGCTGCTGGTGCTGCGGACCCGCCTGGTGGAGCTGCTGCTGGTGCTGAGGACTCGGACGTTGGAGCTGCTGCTGGAGCTGAGGACCCGGACGGTGGCGCTGCTGCTGGTGCTGAGGACCCGAACGGTGGAGCTGCTGCTGGTGCTGAGGACTCGGACGGTGGAGCTGCTGCTGGAGCTGAGGACCCGAGCGGTGGCGCTGCTGCTGCTGCTGAGGACCCGGGCGTTGGAGCTACTACTGGTGCTGAGGACCCGGCCGGTGGAGCTGCTGCTGGTGCTGTGGACCCGGACGCTGGAGCTCCTACTGGTACTGAGGACCCGGCCGCTGGAGTCTCCTCTGCTTCTGGAGACGCTGCGCGGCCGCGACCGTACTTCGTACCGCTCCTTCAGCAGGTTCTTGGGCAGGCTCCTCCTCCTTGTCCTCCTCCCTCCGTAGAGTGTCCCCCGCCTGTCCAGCCGCAGTCACAGTTACCGCCTACCTCGCCTGAGTCTCGTCCTGCGTCGCCTGTTCGTCCTGCTCGCACTGGTCGTCGTGTCCGTCGTGAGCGTCCTCCTCCTGTCCCAGGCACTCACTACATGACTCTGCGTCCCTCTACTGCTCCTCAGCGTGTCCCTCTACCGTCTCCTCCTGCGTCCTCTTTGCCTGACGTTCCGGACCCTGAGTCTGACCGGTATCGTGCTGAGCACCCTACTGTCACGCGTCTCCTCGCTACTGTTGTCACCGACCCTACCTTTGAGTCCTCGGCTGCGTCTGCTCTGGTCGCTGAGTTGGTTGACTGTTGCCTGTCGTCTAGACTACGCTGCTAGCCTTGTTGCTGAGTCTGATTCTGAGTCTGTCTGTCCTCCGTCCGTCGGGGGTGAGTGTGCTCTTGGCACGGACGTCCTTGAGGACAGACAGGAGGAGTTCCAGTGTCTTGCTGCTGCTTTGCCCCGTCTCGTGTCCTTGCTAGTTGCCCCTGAGGGAGACCCGGATGCACCAGACATCCCGACCCCGCGCACTTACGCTGAGGCGATGGCGGGTCCCTACTCCTCTCAGTGGCAGACAGCCATGGACGCCGAGATGGCTTCCTGGAAGTCCACACGCACCTACGTCGACGAGGTTCCCCCTCCTGGGGCGAACATCGTCAGTGGCATGTGGATTTTCAGGGTGAAGCGGCCGCCGGGTTCTCCGCCTGTCTTCAAGGCGCGTTACGTGGCTCGAGGCTTCAGTCAGCGAGAGGGAGTTGACTTCTTCCAGACCTTCTCCCCCACCCCGAAGATGACTACTCTTCGGGTGCTGCTGCACATAGCCGCTCACCGCAACTACGAGCTTCACTCACTTGACTTCAGCACTGCTTTCTTGCAGGGCAGCCTGCACGAGGAGATCTGGCTGTGCCGCCCACCTGGCTTCACTGGGTCGTTTCCTCCTGGTACCCAGTGGAGGCTTCAGCGGCCGGTCTACGGTCTCCGCCAGGCTCCGCGTGAGTGGCACGACACACTGAGGACTACACTTGCGGCTCTTGGGTTCGCGCCTTCTACAGCTGACCCGTCGCTGTTCCTGCGCACCGACACTTCGCTGCCGCCGTTCTACATCCTCGTGTACGTCGACGACTTGGTCTTTGCTACTGCTGACACTGCCGGACTCGCCTACGTGAAGTCGGAGCTGCAGAGGAGACACACGTGCACAGACCTGGGTGAGCTGACAAGCTATCTTGGCTTGCGGATCACCCGGGACAGAGCACGGCGCACCATCACCCTGACTCAGTCACACATGGTGCAGCAGGTTCTCCAGCGCTTCCGCTTCACGTACTCCTCGCCTCAGTCCACTCCTCTGCCTACCGGTCACTCGCTCTCAGCTCTGCCTTCGGATGAGTCCGTAGAGCCGAGTGGCCCGTATCCAGAGCTTGTGGGCTGCCTCATGTACCTGATGACCTGCACTCGACCTGACCTTGCATACCCTCTTAGCATCCTTGCACGCTATGTCGCTCCTGGCCGTCACAGGAAGGAGCACATGGATGCCGCTAAGAGGGTGTTGCGCTACTTGTGCAGTACGTCGGGCATGGGGCTTGTGCTTGGAGGGCGAGACCGAGTTGTTCTCACAGGGCACTCAGACGCTTCTTGGGCAGACGACCAGGCCACTCAGCGGTCGTCTCAGGGTTACACCTTCAGCCTTGGCTCTGGCTCAGTTTCTTGGCGCTCTACACGCTCTTCTTCTGTTCTCGGCTCCAGTTGCGAGGCTGAGATCTACGCTACAGCCATGGCTGCCCAGGAGCTACGCTGGCTGACCTACCTGCTGACCGACCTCGGAGAGCGGCCTCGTTCTCCTCCAGTACTGTACGTCGACAACAAGGCTGCCATTGCCTTGTGTGAGGAGCACAGACTGGAGCACAGAACGAAGCACATCGCCCTGCGGTACTTCCTTGCTCGTGAGCTGCAGCAGCGCGGTCAGCTTTGTATTCGCTACGTGGCCACTGAGGCCAACACTGCTGATGTGTTCACCAAGGCGCTTCAGCCTCGTGACCATCAGCGCTTCTGCACTCTACTAGGCCTTGTGCCTACTGGACCTCACTTACTTACCTCTTGACTTTGCTTGTACTGTGATCACTATATATATCTATACCTGCATGTTTACTCTTGCTAGGTTGTGATCACTGTATCTCTTGCTCTGTTATAAACCTGCATGTGAACTGGTCTTGTGACCACTAGCTTGTGCTCGGAATTTGTGTGGAATCCTTGAGATCCACCCTGAGCTTGTTGTTGCCTTGCTTTGCCTTGACTGGTCTTGTGACCCCTAGGTCTCCCCCACTTTGCCTATGGGGGTGTGTCAAACATTATACATGTTGTATTTGTGTAGGCTGTAGTGGGTTAGCCTATAGGGGGGTCACAACATTAGGGTTTCATATTTGTACTCACAATCCTTGTTAGTTCATCATTCCAGTCTGTTATTACTGACACTAATTTGGTTGTACCCCATATGGGGCACTAATTTGGTTGTACCCCATATGGACACTACAGCCTAGACAATATGCAGCACATACAGTTTGACACTGTTGCAGATCGGATGCACTTTCCTCCGTTCCCATACTTCACTGATGCACACTTGTCTGCGATGAAAAGCACGTAATCATAGATCCTGCCACCTTCATCCAATGTCAAAGTTGCGTTTTGAGTTTATGTAACTGAACATACGGTACATAGTTATATTCTTGGAAGAGGCACTTCACCAATCGGTAAAATTATGCGTGCAGTTTCCGAAAGATTTGAGTAATACCGTACAAGCTTATCCATTCAATGAGACAAGTGGAACAAGAGAAACAGGTGGATCAAGCTTATTAGAAGATTATGAAACATCCTAACAGAGAGGGAAAGAGTACAGGGGGCAGCGAGACTACTGTATCTCAAGCACAGCCTTCCATTGTCGTCGAGTGCTAAGATCCTCAGACGCCGCCAGCGTTGTTCATCCAATAGTCCGGTATTATCGTACCATTGCACCACATAGATCTGTACTGCTGCAAGGGTGGGGAAACAGCCCTGTAAAAGATGGTGCACGGAAAGAAACAAAAGGAAATATTGAATGAGATGGATGGGCCTGATCAAAGAGTGGGCATCATGGTACGGTAGAGAAATTTGACACAGATAGTGTAGAGGAAATGCAGAATGTGGATTGATTCACTATAATTACCCACTCACGTATATGTGAACGCCCAGAAATTTGAAGCATCGTCGTATCCTTTGTGCAGAGGGGTTGAGGTGCAGTTATCGGTATCGTAAAGCCGCCAGCTACGACACATCGGAGCGTCGCCGATGCCATGCACATGGAACTCAACCGTGTAATTCCCAGCCACCTCCTTCGGGAACTGAGTGCAGCCCTCCCTGTAACGGAAGGTGTAAGGCTTGGATGCCTTGTCTTTGGCTGTGGGATCCTGGATGAGTGTTATGCTGTAGCCAAGCACTTCATCAGGTGCACCTGAGAATGGGGATATTGGAATTAGAATGGGGGTAATCATAAGAGAGTGGTATGATGCAAAGACTGGGGATAGGAAAGGAATGTGGAGGCAAAACGCCCACATGAGTTGACTATAGGAGGTTAAAAGGGGCTGTAGGAGGTTAAAGGGACTGTAGAACCCAAAGTTACAAACTGGGTCACAACTTCTGGTCGACAATCTCTCAACTTCACAGTCTGTCAGTCACCTCTACTGCACCTTGTCAGCCTTCATCACATGCAGAGGCAGGGGAATGCAGCGTGGGGTGCAGAGAGTGAGAAGACAGGAAGCTATTGGACCTCACTCACCCTTGACGCACTCCGTTGGGGTCATGCCATAGCCCGCGGGGCACTCGCAGACTGGCACATCCACTTTGGGAGGTTCAGTGTACCCCACGCCAGTCAAATTCATTCCCTGGACGAATCGGCAGGTGGCTCCTGAGGGGCAGGCGCCACAGGGTGAGTCTGAGCAACACAACAAGCAAGGGGAGATCACAGCAGGGTAGCGAGATGGCGGGATGAGAACGATGACACGGTAACTTTCACGGGCTCTTTCAGTGGACCACAGTAGCTTGTGCATGACAAGCACGGAAGGCTGAGTTGGGTGCACAGGAAGGTAGGAAGCATGCTTACTCCATTTGCAAGAGCGAGCGCCGTTGTTGTTCACACACACCCCTTCCGGTTCGCAGCCCAACACGTAGCAAGCCGTTTCTGGTGGGAGTGGATGAAAGGATGGGGTGGAAAAAAGAAGAGCAAAAATGGTAAGGGATGATTCTTGAAGAGAGAAAGGCGGGCAGAGCATGCGGGCAGAGCATGCGGGCAGAGCATGCGGGCAGAGCATGCGGGCAGAGCATGCAGGCAGAGCATGCGGGCGGAGCATGCGGGCGGAGCATGCGGGCGGAGCATGCGGGCGGAGCATGCGGGCGGAGCATGCGGGCGGAGCATGCGGGCGGAGCATGCGGGCGGAGCACGACAAGCCCTCTGCAACTCACCAACGCAGATCAGCTTGTCAGGAGGCATCTGATAGCCCGCATTGCACGAGCAGGTTGGGTCTCCGTTGTCCTTCTTCACACACTTGCCGTTAGGCCCACAATTCACCTCAGCACAGGTGTCTGCAAAAAAACCGCGCAAAAGGGAGAACATTGTCGAACCGCGGTAGTTATAAAGACTTGGGTTTTAGCGCAAAATGTCATGGTGACTATGTTGCACTCCTGCAACCCAACCCACCGACGCAAGTGAGGTTGTCAGAAGACGGCTTGAATCCGGTGGTGCAGCTGCAGAACGGATTTCCGGCCGCATCCTGCTCGCACTTGCCGTTGGGCCCACAATTCACCGAAGCACACTTATCTGCCGTGAAAACAGATATACAAAAAGAGGGATTTCAGAAAAGAGCTATGCAAACTTATCTGCCGTGAAAACAGTGCATAAATCCCGCAAGACGGTTAAGACGAACCCTGATGTTTAGGCTTCGACGAATCTGAAGCCTCAAGGGGAGACCTCTGCAAACTCACCAACGCAAACCAGCTTGTCAGGAGGCATCTGGTATCCCACGTCGCACGAGCAGGTTGGGTCTCCGTTCTCCTTATACACGCACTTGCCGCCGGGCCCACAATTCACCGCCGCACAGTTGTCTGCAGTGCAGAACAGACAAGACAGGCAAGAGGGAGGATACTATCACATCAAAAGACAGACGAATCCGAATCTTGAAAGTGTTGAGCATTACAGGGTTGGCTATGCATGCATTTCAGCAACCCCAGAAATACGGTCGAGGGGAGACCAAATGAAAGAAGTGCAGAACCCGTGCAATCCACTAGTGAATTCCTCGTGCTCAGGAACGGCATAGATCAAATGCAAGGACTGTGCGTTGCACTCCCCCAACCCACCAATGTGTTAGAATATCTCCTCTCTTGTAACCTGCATATATGCTATAGGATAGGCTAGAGATAAGCACCCAAACTTAGTTTGGGTGTACAAGCAGGGGTTACCCAATTTGTAGGTTGGAAACCCAACCTTGGTCCAATTATTGGACCCCAAGGGTTGGGATGGGTAGAATTATTGGTCCCCTCCAATAATGTTGGCCCAACTCCAACTTGGCCAACATTATTGGACCCCACCAATAATCTCCCAACCCAACTCCTTGGTTGGGGTCCAATAATGTTCACCTAGGCTAGTTTCCAACCCATCTCCTATGTAAACCCCCCATCCTTTTCAATCAATCCATCAACTTCTCTTCTAACTTTTCTTCTCACATGGTATAGAGCTCTTAAAAATCCTAGGCCTACGCTCCTAGTTTTTTTCAAAGGCCGCCGCAACCCCCGGCCTCCTTTCTCATTTTTCCGCGGCTATCTCGCCACCCTCCCCCTCTCCTCAAGCACTCCCTTCCTCGCAGCCCCACGGCCTCCCACGCCATCACGGCTCGCGGCCCCACCGCCGCTTCCGCGCTCGCCTTGTCGCGGTCCCGCCGACCGCCACCGCCCGCCCCATTCCGCGGCCTCGACGCCGCCTCCGCGCCAACGCCACTGCGGCTCCACCAGCCGCCGTCGCCGCCGCCGCTCCCTTCCGCGGCCTCGTCGCCGCCTCCGCGCCTGCACTGCCGCGGCTTCGCCAGCCGCCGCCGCTCGCGCCGCTCCCTCCCGCGACCCCGTCGCCGCTTCCGCGCCTGCACTGCCGCGGCCTCGCCAGCCGCCGCCGTCCGCGCCGCTCCCTCCTGCGGCCTCGTTGCCGCCCCCGCGCCTACGCTGCCGCGGCCTCGCCAGCGCCGCAGTTCGCGCCGCTCCCTCTCGCGGCCTCGTCGCCGCCTCCGCGCCTGCACTGCCGCGGCTTCGCCAGCCGCCGCCGCTCGCGCCGCTCCCTCCCGCGACCCCGTCGCCGCTTCCGCGCCTGCACTGCCGCGGCTTCGCCAGCCGCCGCCGCTCGCGCCGCTCCCTCCCGCGGCCTTGTCGCCGCTTCCGCGCCTGCACTGCCGCGGCCTCGCCAGCGCCGCAGTTCACGCCACTCCCTCTCGCGGCCTCGTCGCCGCCTCCGCGCCTGCACTGCCGCGGCTTCGCCAGCCGCCGCCGCTCGCGCCGCTCCCTCCCGCGACCCCGTCGCCGCTTCCGCGCCTGCACTGCCGCGGCTTCGCCAGCCGCCGCCGCTCGCGCCGCTCCCTCCCGCGGCCTTGTCGCCGCCTCCGCGCTTGTACCACCGCGGCTGCGCCAGCTGCCGCCGCCGCCTGCGCCTCTCCGCGGCCCCATCGCCGCCTCCCCGCTAGCGCCGCCGCGGCCTTGTCAGCCGCTGCCGCCAGCACCGCTCCCCTCACGGCCTCGTCGCCGCCTCCGCGCCAACGCCACCGCGGCCCCACTAGCCGCCGCCGTCCGCGCCGCTCCCCTCTGCGGCCTCGTCGCCGCCTCACCTCCCTCCCCTCCGTGACCACTGCGGGTCCCCCCGCGGCCGTCCTTCATGGCTACCGCCGCACGTTCCCCCGCCCCCCTCCCTCCTTCTATTGATACGTCCTCCATTGATAAGCTCCAGCTCGCCGCGGACAAGTCCGCAGTCAACTGGCACTCCTTCGTCGGCAGCATCCGACGCGTTCTCTCCGACGCATGGGTTCCCCCCTACCGTGTCCTTGACGTCATCCTCCGCCGAGCCCATGCCCTCCCCCCCACCGAACCTCCCCACCCCGGCGAGACTCCTCCTCTTCCTCCTACTCCTGGCGACCCTCCTCGTGAACCCGATCTTCAGATCACCCCCGACCAAGCCACTGCGGATGCAGCCTGATTTTATCCTACGCCGCCGTGAATACCTCATCCGCAAAGCCGAGTACGATGCTGCAGTTGAGGCCTATGATCAGGCGGTTGCTGGTCGCGACGCTCACCTCGAGGTCGTCGCCAAATACAAGGTCGACATGGCTGACTTCACCCCCAGACTCATCGCCTGGACAGCTGCTGACACCCGTGCCTGCACCGTTCTCCTTGGAGCTCTCCCTGACTCCCTCATGCGTCGCTTCCAGGCTCGGGAACTCCGTGCCTCGGTCATCTGGGCAGAACTCCATGCCATGTTTGAGCGCCGCGACATCAGCTCCGTCGGCATCCTCTTCCAAGAGTATTTTTCCATCACCCTCGCCACCTGTGACGGAGCAGTCGACTACGTCGGACGCATGCGCGAGGTAGCTGATCGCCTCGAAGCCCGCCAAGCCGGCCTCTCCGAACCTCTTCAAATCCACCGCCTCCTCTTTAACCTCACCCCAGACTACGAATCCCGCCTCCACGCCTTTACCGAAGCCAATCCCATGGCCGGTCTCGCCTCCGTTGAACAGTGGATTATCGACACCGAAGTTAAACTCCGTACACCCATCGTCAACCTCGCCTCCTCCCAACCCACCTCCTCCTCCCTCAACGCTACCCAGCCTCGCAAGCAGGGAAAGAACAACGGCAAAGGAGGAGGTGGGGGCAAGGGAGGTGGTGGTTCGGGAAGCAGCAACAACCGTGGTGGCACCACTGGGGATGAGCACGGCACCACCACTTCGGGTGGACCCACTGCAAGTCGCGGGAGTCGCCCTGGCACGCTTCCTCCCTGCACCTATGTCCGCCGCTATGGTCCTCGGGCTGGAACTCCCTGCGGACAGACCAACCATCCCCCTGGCACGTGCTTCAAGGCTCTCGACGATGCCTGGTACGCGCGGGGTAACGTTGGCACTCCTCCAAAGTGGGGCAACATCTCCCCACGCCCCTCCCCCACCGATATCCAAACCAATCCAGCCTACCTCCCAGCCCACCTCCGCCTCCTTGCTCCCCCCACACCCTTCCTCAACCTCCAGCAGCAGCACCTC